>JADNYV010000023.1:0-344709 GCA_015501055.1 Mucidula mucida
ATGGAGAACCATAGAGGCAAGATCATCTTCATCTTCGCGGGCTACAACAAGCAGATGGAGACCTTTTTCGAGCACAATCCTGGACTTCCGAGTCGTGTTCCGAACAGTCTTCAATTTGAGGATTACACCGACATCGAATTATTGAAGATCTTGGAATCACGCATGCATGCCAGGTACGAAGGTAAAATGAAGGTTGAAGATGGCATCAAGGGTCTGTATGGCCGTATTGCTGTGCGGCGTTTGGGGAGAGGGCGAGGCAAGGAAGGGTTTGGGAACGCACGTGCACTGGAGAAACTGTTTTCGACAATCACTACACGACAGGCAGCACGCCTCACTGCAGGACGGCGGGCTGGACGTGCCGCGGATGATTTCTTGTTTATACGGGAGGATATCATTGGGCTAGAGCCGTCGCCATCTCTCCTCGACCAGTGCGATGCGTGGAAGGAACTTCATTCTCTTATTGGTCTTGCGGCGGTGAAGGAGTCCGTGGAAATGCTCGTCGACAGGATCCAAATCAATTACCAGCGTGATCTTCAGGAGCAGGAACCACTTGACATGTCGTTGAATAGGGTATTCCTTGGTTCGCCTGGAACGGGAAGACGAGTGTTGCGAAGCTATATGGGCAAATCTTGGCGCGTCTGGGTTTGTTGAGCAACGGCGAAGGTAAGCATTTTGTTCGAATAGTCCATGCTGGAATTTGAACTATGCAGTTGTCGTCAAAAATCCATCCGATTTCATTGGCCAATATATTGGGCAATCTGAGGTTAAGACAAAGGCCATTTTGGAGACTACGAAGGGGAAGGTGCTAGTCATTGATGAGGTGCGCTGCACTGTACACGACGTCTTGGACATTTTACTCACCTCTTGACAGGCATACGGTCTGTACGATGGTAATTCAGGTTCAAACACCGGCGCGTTCAAAAAATCGGTCATAGACACAATCGTTGCTGAAGTTCAAGGAGATGCTAGAGACGACCGCTGTGTCCTTTTGTTGGGATACAAGGACCAGATGATCGAGATGTTCCAGGTATGTCTGCGCTTCATTTATCGTCCCACCATCTAACAGACCTCGATAACTTAGAATGTGAATCCAGGTATGTAATGTTCTCTATCGTGTACGCACAATAACCTATCTCGTTTCTATCTAGGATTGAGTCGACGCTTCGCAATCGAACAGGCTTTCAACTTTGATGACTTTTCGTCGGCAGAACTTCTCCAGATTTTGGAGCTCAAGCTCAAGAAGCAAAATCTTTTGGCGTCGCCAGACGGGAAGAAAGTCGCCATTGAGCGCTTGGAGCGAGAAAGTAAGAAAAAATTGTTCATTGATACGGAAAACAATATTAACATGATTTTTTTAGAGCGTCGTGCCAACTTTGGGAATGGTGGTGCAGTCGACAACTTGCTAAACGCTGCGAAAGCCAACGCCGTCCGTCGCTTGAAAGGTCAGAAGGTACCGGCCATGATGACTTTGGAAGCCCAAGATTTCGACCCGGATTATAATCGTGCGAGCAATGCCAACGATAATCTGACAGAGATGTTCAAGGATGTCGTTGGATGCGAGTCTGGTCGTTGCCAAGCTTCGTATGTACCAGCAAGTCGCTCTGACCAAGCGCAACCGAGGCGAGGATGCCACCGATTCTACGAATTTCGTCTTCAAAGGACCACCTGGTAGGTAGTATTGCGCTTTATCCCTATGTGGTTGATGAATCCTTGCATAGGTACCGGGAAGACAACAACTGCTCGTAAGATGGGTCAAGTCTACTACGACATGGGCTTCTTAGCCAAGCCGGACGTCACAGAATGTTCTGCGTCTGATCTTGTCGGTCAGTATGTCGGACAAACCGGACCTAAAACGCGGAAAGTCTTTGAAGCCGCGCTTGGACAGGTTCTCTTCATCGATGAAGCTTACCGTCTCAAGAATGGACACTTTGCGCAGGAGGCGGTCGACGAGATGGTGGATCTGCTCACGCAGGACAAATACAAGGGCAAGATTGTCGTCATCCTTGCTGGCTATGATCAGGACATCAACGACTTGCTGTCTGTGAACAGAGGTCTTTCCAGCAGATTCCCCGAGGAGATCATTTTCACGAATCTCAGCATGGAACAGTGCATGCAAATTCTACAAAAGGAGCTTCAGAAGAGCGGCATCTCACTGCGTGACATCGAGTCATCGTCTAGCGACTTTTACATCGACTTGGCCGATCTGATGATGGACCTCTCTCAGCTACCATCGTGGGGAAACGCTCGAGACGTCATAACACTAGGCAAGAAGTTGGTGGCCCTCGCGTATCAGCAGAACCTTCCGAACCTGGCGTTGTCACCAGAGGATGCTATGAAGTGCGCCGTGGAGATGTACACGGAACGTTGCAGCCGTACGTCGAATATCTCCCCTGCGCCGCGTCGACAGAGGACATACCCACCGCCTCCAGTGGCGACAGACAACTCAAGCGCGTCTGCTGCCAATGCGAACTCTTCGGCGACGGGAAATAGCAAGTCGCCGCCACCACCACCACCACCTCGTAAAGACACGCCGCCGCCGCCACCTCCGCCACCGTCAGAGGATAAGGATAAGGAGGACGAGCCCAGAATCACTACCAGTGCAGACGGTCGCGATCCAGGTGTTTCTGATAAGACCTGGAACCAGTTGCAAGCGGACAAGAAAAAGGCGGAGGAGAACATAAGGGAGATGGAGACGGCAGTGCAGAAGGCAGAGCGAGGCATACCCGATATCGCAAAGGGAGAGGAGAAGGCGCGCAAGGCGGCGAATAAGCACGCGTCGGACATGGCTAAAGCGCAGGATGCGAACAAGAAGGAGAAGCTTAGAAAGCAGAAGGAGGCTGCTCTGCGTAAGGAGGCGAAAGCGAAGAAGGAGCGGGAGAAGTTGGAGGCGGAGCTGAAGCGTCGGCGGGAGAGGTTGGAGAAGCAGAGGAAGGAGGAGGTTAGAGTGCAGACGCGCCTCCGGGAGATGGGGACGTGCGTCATGGGCTTTGCGTGGATCAAGCAGGCGAGCGGGTATAGATGTGCTGGTGGAACCCATTTTGTGTCCAATGGTCAGCTTGGCATATAATGTCCCCCATGTTCCTCGCTTTTCTCATTCAATCGTCCGTCGTAGTAATCTTGGTGTATGTAGAAAGCATGTACAAGTATCCAGTATGGATGTAGATTAGAAACAAATGCTGTTCCTATGTCAATTGGTTGTCCTCTGTTCTTTTTCCGATTCTCCATTCTCAGCGAGAGCCAACGACAACACTTGCTTACGATCTTTGACCTTGCGATGCGCTCAGCCTCATATTTACAAGGCGCGACTTCTCCCCATGGTTTATTCCCATTACATCAAACGGCTTCTACGTTCAACAGACAGCAGACCCAATTAGCGGTGTGGCGTTACCGAACGTTGATAGTCACAACTAATAATACGTTTGCCTTGAAGTCGGGACGGAGAGGATGGATGGATATAATGAGTGAGAAAGGTACTAGAAACTTGTAGCTCAATGGAACACCGTCTGAACTTGAGAGGTGATCAAAGCTTGGGTGTGGCGGAAGTTTGCCCTGAGGTCGAGACGGCCACATGAGGGCGCCAGGGAAACCTCAGGAAGAGGAGCGTGTGGTGCGGGAGAAGGTTGAAAAACTGAGACTTGAACGTCGGTCAAGGAGAGGAATAGGCCAATTTGCCCCACCAGCGACCAACGCTATATGGGTGCAGTTGGGGATGGAGGGCGGGAAGCGCAGAAATGAAGAGGAGAATGAGAGATTTCAGCGGAAACCAAGAGTGAGTTTTGGGAGGACCCGTCAAAGCCCCAAAAGTATCTATTTTGCTTGGCTAAGGTAACCAACTGTCAGGACATCACATTTAAGCCACGCTCGTCTTGCGCTTGCCGCCATCTACAGCTTAACTTATCCTCTGATGAACTGATGCTCTGTCAGCTTATCGCTATGATTGACAATGATATACCTACTTGACTTAAGACAACCGACTGCAATGATAATGCCCAAAAGAAATAATCCATACATGCACCCATACAGTACTATACATTCAGCTGTACATAACCACGCTATTCCGCAATGACATCTAAACTCGCATCTCCATCCACCTTCACCAAACACGGAAGCCCCAAGTGTTTCCTGGTCGCGGCACGGTTCTTAAAGATATCCCAGCTATCGGGTTTCAACGTCGCGCAGACCCTCGGACTCCAGCTATCGTACTTGAGAGCTTCCAACTTCGGGCTCCAGGTATCTGGTGTTGGGCTCTTCGGTCTCAAGCAATCCGAGCTAGAACTCCGGCCAGTCAGTGATTTGGGACTCCAACTATCCACCGTCAGATTAGGACTCGACAACGACCTGTTCTTCCTGGGACTGGAATCACGTAGACTGAGCACCTTTTCTTCGATGGCGTGGGCGACACGCCCGTTGGTCTGAAAATCGATGTTCTCCTTGTCTTCCTCCAAGTGTATGCTTAACGGACTAGGACTCCTGCTTAGTGGGCACAAAGAGGGAGGAACGCGGAGTGACTTGGGCGAATCCGAAACAAGGTTTCTTGAGGATATTGTCGCACATTTCTTGACGATGCAAAGCGGTGGCGTTGCGGGAGGAGTAGGCAGGCTCGACGAGGGAGGTGTAATGGGTCTGGGTTTAGACTGGTATCCACAAGCGACAGAGTTTCTTCCACCAGAGAGTTGCTTGAGATGTTGATAGGGAATGATCGTATCGGCATAAAGAGGTGGCGCTGGATCAGGACGATATGGCGAGGACCTGGGTGAACTTGGCGTAGGCGAGGGCGGAGATGGTGGATAGGAATCAACGGCGAGATCACAGACTTGCCACCAGGAAAGAGATTCACGGCAAGGTAAGGGATCTGAGACACTGATATGAGTGCGCTTTGCTGGATAAGACTTTGTGGGCATCGATGGAAACGCGTATTTGATAAGCTTGCTGCTAGCCTGTGCAAGAATTAGAGTCGAACCAGAATAGACGTGGATGTATGCGTACTAGACTGGAAATCCGCCGCGCATCTTTCTCCGAAAAAGTCGCCGTGCCATAGTCGATGGTCTGATACGAGGTGAGATCTCGCCATTCAAGTAAAAGTTGGACTGACCGCAGATTTTGCCACCGCATTCTTTTCACTCGCCTATTGACTTGTTAGCATAGATACACCCTTACGAGTGCCCGCCTACGTTCGGATCAATTTTGAGGGCTGTGGGAGCTTCGCTGCCAGTCAAAACACGGATTTTGACGGCAGACGTGACACCATCGCTTTTGACCGTAGCACGCTGCGTAAGGCCAGTTCAAAGCACGTTTTTCGAGCGGATATATGCGTACCTCGAGGTCGCTGCCGACGATGCTGTTGGATCGCGCTGCGCAGGAGAAATACAAGGCGGCAAAGCAGAGAAGAACGGTGATAGGAATGAGGCAACCGAGGGTAACCTTTAGAAGGGTTTCATGAGCAGAAATAAAGGAAAGGAGCGTAGGATTGGTCATGGCAAGGAGCGTATAGTTCAGTTCATTAACGATGTCGTGGCGAGAAGGAAGGAGAGCTAAACCCTAACCCACGGCGCCGGAGGTAGCTTGTTCGATCACGTGCTGTTGATTCCTAAACGCGATGGTCAACACAGGGGCAACAAAGGCCTTCTCTCCCCATCACCATCACCATTTCCATGCCATGGCCTCCCTCACTGCGCTCCTCAACTCACTACACTCGCATTTGCAGGCACAGACACATCTGTTGCCGCCATTACACGCACAACTCGGCCTGCCAGCCAGCGCCCTCGAAGATGAACTTGCAACTATCCAGCAAAACCTCATGGACAGCGTCGAGGCCCAGATAGAGTCGCGCCGGAAAGAAGTCGAGATGTGGATGGAAAAGTGCGAGGCCGTCGAACAGAATTGCATTCTCTATCAAAAGTCGTTGGGTGGGCACATCAAGAGTACCGGTAACAGCGTCGGCGAGCTACGGAAAGAAAAGGTGCTGCCTCATCGATTCAATTTGGCATCAGATCACCAGGAGAAGCTGAGACAGGTGAGCTCTTTTCGTTGGTATCGTTCGGGGCTGACCGTGCCGCAGTTGTACCACACCAAACTGGAGCAGCTAACAACTCTGTCCAATCGTCTGCACGCCTTGGCACGCATTCTCGGTCACGATTTCTTCACCCCCGACGTTCTCGACGACGATCTTGATACCTCTGTTCACCGCGACGTTACGCCCGAGAGATTTGTACGCATGGAAAAGGAACTCGTGCGTGGTAAAGCAGAAGTGGTACGCAAATTGTTTTCATAATTACAACGTTACTAACTCTCGTCTAGTCTAAACGACTGCAGCAACTCTCTGCCACCTTTGTACAAATTGACTGGCTATATACTGAATTAGGAATGACTCCGCCCTCCCTCGACGACCTACCCTCCTCTATCTTCTGTACTCCCTCCTTCTTATCCTCCTCCTCTACGAGTGGCAGCCGCATGGACCCTTTTGTCACGTCCACCCCTACACCTGCCTCGCGTAACCAATCACTCATCATCCACCGCGAAGACGTCCTAGAATCCGACTGTAGGCGAATCTTTGCCAACTTTGTCGCCAAGGTCGAGGAGGCAGAGGATGAGGGCTTATGCGAGCGCAACGGTGTTCCCATTGGTCTCGAGCACGTAGACCCAACTCCGAGTTTACTCAAATGGGCTGCCAATCTCCAGGCATCTTTGGAAGACACCAAACGCAGACGAGAGACTCACATACAGGCTATGTACGACGAATTAGAGGGCCTCTGGAAGCGACTCGGCGTCGACGAGCGCGATATGGACGCATTCGTTGATGCTCACAGGGGCAGTACGGATGAGACCGTCAAGGAATACGAAGACGAACTGGAACGAATGTTAGAGCTCAAGCGCGAGCGCATGAGCGTCTTTGTCGCCAATGCCCGCGAGGAGATTGTCAAACTATGGGACGAGCTCATGATTGGTGACGAAGAACGGGCAGACTTTGCTCCTTTTGCCGATGGTAAGCTCAATATCTTATACATGGCTTGATACTCATGAGATTTCAGATGAACACACAGAAGAGCTTCTAACGATACATGAAGACGAAATCAAGAAACTCAAGGAAGAGAAGCGGATGAAAGCGCCTCTTCTTGCTGCAATCAAAAAGTACTTTGAAATTAGCGAGGAAGAGAAGGAGCTCGCTGCGTCTGCTGCTGACCAGTCTCGGCTGACTGGACGCGGAGCACGAGATCCTGGCCGACTCCTTAGGGAAGAGAAAATGCGTAAACGGGTCACGAAAGAGAAGCCTCGAGTAAGTTGTCCAAGCACTATGTTGCTTCATCTAATCCGTTTGACAGCTTGAACAAGACCTGCTCGCCTCACTTCCTGTATGGGAGCAAGAAGCCGGCCGACCTTTCCTCGTTTATGGCGAGTCGATGTTGCAAGCCCTGATGACCACCCTCAGCGCCGCAGACCAGGAGAACAAGCGAAAACCTCGCTCAGGATCAGTCCCTCCAAGATCAACGACGCCCGTCAGCCATTCTTACGCGCCAACGAAGAGCGGCGTCGTCACCCCCGCAGTGCGACCCGCTGGCTCCAGTGTACACTCTGCACCGAATAAGCGTATGAGATTGAACGAATCAACGGATCGCGCGCCGCTGGGCATGTCACGGAGCCACAATGGGCGCGCCGTGTCGCCATCGAAGATCCCTGGGTCGGGGTCCACGCGCAATGTATCGTCGTCGCTGCCCCGGCCAATAGCGATGCCGATACCAAAGCCTGGGACGCAGCATCACGCGCTGGGACACGGCCGGATGCCGAGCAGTGGGGTGATGCATGGGAGCGTGAATGGGTATGCGGCGTCGGGGATACGGAGTGCGAGCGCGCTGGGGTATATTGGTGGGCGTGTTGTGAGTGGGGGCGCGCTGGTCGCGAAGAAGGCGTCGAGGGCAAGGAGGGAGAGTTTTAAGCCGCGGCCGAGTATTGATGCGGATGTGAATTTGGGTGCGTCGACGAGGTGGGCGGGGTTTGCGGCTAGTGTAAGGGAGGAGGATGAGTATTGTTGAGTTGTTTGACGAATGTTTATGATCTTTTGTTGTGTATCGCGGCGATATATACTTATGTTATTCTGTATATTAGAAAGTTATGATGTAGGCCAATTCATGGTTTTTCGTATGGTGAACAATTGTCATCCGTCACGACTAATTCATCTCGCAGCCAGGACTGGGCGACAACAGGCCTAATGACACCGAAAACCTTTGGACACCGCCGGGTTCAAGAGCGGAATGCACCTACGCCACATACGCGCTTATGATTATACAGAGGAAGTGATCCTCAGATCATTTCATGCTCAAAACATCAAGGACCGAAACGTCGCAGTTACGGAATTGCAGTACAACATCAACAGTTTGACATGCCACTACAACAGTATTGTCGTTTGCAAAGCCGTATAACTGTATGTATCAAAGAGACAAGAATTTAATTGGGTAGCATAGACAATGGCAGATAATATGTTTCGTCATGAGGATGGTCGCTGACATGGCAGACTAGTCTTCCCTCTTGACTTCTGCTCGACGAAGTATCCCTTCCTCGTCTCCACTAACATATAACACCCCTCTGGGACGAGAGACGTGGGGTTTCGTACCAAAGGCGACGGCGCGTACATGTCAAGACCTTCGTTTTTCATTAATTGCAACTTCTTGGGCCGTCCTAGTCTGACGACTGCCTTGGCCGCTCGCACCACGGGCACGTCCGTGTCCGCTGGGTATGGCTTGGACGTTGACACGACGAAGGGGGATAATAATGGCCGTGTAATGGGTTCAAGCTTTTTTACGAGTGGGCGTGTGATGGGCTTAAGCTGCTTCTTAAGCGATTGTTTAAATGACACTACGATTTGATGTCAGGAGCTGTCACTGTAAATAGAGGAAAGAAGACATACAATGGGTTTTATCAATACTATGCTTGACGGACGCGGAATCGCAGTCGACATAGGCTGCGCGACCTTCCACGAAGACCGAAGGTGACGTGGAAGTGTTGGCATTCATAGGTTTAAAGCCGGTCAATTTCATGGTTGGTTCGAGTGGAGTGATGTGATGTCGGTGTAAAATACATATTATCAAGTTTTGGGAAGGGTTTTTATAGTCGGTAGAGCACTGAGACTACGTCTCGAGAGGAGAGGAGCCATTCCTGTATCGACTCAGATGGGGGTCATGTCTGGAATATGCATAACCCTCTGCCCAGGCAGTTTGGTGAGGTCCATAGCTGAGACGTGTCGCTCGAGCCTAGTGCAGACGTCCAAGCCACATCATGTAGTACTGATGTTTGGTGGAGAAGCGAAAGGTCAAGTTCACTTGGGTCGCAAAGTCCGAGAGCAAGTGGAATTTAGACGCCGGAGAGAGTACGATGACGAGCGCGTGAGAAACCCAACGATCGAGCGGTCAACATGGACCAGTAAACATCCACGCTTTCTTTTCTTGCTCTGCTCTTCATCACGACTTTCCTGAGGGTCTAAACCTGGTCTCACTCCCCATATATGCACATAGTAAGAGAGCGTCCGATGTTCAACCTGCACTGCTCTCGGACGCAGATCGCTGACGGCGATCGTTGACGTTCTCACACTCGCACTGTCTCAGCTCTCCATGTCTTCGTTCGGAGAGACTACTCATTCCGGCGTTTATGAAAGCTGTACTGCCCTCGGCCTTTGGAACACCATGAAGACTGATCTTTTGGCATCCCTAGATATCATTGCTTTGACCTCTACATTCTGAATGAACGACATCGGCTGGGTACGTTGCCAATTTGCATGAGCAGGCATTTGCCCGGAGAAAGCGTCGCTGGATCTCACCGACTTGCCTGGGCAGAGGGTTATGCGTATTCCAGACATGGCCCCTCTTCACAACTATCTGAGTCGGCACAGGAATGGCTCCTCTCTTCTCGAGACGTGTCCTCCGACAGTCTCAGTGCTCTACCGACTATAAAAACCCTTCCCAAATTTTGATAATATACAATTTACTTCACTATCACATCACTCGCAGTTTATCTAACCATGAAATTGACCGGATTCAAACCTATGATCCCTGGCACTCGCATGTCACCTACATTCTTCATGGAAGCTCCCGAAATCCGCGCAGCCTATGTCGACTGGGACTCCCCGGCCGTCATGGAAGACATATATGGCAAACCAAAGTGTATGTGCTCTTTCCTCGATTTCATTTGCCACCTCCTGATTATGGATTACAGTGTCATTCAAGCAGTCGCTCAAGAAGCAGCTTGAGCCCATCACATGTCCACTAGTGAAAAAGCTCCAACTCATCACATGGCCATTTACATCCCCCTCCTCGTCCAATCCCTATCCACCTGACACAGACGTGCCCGTGGTGCGAGCGGCCAAGTGTGTCGCCAGACTAGGGCGGCCTAAGAAGGTCAAGTTGATGAAGAAACAAGGATGTCTTGACACGTACCCGCCGTCACCTTTGCTACGCAATCCCACGTCAGTCGTCGCAGAGGGGTGTTACACGCTAAAGGAGACAAGGAAGGGCTATTTTGTTGAGAAGAAGGAGAAGGTCAAGCGCATTGTGCCATCGCGCAGCTTCTGATCTTTGATAAAGAGTCTAATATCCATGTGTCATGTTTTATACCTACCAATCGAACTATTGATCTCGTAATCTAAATCTACCAAATCAAATTCTTCGTTCAGATCACTCACTTTGAAAACAATTTGTACTCTACGATTTCGTGACTGCTCTTGAGAACTGGCAGTCGTCTGAGCACTGTTGTGATATGGTCCATGCTATCTGTTGTCATTGTCTGTGCCTTCTTCTTCTTATGGGCGAGTGACTGAATGGTCCGTGGGGCGAGTTTTGTTATTTCCTTGTCCGTGGGCTCTGGTATTTATATCTGCAAGTTGATTCAACTCTCTTAACCCTTGCAGCACTCAGATTCCTTGACCACCCCTCTCATTCGCTCAGCTCCCTCTTCCGCTGCCTGCTATGTCCTCCCATAGGTAGCACTTGGCAGCTCGTTCAATGTTATGTCGTCCCTGAACTTTGTTGGCACTGTGTAGGGGCACTTAATGTTGCCCTTCAAGTTGTAACGGCCATCGAGGCCATATATACTACTGAAAGGAGCCTCAAGAACTTTGCAGACTTCGTGTGTGCGCATTTAACCTTCTACCATCACATCAAGTGGCCTCGTGTCATTGTGTCATGCTCTCTTAAGGTCACGAAGCAAGTTATATATAAAGGCAAGTCAATTGCCTTCCCACCGTTGTATAAATGGCTGCTCCAAGAGCCGACCGGCGACCTATCCGAGTAAGCCGCTTATTATGGTTGTTCGTCTGCTCAAATGCACTGTAGATTGGCGCGTTCAGCGGATACGCTGGTGACAGATAGTGCGTGCAATTCTTCATTGCGCGACCATCCTTTTAGCTTCTTAAATTCCAGCGACGGTCTTCTGCGCCAAGCGACGCACGGCAATGTCGATATTCTCTTTGGCAACTATCTTGCGGAAGTAAATATCGCTCGTCTTGCGCTGGACAGATCGCGAGACCCGACGAAGGGATACGAGATGCAGTTCTTTCGATAGTTTAGCGATGCTGTGGAGATTCCGTTCTCATTTTCTGCTCAGGTCATCACGAATGCTGGAGGATTGAATCCTTCTGCTCTCGCTGACGCTTGCGATAAGCTGCTCAAGTCCCGAGGTTATCAAGATGTGAAGGTCAGTCCCTCCCTCGGCTCACTATTCAGCGAACGACGAGGTTGAGCTCCCCTCAGGTGGCGGCGGTAACTGGAGACGACATTCTCCCTCATCTCCAGCCTCACTACAGACGGCGAGCGCTTTCCGCACTTGGAAGACCAAAGACCACTTGCATCGTGGGGTCTCTGCCAATGCGTATTGTGGCGCCCGAGTCATTGTTGGGGCACTCGAGGCGGGTGCTGATATTATTATTGTTAGTGCCACGCTTTTCCATCAAGTGAGCTTCTGCCACTGATCCTCCGACTGGCCGCGTTACGGACGCTTCACCTGTTATCGCCGCTTCGCAATGGTGGCATGGATGGTCATGGAATGCATACGACCGCCTTACTGGTACGCTTCTGGCTGGACATTCTATTGTAGGTGTCCAGTGTAGATCAATGGAGCGCGGTCACTAATGAGGTATTATAGGAATGCGGCGCGTATTGTACCGGGGGTAATTTCTCGGGCTTCAAGTCTCTGGGGGCTGAACGATGCATTGATCTGGCTTTTCCCATCGCAGAAGTATCTGTCGATGGGACTTTCGTCATTACTCGACCGGAAGAAGGCGACTTCAATGGGGTGGTCACTATCGATACTGTTCGATCTCAAATATTATACGAGTTGCAAGGGAATGTCGGTATACCCCAACAGTTCTACGAGGTCTGATACTGACGCGCGATATTGTTAGATATACCTCAATCCCGATGTAGTCTGCTGTAACTGTTACAGGACCAAGTCAAACCACTGCTCCGTTACGACAGTCGAATTACGACTCCGCCGGTAAAGGGCAAGTTGATCCAAATATTGCTCTTGAGACTGTTCGCGGGCCTCTGGGATGGATCGTTCACGCACGCTCTGGGTATGTTCTCTGATCCTCCCTTATCGTCTTATTCTGACAAGGATAAGGGTGGTAGTGAGTTGAAGCACCGACGAATGAGAACAATCTTATTGAGCGCGTATAGATGTCAAAGTTGGTTTTTTCGTGCGCCACGAAGACGAGTACCCGTGGCTCAGGTCCCTTTTATCGCTCAAGAAGATGATTGAACTTCTTTCTGAGGAGTTCGTGGGTAATAGGATTGAACGTGTCGAGTCGGAACTATATGAATTTGCATAGCAACTGTAAAGGCAACATTATCAATGGTTTTCAGCTGTGTAAATGTTTGTATAGCTGATAAATGAAGAGAAATAGATTGACTAGGTATCATAAACAATGCAGATGGTGTGCTTCGTCATAAAATGCTCGCTGGCGCAGACTGCTCTTCGAAGGCCTGTTGCCCCTGATCTTCCTCGGCTTCTGCTCAACAAAGTACCCTTTCCTCGTCTCCACTAACGTATAGCACCCCTCTGGGACGAGCGACGTGGGGTTTCGTACCAAAGGCGACGACGGGTACATGTCAAGACCTTCGTTTTTCATTAATTGCAACTTCTTGGGCCGTCCTAGTCTGACGACTGCCTTGGCCGCTCGCACAGCGGGCACATCCGTGTCCGCTGGGTATGGGTTGGACGTTGACACGACGAAGGGGGGTAACAACGGCCGTGTAATGGGTTCAAGTTTTTTACGAGTGGACGTGTGATGGGCTCAAGCTGCTTTTTCAGCGATTGCTTGAATGACACTACGATCCAATATCAGGAGCCGCCAATGTAAATGGAGGAAAGATGACATACGATGGGTTTTGTCATTACTATGTTTGACGGCCGCGGAATGGCGGTCGACACAGCCTGCGCGACCTTCCACGAGGCCCGAAGGTGACGTGGGAGTGTTGGCGTTCATAGGTTTGAAGCCGGTCAATTTCATGGTTGGTTCGAGTGCGAGTGATGTTATAGTGGTGTAAGTTGTATGTAATCAAGTTTTGGGACGGGTCTTTATAGTCAGTAGAGAACTGAGACTGTCGGAGAACACGTCTAGAGAAGAGAGGAGCCATTCCTGTGCCGACTCAGATGGTCGTGAAGAGGGGCCATGTCTGGAATACGCATAACCCTCTGCCCAGGTAAGTCGGTGAGATCCATATGGGTCGCTCGAGGCTAGTGTAGACATCCAAGCCATAACATGTAGTACTCAGGTTAATACAACCGCTAAAATGTCAACCTGTCCGCATATCGCAAAGTCCAAGAGCAGTAGAATTTAGACGCCATGATGGGTTGAGACAGATAGAGCGTGAGAAACTCAACGATCGAGCGGTCAACATGGACCAGCAAACATCCACGCTTTCTTTTCTTGCTCTGCTCTCCATCACGACTTTCCTGAGGGTCTTAACCTGGTCTCACTCTCTATATATGCACATAGTAAGAGAGCCTCCGATGTTCACTCTGCACTGCTCTCGGAGGCAGACTGCTGAGTCGCTCACTGCGATTGTTGACGTTCTCACACTCGCACTGTCTCAGCTCGTCATGTCTTCAATCGGAGAGACTACTTCTTCCGGAGTTTATGAAAGCTGCACTGCCTTCAAGCTATGCAACACCATCAAAACTGACCTTTTGGCAATCCGGGCCTAAATTGCTGCCTGATGCGACTTTGACGTATACACTTTAAAGAACGACATGTCTGGGTATACTGCCGATTTGCACCGACTAGCTGGAATTTGGGCGGAGAGACGTGGCCGGTTTTCACGACAAACCGCGATCGTTGATTGTCTCATGCTCCCTCTGTCTTACATAGCTCGTCGTTCATCAACTACTCTCTCCGACGTCTAATTACCATTGCTCTTGGACTTTGCGACATACGGAAAATTGAGTATCTAGTCTTCATACTGATATCAGTACTACTTGATTGGCTTGGACCTCTACGCTCTGCAGCGAGCCTATGAATCTCACCCGACTTGCCTGGGCAGAGGGTTATGCATATTTCAGACATGACCCCCATCTGAGTCGACACAGGAATGGCTCCGCTCTTCTCGAGACGTGTTCTCCGACAGTCTCAGTGCTCTACCGACTATAAAAACCCTTCCCAAAACTTGATAATATGTATCTAACACCTCTATCTCATCACTCGCACTCTAAGCAACCATGAGATTAACCGGGTTTAAATCTATGTATCCCGGCGCTCCCGTGATACCTTCGCTCTACATAGAAGAAGCTCCCGAAATCCGCGCAGCCTATGTCGACTGGGACTCCCCAGCCGTCATGGAAGACATATATGGCAAACCCCAATGTATGTCTTCTTTCCTCGTTGTCATTTGGCACTTTCTGATTACCCTTCGCAGTATCATTCACACAGTCGCTGAAGAAGCAGCTGGGGCCCATCACACGTCCATTAGCTAAAAAGCTCCAACCCATCACATGGCCATTCACATCCCCCTTCGCGTCCAATCCCTATCCACCGGACACGGACGTGCCCGTGGTGCGAGCGGCCAAGTGTGTCGCCAGACTAGGGCGGCCTAAGAAGGTCAAGTTGATGAAGAAGCAAGGATGTCTCGACGAGTACCCGCCGTCACCTTTGATTCGGAATCCGACGTCAGTCGTCGCAGAGGGGTGTTACACATTAAAGGAGACGAGGAAGGGTTTCTTTGTCGAGAAGAAGGAGAAGGTTAAGCGCATTGTGCCGTCGCGCAGCTTCTGATCTCTCATGAAGAGCCGAGTCATGTTCTATACCTACTACTTAATGCAACTTGATGTGTTTGATCAAACTCTTCGTTAAACTATCTCTCAGTGAAAAAATATGTTCGCGGTCTTGATTCTGCTGTTTCGGTACCGGTGTGCTCACGCCATTGACAATACCCCGGGAATCAGGCAACCCTTCAGCACAGTCGACGCGTCGAACACCCCGCCACGCCATTGTACTCCTGCAGAGCGTTCACACACATCTTGGCTCCTCGTTCCTTCCGAGACCGGTGGCTTCAACGACTGATTTCCTTCAATGGAGAAGTACCATACGCAATACGACGATCTTTGCCACCGTGTTTTTTTTTTTTCATTGTCCGTAGACTCAGATACCTTTAGGCTCTTTCTCTACTCACGCAGTCCATCGTCTTCTTCCAAAAGACACGCGCCCACAAAAAGGACATTACCCTTCGCCCACCAGATTCATGCGCATTCTCACAACAATACCCCCTCTTCCTCATATCGATCATCATAAAGGTCTCACTCGTGCTCTCTCGATATATAATCCCATCCCGTTTCGCCCCCTCCTCCATCACCCCCACCACCATGATCTCCATCGAACTCGTAGTCCGTGTAGTATCCCTCATTTTCGAGATTGTCAAGGTTTGCTTGCAGATCATTCATTCATTCGGAAGCTAACCAGTGATGCGCTGGACAGAGCCTATGCATCTTAATCCTCTGGGTCATCGACCCATCTCTCGTGCCTCCTCTGCCCACCCACCGTGCGAGAGCGCCCGACTCCGCACATATAGAGACCGTTGTAGCTGACGATAGTGTTAGAAGAAAGAAGAAACATCGCAAAGGTAGTACGCGCGCATGCCATCTCTCATTCATCACCTCCTAACATCACCAACAGCTCCAGTTGCATCCATAGAGTCGCTGAAGAAGCGATTGCGCCGAATCAGAGCATTCGCCTCCTCCTCCTCCTACACCTCCTCTCGCGTATACTACATCCCGGGAGTCCTTAATATACAGGTTGCGCGCAAAGGCCACATCACTTCCCAGACATTCAACGTGGCACGGCTCCCCAGTACTGCCCCGGAACAGCTGGCGGACACTAAGGCCGGCGAAAAGTTGAAGAAGAAGACGTTGCGAAAGAAGATCCTTCGAGTGTGCCAGAGGGTTTTCGCATAGAGTCACATTTAACATATATATATATCCCCATATACCCACTTGCTTTGACATTCCTAGAGTCGTGTATGAATGTATCGTTTAATCGCTCCCAGTTACAAGCATCCTCCAACCATCAACCCAGCCTGTGTAAAAAGTGTTGGCGATCCATGAGCAGACAAAAAACACTTACGGAAGTAGACACGGCCGTCCCAGAGCAGCAGTAAGTCGCGCCACCGCCGACGTAGCAGACGTACGAAGTCTGAACCTAGATAAGAAAATCACGGTAAGCTACACCTTGCACGTACACAGCGACTCGAGTAATCTTACCCAAGAAACCTTGGAGCAGCTGAACGTCTGCCCAGCACCATTGTACGCCGTGTTGCACGTAGCTTGGGCAGAAGGCGCAGCAGCCACAGTGGCGGCCGCAATGATGGACAGGAGCGCAAAGAGATTGAAGCGCATGTTGAGAGTGAGATTGTGTTCGCTGGTGCATATCCACCACCGACTCGAACACCTTTTATACAACAAGAATGAGCTTGGCGTCCCCGGCATATGCGGGCTTGGGTTCAGTCCAGATCATGTCAAGCATATGAGAGATGGAGGGAAGCACCATACTGCTACCCAAACTCTGACAGAGGGCAAGGACACCCGCCCGACATTGGCCCGAGGGCCTGCCTATGGACGAATGTCTCCCCAGAGTTATAATCCACATCAAACCCCAAATTTCGACGGTGAACGTTGAACGGTCACAGGTTGATTATCCAAGGATCTAGGCAGGTCCTTGGAGAAAAGTCATGGTCATATATTGAAGCAGAGTAAAAAGAACAAGTAGTAACATAAAATCATTACGCTTTCGCAGTCAACTCGACCGCATTCTTGAAGGCGCTCAGGAGCGCAGTCATCTGTAACTTCTCATTTCCGCCCGTCGAGAGCCGATGCCTAAAAACTGCGTCAGACAATAAAAGGAAACGAACAAGTGATTGATTTACTCTGTAGTCGCAAGATGATCCAATAGATAAATCCTGGCATTTGGCTTCAGGTCAAGGCCCTCAATGAATTCGTATGTTCCGGCGATGAGATCTTGTAATGCCATGCCGCGCTCCGTCTTCATCGCGGTGATCACTGTCAACCAGCATTTAGTCCCAAATGGATGTGGCAGGGGGATAATTACGATTGTAAGACGTCGTGAACTCATCAGAAAGCATCGAGTTTACGATGACTTCGACGTCTTTGGGGTGGGGACTGCCAGTGCAATTGTATATTTCCTCCTCGCCGATGAGATCATATGCGGCATGGCAGGCTTGTAAAACGTTTAATGCTCGGCGCATGTCACCCTTCGAGAGCTTGAGAAGGGCCTTCTTGCCATCATCAGTGAGGTTTACGCTGCTGGTCGTTAGTTCAAAGATTATGGACAGTGTATGCACGTACTTTTCAGCCTCTACCACCGTTGTAAGTCGTCTCTCCACCTGATCAATAGGCAGAGGTGAGAATCGGAAGCGAGTGCACCGACTTTGTATGGCTGGCGTGATCTTGTTGACATAGTTGCAGATGATGCAGAAGCGCACGTTCTTGGTGTATTGTTCGATGACGCGACGAAGTGCTGCTTGGGCGGCTTGAGTCATCATGTCTGCCTCGTCGAGAACGATGAGTTTGTATCCTTTTGAGAAAAGAGTACGCGTTTCGGCGAATTGCTTGATTTGCTCGCGCACAACGTCGATACCACGTTCGTCCGAGGCATTGAGCTGAGAAATGAATGTCAGGCAGGACATGACGCGAAGAAAGAGAATGCACTTCTAGAATTTGCTTTCGATATTCATTGCCGTATATACGTCGCGCGACAGCAAGGATAGTTGACGTTTTTCCGGTACCAGGAGGGCCATAAAATAGGAGATGCGGTAGGCGATTCTTCTCAATAAACTTTTCGACTACAGCGGTGTCAGTAAAGCAAATAACAGCAGAACACGACACGCACTGGTCGCTGTGATATCCTTGTGCGACACGACATCGTCAAGCGTGACTGGCCGGTACTTCTCCACCCTACGCGCCCGTTAAGTGCCAATTCAAGCAGCGAGTACAAACGCGTACCAAGGCAGATTCTCATCATATTGCTGGGCTGAGGCATTGGTAGCCTTTCCCTTTCCCTTGGCCGAGGCTGGTATTGGGTCAACGTCCATCAAGTCGTCTTCATTCTGTGATGACATGGAGACAATATTCAAAATAGACGGAGGAGGAAGTCTGCTCGTTGTGGCGCACGATAACAAGTTGATGATGGTCTGGGTGAAAGCACCAAATTGAAATCGACGCGTCTCGGGCCGTGTAGTGTGCCGAAGCGGAGATTGATTCGGCAAGGGGATTTCCGAAACTGTACAGTCATTCTCGGCGAGTTCGGCACATTGTATCCGTCATTGATTTTCTCTCTGTCAGCAACTATCACCGGCCAGTGCTTTTGTCAAAGACTCCATCGTTGAGATCGTTGGACAGACAGAGGCGTCCGTCGCAAGATGCAGATTTTCGTAAAGACGTATGTGGATTTGCTATTCTGCTCTGCTTGTTGTTGACGACAAAAACGATAGCCTTACGGGCAAAACCATCACCCTTGAGGTCGAGTCTTCGGACACCATCGACAATGTCAAGGCCAAAATCCAGGACAAGGAGGGCATTCCCCCCGACCAGCAACGTCTAATCTTTGCTGGAAAGCAGCTCGAGGACGGCCGTACCCTCAGTGACTACAACATCCAGAAGGAGTCTACTCTCCATCTCGTGTTGCGTCTCCGTGGTGGTGCCAAGAAGCGCAAGAAGAAGACCTACAACGTATGTGCCAGTTGTCGTGTATCCGAGACTTTTACTCAGTACTCTTCTACAGACCCCCAAGAAGATCAAGCACAAGCGCAAAAAGGTCAAGATGGCCATCTTGAAGTACTACAAGGTCGACTCGGATGGCAAGATCAAGCGCCTCCGTCGTGAATGCCCCTCCGCCGAGTGCGGTGCTGGTATCTTCGTAAGCCAAAAATCTTTCTTTTGCCCTACCGTTATTCAATCTTTCCGCTAGATGGCCTTCCACCAGGACCGCCAGTACTGCGGCAAGTGTGGCTTGACGTACACCTTCCAGCCTGGCAGCAAGCCTCCCGTTGTCTAAGCTACTCATAGCGTTGTATGATCCATGTTGTATGAGTACATGAAATTGATAACTGCTTAAGACACACAATGCAGCGCCGCTTCGTCTATAACCTAATCGTGATTTCAATTCCTTGAAGAAGATCAAGCACTTCGGAACCGATGTAGAGATATTTAAAAGCTAAGATTGCCAAATCAGCTACGCGCTCGTCGATTTCAGATATGTATCTCTTCTCTACTTTCGCAACGTTTTATTTCAGTGAGGCGTAAACCCTTGCTGGCGCTCACATCTCGCAGGCTTCCGACGTCTCAAATGGTAACCTATTCAATTCTTTTCCCGGCGAAGTACACTCAGTGGTACAGCCCAAGGCGCAACACGGATCAAGAACGCAGGATGCATCTGTCGATAGGACGCATAACCACGTCTCTAGACGTCCACATCTCGTTCTCGACCCCACCCGCCATCCTACCCTGCGTTCCAGTCCGCCCGCCCCGTCCCGTTCATTATATGCAGGGTCCGGGGCCCAGGCCTCTTTGTGTAATCGAGAAGCGCCTTCGACTCGCTTCCGGACCACCGCATTTCGATAACATGGAGAGGTATAAATGTCGGTCGTGGATGACATGAAAAGATCAATCGACCACTCTACAGCCGTTTAACGTTCAAACCACCCAACCTCTCAAACATGTACTTCACCTGGCTCGCTCGTCGTGGAGTATGTTCTCCCTCCTACCTTACCGTCTGCGCTAGATCTCACTGTGTTTCTTACAGCCCCTCATGTCGTGGGCCGCGATCCAAACCACTTTTCTGACGTTCGTATTGTACAACAACGAACAGTACGTTGCGCTCTTCTTCTTTGGAATTGATGCTCATGATCTTCGCAGAGTCCGTCCGAGATTCCTGACCCGTCGTCAGGTCGACCAGCTCCGGGCGACGTCGAGTCTGATGACCCACTAAGCCTGAGGGAGATATACCCTAGAGCCTGTGGAAGAGATATCCCGTCCCGTCCCGCCACATACACCTATGATTTCACGGACTACTTTATAATCAAGCAGAGCATTGTACTTTTAGAATAGTAATGTGTACATACCAACGCACATTTTTACCGCGATGTCGTGTCTACAGACTCCATAACTATGCACACAGCGTTCTCTAGGCACGAAACGTACACGACGGATTGAATCCTCTGAAAGACCGTACGAGGAGAAATCCGGGTCATCTCGCGCGGGCAGGTTCCAGCTGGATTGTAGCGCCGCTAGCCAAATCGAACTGTGTGCGAAGAGATGTAATCATACTGTAATGCACGAAAATACAGGATGCACAGAAAGCCGCCTGCCTCCGTGACTCGTGCGATATTGCGGAGCGTGTATTTCAATATTATGCGTGTCATGCTGAGTTTCTAATAGTAAACTAAAGTACTCTAACTTTAATCACGCCAAGGAACCTTTTCTCCTAGAATAATTGTGCGCGCGCCCCACTTCAAACTCTCCCGGGAATCATCTTCAGTGAACCTCTCTCGCAGTGCCTCATCCAAGGATACCTCCCCCTTATCCGTCTGCACGACTTTCCCGTTGAAAAAGTTCTCTAAAGGGAACGGCAAATCAGTACGATTGGAGGCCTGGCACCAGTCGATGATACCATCCAATGTGGCGTGGTGTGAATCCCACGAGGAAGAGTCTTTGGGGCATAACTTCAGAAAATGGTCGCTTCTGAGTCTACAAAAAGCAATCATGCTGAACGTGATGATGAAATTTCTGGGTTGTTGCAAGTAGTCCAAAACTTTGAGCGCTGATGCGGGATCCAATGCTTGTAGACCCTCGATACAGGCTAAAATTGGTTGAAGGTAGGTAAGACGCGGGTCCGCAATGTATCTTTCCACAAGCATCCACAACCATCCCCCGTCGATAAAGGCTTGATACATTGCTTCGTTACCGCTTTCAAGTGCGGTTTCCATCAGGTACATGATTTCGAGAGCAGAGCGTGTGAGAGGACCTTGCACTTCTGACAAGTAATGTGCAGGCACCTGTAACAGACGGTGGCATGACGGTAACACGAGTTCAGGCTGGCGTGACGAGACCATTGTCCTCAATAAACAACTGATGGCGTAGAGCGAATTGTCAAGCAGATCACGCATTTCTGGACCTGCTGCTGCATCATAGTCGCAGACTGAAGTATCGTCGATGATGGCGTGAAGAAGTTCGAGTACGGAAGCCAAAAAATAGGGATGCTTCGCAAGGATGGTGTTGTACTCCTCATACAGGCACCACAGGACCTTTGAAAGGAGCTCTAAATGGCGAGAACTTCCTAAATCTCCTTGTGGAACATAACACAGCGCAAATTTAGCTGCGGTGTAGTATAGTCGATAGCATGGTGGCAACGTTGCAGGGAGATCATCCTTAAAGGACGAGAGCATGTCCAAGAGACGGGCTTGTACGGATACTGAGATGTTGCCCAAATTGCAGATCAAAGCTTCATGTAATGTCACTGTCCACCTATAATCTGACCTGTGCCGAATTAATACCTCATCAGATTCGTCACGGGCTTTGGAAGCAGGCAGAAAGAGAGAGACAATATGAGCGTAGTCCGGATTGTAAAGATCTTCAGGACTGTTGACTTGGAACCAATGAGACCTAACTTCCAGCGCAGACCTCACAAGTCCTTCCCATACGAAAGGATGAAGTTCAAGTTTGTTATAAGTGCAGAAGAACTTTCGAAGGTCTCCACTTTGGTTGTACAAAGCCCCGTAGAATGCGGCCCAAACAGTCGCCATGCAACGAGGTTCATCATATACCATAGTCATCGATCGGATCCAATTGTTGACCGAAAACCCGGAATCATAAAAAAAGTGTGATCGAATAAGCCGTTCCCGGACACTGTCGCACTCAATCGCGCCAAGTCGGGAATATCCAAGAGCATCATAGAGACGTTGGCGCACGTCTTGAATATCGCCTCGACCCTCCCAAGTTGCCTCCGCATACTTCTGAACATAAGGCGGTAGCCCCCGATTGCCTGTACAACGAGGCTATGAACAGTGGGATTGGACGAGTTGTTGAACAACCAGTCAAGCGCATCAACGGAGACCTTGCCATAATCCGATTCAACCGTTATAGTTTCGAGCTGGTTTAGCGATTTTGGTGGGTGCTCTGGCCTTTGAAGACGAGCACGGTCGATCGTGATAGCTGGGATATCAAGATCGAGGTCGTCATCTTGACGCACTGAAAGTATATGTCGAGTAAGGCTGGATATAAAATGCCGCGCTTTCCTGATAACCAGGCAAGTGTGAAAGATAAAGTCCGTCAATGGGGTTTGATACGGACATTGGGGGAAGAGGATCGGCAGAGCACTGCTAACGAGGTATAGTAGACAGAGGACAACCGTGACTACGCCAACCGCACAAGCCAGTGATGTGCGCAGAGGGATGAAGAAGAGCATCAGGCCCACAAGGAACAGAACAAGCGATATATGCATAACGATGGGGAACAATCCGATGATGACGTTCACGCGCCATTTCTGGAGACCATCGAATCGGTACTGACGAAGATGACTGCGTGCTGCCGGTGTGCCAGATGGTATAGATGTGTAGTGGTGGAACCACTGCTTCACCAGCACAGCCGAAAGAGCCACGACAAGGCTCATCGTGAGACTGACCACCCAGAGGCCGTTCACCCAGACTGTGATGGAGTCTGCTCGGAAAGTCTGGAGAGGATTGATGGACGGAGCAGTTATGTTGAGTCGGGACGAGCCACCGTCGGCTATGGAGAGCTGAACGGAGACGAGGTCGTGTAGGAGAATCGCAGACATCGCGGTGTAGTCTGCCTGTAGACTTTGCGAGACCTGCACCAGGTACGAAGTTACGACGGCAGAGAAAAGACCAGCCTAAGATAGTATATATGTCTGACTAAAGGCATAGGGCTGACGCGAACACTCACAAATACGAGCATGACATCGAGACCGTCGCGGGCTTGTCCGACATACACCGTATCGTACGCGGCAGCCTCCTCGTTGTAGACACGCCATATCCTCGCGTTGGGAGCGGTCTCCTCGCCATACGGGTCCTCGGGGAGCCGCTTCTCATAGTCGTCGTTGAAGACAACGTTCTGAGGGGGCTGATAGTGGTTGGCATCCTGTCTCAGACCGAAGACGGTCTTCCCCGGCTGCGCTGCCGAAGCCTGGGGGGCGACACCAGTTGGAAGAGGCGCTTGCGCACCGGGCGTCTGTACAGCTGATGCAGATGGCCCCGGTTCTGAAGGAGGCGCCGCTGCGCTGTCGATGGGAGGTGGTACGGCGGTGGAGCCTTCGGGCTCTGACATCGAGACTTTGTATGGGAATGGAGTGGGCTCTGGGAGGTAGGCAGATAACTTGTAAGTTAGATGCAGCTGCACTGCCTACGAGCTGTGGCAAATGGTGGGGATGAATGAGGTTAGATGCATTAACACAGTACAGCATCCAACAACCAATGAGGCGGCTTGACTGGTGGACCGGAGTCTGACAGCTGACTGCCAAACGCGCAGGTAACGAGGCCAATCCTATTGATAGCTCAGCCTTGCAGCCGACATCAAGATTTCGCTCAAGTTTTGTAGACAAGTCGGTGCGACTGAAAGAATTACGAACTCCTTCATCCATTCAATCAAGCATTCCCAGCCATACGAACATATTCAGCCGCCATCTGCTATGCGTGATCAAGTCTTAACAATCAATAATCAAAGGGAGCGCAACGTACAAACTTCTGAGCCAATACACGAAGCCTAACATCGCAGAGCTCGAACCCCGTAGTGGTGATTGGGGTCAGAAGAATGGCTGTACTTAACCTACTCGTCTCCTCCCTGAATGCTCGGCATAGCATGTTATCCTCGTCCAAAAATCTAATAATGTCTCGTACCCATGCAGATACTAGTCGATCCAGGCGTGGACACGTCGTCTAGATTCTAGACAATAGCTGATTCGAAGCGTCAATGGGCAAGAGACAGATCAGTAACGCGAATGTTTCTTTATGTCCCAGAGTCCAAGAGCACGCGCAGCCGTACTGTAACATTTTGAACGCCGTGAAGCTAAGCCGGGTAGCGAGTAGGAGGAGACTACTGTAGTGTTTCGACCGCAAATTCACATAACGGGTCACGGGGGTCTTTGAAGTGAAGCTATATATACATCATAACGGGTCACGGACCACTTTGGTCAGGCACGAGCCTCCAAATAAGGAAATTTCAGGTCCCGCTATAAGCGGAACTGTCCAAAAAAGGCAATTTAAGGGTCTGTGAAGCTGTTCGCTGTAACTTCAGACCATAATGGGTCACAGGCTGTGAAGTTACGGTCGAAACGCTACAGTATACTTACATGGTAGACAGGACATGAGTATAGCAAGAGGGTACTACGCGTCGAAAATGGCGGTGAGCTTACCGTTGTCACTGTCAAGCACGTTGAGCCAGCTTCCGAGTTGGTGTTAGTCTTTGACGTACCTTTGCCATGACACCGCCAGCCAGATGGTCTTCTTTTAACGCTAGCAAGATAAGAGTAGGCCGTGGAGCTAGCTACCCAAGCATTCTAATCCTGGTACCTCGGGAGGTTTCAGAAACAATATCACTGTATTAAAAGGCGCCGTGTGGGAGGAAGCGTTCTTGAAGCGAAATAACTCTGGCGGCATTTTGGGCGTAAACAGTACAGACGAAGATGTCAAAGTCCAAGCAGAAAGCCGCTTTGGACTCAGAGCGAGTACCCGTTCAAGAAAGCGATGGCCGCCGAGGTCTGGAAGGCGAAAGGATGAGGCATTAGGCTAAGAGAGCGAGTCGTAATACTAAGAAAGTTACAAGATCCTCAATTTTGAAATCAAAAATTTACCACGCTTGGTTTCCCTCCTGCCGCATGAGCAGTCACTAGTCACTGTCCGTCTCCGTTCTCGCTGTTCGAAACCGAGAACTAGGCGTGTGATCCGAACGCGCTGTGGGAAAGCTGCGCCGCTATGTCCGGTCTTCTGACTTTTAGCGAAAGGACGTCGCGCTTTTCTTTGGGACCAATGCTCATGACCTTGGGAAAGTCTTCTCATCCACGACGAGGTCAACCAGCTCCGGGCAACGTCGAGTCTCATGGCACACTAGACTTTGAAGGCCTGAGGGCAATCTACCCGGGAGCCTGTAGAAGAGACACCGGGAGCGGAGAACACCGGCGCTACATACTGAAATTTCGCCAACATACCAACAGATCTTTAGAGCCATGTCGATGTCGCAATATTGTCAGAAACTGCTCGTCGGCACACTCGACAATCTGTTCAACCTTTTTCGCTTTGATTTTACGCTTCCTTCCCGCGAGCGTGTAGCTTCCTTCTGGTATGACCAACATTGGATTCCGCGCCAAGGGCGATGGCGTGCTGATAGTGTAGGAACGTACTACCGATAGGTAGGAAGGACATCTTGAGGTATAAAGACCTACTGGTAAACTGAACTACGCCATTGACATTTGTTTGACCGCAAAGTGAAGGCTTTGACCAAGTAGATCCATCTTTACGTTTCGCTGATTTACATCTCAGAATTGTGTTAATCGACGCGCCAGGTCTGGCGACCGTTAAGTGTTCACCCCCTTCGTTTTCAATTCCAGCTTTTCACGAATAGTCAAGAAAGTGATCCAACTGGGGAGCCCCGAGAAGTTTGCGATGAGTCGAGTTAATAGAAAATGGAGGCATGCTGACTTGCCGGACGGCTCTCCTACGTTTGAGGCCAACACTATCGCGCACCCCTACATGACGTATGCCTGCACTGGCGCGACTATCTTACCATCTTCGAGGGCAGCCACGGCCAACCCAGGTCCTCTCGCAGGGTCTTACTGGATTCGTCACCCTTGGCAGAAGGGTTAAAGTATCATATATCAACGTGCAAAGAGGTGTAATCATAATTCACGAAAATACAGGCACATTCCCCGCCTCAGTGACTCGTACGTTTTTCCGAGTATCTGAATGTCCCGTAAGCCGTCAGTCCGTCACAGATAAAGGTACTGGAGACGTCCTTTCACGGTTCCAGAGGAGCATCTCTCTTTGTTAGCAATCCCACTCTGAGCAGCCCGAAGCACGGTCTCCTAAAAGTATCGTGCGTGCGGCCCACTGCACCTTCCTCCGGTATGCATCGTCAGTTAACATCGCTTGCAGCGCCTCGTCGAGGTACACTGCCCCCTTACGTGTATGCACAACTTTCCCGTCGAGAAAGTTCTCTACTGGGAACGGCAAATCAGTATTTTCGCACCAGTCGATGATACCGTCCAATGTGTGGCGGTGTTTATACCACGAGACAGAGTCTATGGGGCATAACGTGAGCAAAAGTCCGACATTGAGATGCCCGGAAAGTGAAGCAAGTGCGATGAATGTGATGAAGAAATTTCTGGGTTGTTGCAGATAGTCGAAACACTCGAGCGCTGATGCGGAACCCAATGCGTGTAGACCATGGACAAAGGCACAAATCGGTTCGATGCACCAATCTGCGGAGTTCGCAACATATCTCTCCGAAAGCATCCACAGCCATCCCTCGTCGATAAAGACTCGATACATTGCTTCATTACCACTTTGAAATGAAAAAATTTCCATCAGGTCCAAGGTCCAGAACGCGGAGCGTGTCAAAGGACTTTGCCCTTCAAACAAGTAATTTGCAAGCACCTGTAAGAGACGGTGGAATGACGGAAACACGAATTCGGGCGGGCATGATGGGAAGACTTTACTTGATAGACGCATGATGGCCATCAGAGATTTCGCAAGCAGGTACTCGAGTTCTGAATGAGGCGGTAGGCCTGCTGCGGGACAGTCAAAGATCAAAGTATCATCAATAATGGCACGAAGAAGTTCGAGCATGGGTGCCGAAATCAGGGATGCTGCACAAGGATGGTTTCGTACTCCCAAGACAAGCGAAACAAGACATCTGAAAGGAGCGCTAAACGGCGACAACTTCCTGAATCATCACAAATATCATCCGGAAGATACCACAGCGCGAGTTTAGGTGCATTGCAGAGTAGTCGATACGGTGATGGCAATATTGCGGGGAGATCATCATCAAAGAATGGGAGCAGGTTCATGAGACAGTGTTGTACGGACAGTGAAATCTTGTCCGAACAATGCTAAAGGCGGTCACGTCATTCCTTCACCCCGACAGAGGCATGTCACAGAAACTTTGACGATGTTTCCTCTGAGGATGGTAAAGCCACACGCCCAACTTGTAAACATGACAGATGTACTAGAGCCTTCTTCCGAGACGTGCCATTCAACGAACGACAAACCGGAAGCTGACATAGTCGCGGACTGGGATGGTGAAGATGATCCTCGTAATCCAAAGACGTACGTTTCTCGTTGTCCTATCATCGTCTAAAAACAATCTCTTCTTAGATGGTCATACGCGAAGAAAAGGCGCGCGACTTTGACCGTCTCTCTCCTCACGTTTGTTAGCCCGGTGTCATCGTCTATGATTGCTCTTAGTGCAACATAATTGGGGACGAGCTTGGTATAGCGTTCTACTCGCTATGCCAGTATCGCTTTTTGTTCTTGGGTATGGTGAGTCATCGTAAGTGTTCATCTTCTTCCTCTCTGACGCTATTGATAGCTGCTAGTATGACGCCACTTGAAGATCATACGCCTTCAGCTCTTGGCCCTCTCAGCGAGCTCTATGGGCGCACGAAAGGTTTTCAATCCGGAAACCTCTTCTTCTGTGGTAAGTAAACATTCCTATACGGATATACGTTCGTATACTGATTGTAGAACAGTATGGAACCAAGCATGCGGCTTTGCGCAGACCGAAAGTCAGCGCATCGCGTTTAAACTCTTCAGTGGCCTCAGTGGATGCGCACCACCAGCTGGAGGCGGATCTCTCGCAGACATGTGGCGCCCGGAAGAACGAGGCAAAGCAGTTGCAATTTATTCTCTTGCTACATTACTTGGGCCTGTTGTCGGACCGATTGCGGGTGGATGGATCGCGGAGAAGACCAGCTGGAGATGGGTGGTATGTTCATTTCATCCTCTCCGTTTTCGTGTCCGGACCTTATGAGTTACTAGTTCTGGTCTATATGCATCTTTGACGTCTTCTTCCAGGCGCTGGGAATCTTCTTTCTTCGAGAAAGTGCGTATATCGTCGTATAGCTTACCTACCCGCCTGTTCTCTTCGAAAGGCGAGCACAAGCCATACGGCAAAGCATGGATCCCGAGAAATGCAACCGCCGTGTACGGACTGTATTTGAGAAAACCGAGTCCCGCGAGTATGCCTGCGTTCATGCTATCAATGTAGTGATACTGACGATCTTGCGTAGCTGAAAGCACCTCTTTGGAAAAGTCTCGCCCTGTGGATTGATAGCCTATCGCCCAAGTAATCGCAGTGTACAGCGCCATCGTCTATGGCGTCTTTTATCGTCCGTACTCATGTCCGCCGGATTTCTCTGCTCTGACAAGACGGCATCCAGTAACCCTCACAACGATTCCGACAATAGTCAAAGTTGTCCATCATGAAGACGTTGGCGTGGCTGCTCGTCAATATATTGCCCTAGGACTTGGCCTTTGGATTGCGTCGCAGGTCAATGCTCGGTATATGGATGAGATCTACTTGTATCTGAGAGAGAAGAATTCCGGCGTCGGTCGCCCAGAATTTTGAGCTCGTGAGTGCCTTCCAACGTGTCCTTACAAAGAGACTAAGTTTGATTTGCGCGTAGCTGCCATGGTCCCTGGCTCGGTGATTTTCCCTATTGGGATGCTCATATCTGACTGGTGCGCCGACCAAGGCGTACATTGGGTCGGTACGGACATTGGGCTCGCGTTAGTGGGATGTGGAGCCATCCTCATTCTGCTAAGTGTTCAAGCATACGTTGTCGACACGTTTGCGTTGTATGCCGCTTCCGGTAAGAGTAATGCGGCATTCGCTGACGTTTATTAATCTCGCTTCAACGTTCCCTAGCAGGCTTTGGATTCCCGCTCGTTGCTCCGGCGATGTATGATGCGCTGGGGTATGCAAGGGTGTGACGGTGCTCGCTGTCATATCTATCACTATAGAGTGTCCTGCGTACGTCACCTTTCCTTTTCCCCTGGAGATTCTGATCTAATTTCTGGCTTAGGCCGTTTCTGTTTTGGAAGTATGGACAAGGTATAAGAGAGAAGAGCCGATAATCGAAGAAGTAATGATTACGAGTCGTGTCGAACGGACTTTTCACGTTTAGATCTCCTAACACTAATAATTGTCCTTAGACACGAGTACACAGGACGGGATAAACTTGCTGTCTAGCCGTCCAGCGTGAAGGATGGTGTCAGTATAGTCAATCGGGCACAAAAGGATACTCGCAATTCTACACTGTCGCCCTACTCTTGATGATCTTGGAATGAACTTGAACAACAGAATGGAAGACACTATTGCATGGAGTCAAAGCAGCCTATGAACACCTTCGCTTGACGAATAACTATTGCGACTCTTCCACTTGAACGACGCCTTTGAATCCCTTTCTAGAAAGACCCATCTGTATAACTCCTGTTAGTATCACGGTCCTTACCACAGAAGGAAATGTGGCGCACCATCATTGAAAGAAGCACTGGAAACTGCTCATGACATCGTTGAAGTTGACCTGTTCCAAATGGGAAGAGCCAGGATTGACGAGTGTGATGTGGCTGCCGGTGCAATCCCTGTTGCTGTTTGCAAAGGGTGGTTATCGAATGTGATGAAGCTCTCAATGGAACAAGCATACGTGAACAGGTTGCAGAAGACGCCGGGGTCGGGCCCGAAGCTCGATACGTTGTCATTGAACCCGGAGCCGACGTTGACGCAGCCGCTCGTGGTGGACAGGAAGCAGCTACCCGAGAAGTTGGCGTCGGTGCAGAAGAAGGCATTGGGCTGGCGCTGTTAGGTCAAAGGGTTAGTCTTGATCTGCACGAACAATGTCGACAGAGACGCGCTGACCTTCTCGATCTCATGAGCGGGAGCTGCAGACGCAAGAGCTGCAGCGAGTAGAACGGTCTGGGCGATGCGTGTGAAGAACATTGCTGTTGAGTGATTTGTGTGAGGTGAGAAGTCGATATGTATTTAGCGCGAGCAGCTCAAGGTTTTATACGGTTGTGTGCGGATCCAGGACACAAATTGGAGATGCATTTTCGCCATAAACGCGTCTAACGGATTGCGGTCAGAGACGGAGTGACAGTATCGGGGTTCGGCGAGGCACAATTGAAAGTCAGCTTATCGTGCGCCGACATAGCGAGTCCTGTACAAGCGTATGCGGCTCCGAGTGGTGGTCAGCGTCCACGCTTCGAGGCGCAGACTGTATGCATGAGGGTTCATGCTTCATCTCAAACTGCGAGCTAGCAAGTCTCGACGAAGCTCAAGGAGCGTACGCGGCTCCGAATGGTGCACACTGCTCAGAGTCCGCACTTCGAGGCAGAGGCACAGACTGTATGGACTAAGAAGTCGTGGAACCTGACAAACGCTCAGCGACTGAATGTGAGGGGCAGATGAACAGGAACGACGCACGTTGGTAAATTAGCGCTGTAGTAATTGCTTAGTTGAACTCGGCACCTTCGCAAAGAAAGTGTACAGAGATACATGTCGTTTGGCCGTCGTTCTGAAGAACTCTCAGGGGAGCTCTTTTCGCGCTGTAAAGCCGAAGAAACGGAGGAAAAGAAAACATAGATAAGAAGCTCATTACAGGATGGCTTTCCGAATCCGAAAGATTGTTGGCCGTCTGACAAGCAGCATCGGGGAATCAGCCGAGGAATGTAGCTTTTCAAGTTGCGTGAGATGGTGATGGACGATGTGGGAGCAGAACGGAATACATAACGCTGACCCACCGGCATTCCGAGTCAAAGGAAAGTACAGAGTTACACGTGTGTGGCAAACGTCCGGCCTTATTCGGAGGCACCGGATGGTATGACCTTTCGAACCACCATGTCGATCGACCGTCCGCATTTCTTGCAACGTCAATGAACTGAAGAATCTACCGCTCCGCTTGAGTACTCCGTTACTATTCTCCCTTTCAAAACCAAAGTTCCGTGTACCAACTAGAAGGACAGGCTCACGGAAACGCGTTCTGGACTTACCTTCTAGGTCGACGTTGGCGCTACCTGAATTACTTCTGATTTTCTCGTGTCGACGAATTCAATCGCATGCGCGTATTAATTACGAAAAGACATAAATCTAAGGTGTGTCCGTGTTCGTGAATCTTATGGGCCACTCGAGTCTTGGTAAAAAGAATACTGGCTGCGCAGTCATAACGTGCCTTGTGTCAAATCGTGGAAGTCTGGGGTCATGCACGACCTCGTCATATCTGGGGAAGCAACACGTTCTTACTGCATGTCCTCGTCGCCTGACAGCCTACACGCTTTACTTCCCTTTCTCACCTCAGTCTTTGCTAACATGCTCGCCAGAGTCAGCAAGTTTGTTACCCACTCGCTGGCGGCATCAAAAAGTAGTGTCGATGCGACTTCCAGTATACCACGACCTGGAGAAACGTCTACTATCAACCACGTATCCGGGGAACGCATTCAAAACCAAGGTAGCTTACCGGTAGGCTCAAGCGAATCTCCCAAGGTATGCCTTGTCTTAGGAGATTATCTCAATTTCATAATCGTGTTAGCCTCTGGCAGCACCTAGTTCTAGCCCGACTCGAAGGTCTAGGAAATCCGAGGAAATACATCGCCTCAGCAACGAGCTGGTCGACCTCAGGGTGCGCGCCGACGAGTTACACATGCGTGTGCAGACGATGGATAAAGAGCTGGGGAAATTCAAGGCCGCAAACAGAGAACTGGCTGATGCTAACAGCGTCCTTCAGGCGGAGCTGAGGGAGATCCAGGCGGTCTTAGCCAAGAATGAATCGGAAGGGACAATCATGCGACAGAAACTCCAGCAGGAGCGGTCCCTGCGAGGAGACGATCAGCAGCTGCTGGAGATGCGCACTCGGGAGCTGCGGGATGTGCAGACGTACCTCACCACGGTCGACACGCTTCCTGTGCAAGAAATTGTCTCCATGGTCAAGGCTTTGAACTCGGATATATTCCAAATCGCCGCCGTCATCTCAGAATCCACTTCCTTTGCCAAACGCTTTCAGCTACCGCACGAGGTTATCAAGTATGCTGAGGATCGCCTGGGGCATGATATCACGCATCTTCTATACAAAGCGCAAGAGAGAGACACGGATCATCGCAGTCTCGTTGTCCAGACAGTCATTCAAGCCGTGCTGGCAGACGCGTGTTTGGGGATAACGCTTTCGTGGGACGCAGGGCTGAAGACCACTGCCTTGAGATGGGCCTATGATAGAATCCGAGTAACCTGTATGTACGTTCATTCTCACATCTATATATCAAGATAATTGAAGGTAAAAGCAGCATCTCAGTCTGTCAGTGCGCGGTGGCGCATGCTGACACGTGCAAATACCAAGTACGCGGAGCCAATCGCTGTTGAAAAGGCCGCTTTTTCGCTTGTTGTCCATACGCTCTCCGTCATGCTTACGATCGCTGGCTGGACACACGGTTCAACCGATTGGGAAGCTTATACGCGCGCAGTCGCGAAGACTTTTGGACTTGACCTGGAGCGACTTGTGAAGGATGTCGTGACATTGGATAGGGCGATGGGCGAAGAACTTATGTCGATGGACGTCGGACTTGTTACAGCTGCGACAGGTGAAATCTTTGATGGGAATACCATGGAGAACGGCTTTGGCGGCGACGCCGGTTGGATGGACAAACACAGAGAAGGTAGAAGTGCGGAGACTGTTGCATGCACGAGTGACTTGGGTTTACACGCCAGAGCAGTTGGACGAGAAGATGGGGGTGGTCGACCACAGGTGCTGCTCAAGCCCAAGGTGGTGCTTTGGTCGACGCTTCTCGACGCGCCTCAGACGGAGGTGGAGTAGCTACGACTCAGCCATACATGACATTGTTTGTCGCATCTTCTTTGAATGCGAAAGGGTCACTAATTGTTACATCGAACGTGTACTGATTGGCGAGGCACAAAAGTTGAGCTCAATGGGCGACCTAACTAAGTCAACGTGCGATATACAGAAGCTCGTTCCCTCCTGTTCCATCCGATAATTCGTAGTAGGATACGACACCGCACAGTAACCTCAAGCGCTAAGAGAGCGCAGACTAGTGGCACACGATACTAGGGTACAGTACATGAAACGAAATGCAGTGTTGTGTTCTTGCAAGCGCAGAGTAGAAGTCCAAAAGATCCGCCGAGAGGCCCGGGATGCCTGACGCAGATACCTGAAACAGCATAGTGGGTACAGCAAGGTAGCAGCAAAAGCTGAGGCGCAATGAATTAGAATGGCCTGATTAGGAAGTGGCACGCCATCAGGCAATCACGAATTCAGGCCTTGTTCCCGACCTACTACCTCGATGCCGGCGACGCTGCACGTCTTCATTTGTCTTCTACGCTCATAACATCTGCGATATCAGCGCCGACGCCGGCCAGCATCGTCGCCAATGCCACCAAAGCCCACGACCACAAAGGTCCTCGCCGCACTGCGCCGCGACGACGAAGAGGATGTACGCCCGTATGTTATCTTAGCTGAGATTGGACAGGGCAGTTTCGCCACCGTCTACAAGGGCTACTATGAGGTGCGCATTGCTACTGCCTTTCACCCATTACTGCTAACAATCAAGTGCAGGAAACGCATGTCCAGGTCGCTATTAAGACTGTTAGGCGCGATAATCTCTCCGCGAAGCTATTCGAGAATCTGCAGAGTGAAATACAGATTTTAAAGGCGCTCTCTCATCGCCATATTACCAAATTGACCGACATCGTTGTGCGTATCTCATACCGTAATTTACGCATGCCTAACGATTGTTGCAGCGGTCTGAACACCACATCTACTTAATCATGGAGTACTGCTCAGGCGGAGACTTGACCAATTACATCAAGAAACGCGGTCGTGTTGAGATGCTCGAATACATACCATCAGCAGGCGCCTCACCTCAGTACTATCCCCATCCACGCACAGGCGGTCTAGCGGAAATCGTCGTACGCAGCTTTCTGCGCCAGCTCGCGCGTGCGCTCAAGTTTCTGCGCCACCGTGGTTATATCCATCGAGATATCAAACCGCAGGTATGCATCCGTACCCAGACATGACGTGATTATTCACAATGTTGTAGAATCTTCTTCTCAAACCAGCACTCCCGGAAGAACTCGCCAAAGGCCACTCTATGTGCGTCTCCATTCTCAAGGTGGCCGACTTTGGGTTTGCTCGTTCATGTCAACCAGCGCGATGATGGCGAAAAAGGCAACCTCCGAAATTGTACAGTCACGGTCATTCTCGACGAGTGTGTCAGTCATAAATCTTGTCAGCATCTATCACCGGCCGGTGCGCTCGTCAAAGCTTCCATCGTTGTGGTCGTTGGACAGGCGCCCGTCGCAAGATGCATATTTTCGTAAAGACGTTTGTGGACTTGCTATTCTGCTCTGCTCGCTGCTGACGATAACGACGACAGCCTTACGGACCATACCACTTTAGGTCGAGTCTTCGGACACCACCGACGATGTCGAGACCAAAATCCAGGACAAGGAGGGCATTCTCCCCGACCAGCAGCGTCTGATCTTTGCTGGAAAGCAGCTCGAGGACGGCCGTACCCTCTGCGACCTCAACGTCCAGAAGGAGTCTACACTCCATCTCTCGTTGCGTCTCCGTGGTGGTGCCAAGAAGCGCAAGAAGGAGACCTATAACGTCAAGATGGCCATCTTGAAGTACTCCAAGGGCGACTCGGATGGCAAGATCAAGCGCCTCCGTCGTGATTGCCCCTCCTATGAGTGCGGTGCCGATATCTTCGTAAGTCAAAGTTCTTTCCTTCGTCTGACCTCTATCTAATATTTTCGCTAGATGGCCTTTCACCAGGACCGCCAGTACTGCGGCAAGTGTGGCTTGACCTACACCTTCCAGCCCGGGAACAAGCCTCCTGTAGTCTAAACTACTCAAAGCGTTGTACGATTTATGTTGTATACGTACACGAACATTGATAACAACTTAACAATTGCCAGAGTGCCGTCTACCCGGTCGCCATTTGAATTATATGAAGATGAGTAGGCACGATGAGAAGACTATGAATCAGCTGCTCGTTGACTTCCGATATACATTTGCGCTGACTCTGCCGAGCTACAAACCAGAAGAACTCTTCACTGACGCTAGTAATCCCTTTGACGAAGTCCTCAGTATCGCTCCAGTCTCAATCTTGCACAATGCACCGATTTCGGCGTCAATAAGGGGAGCGCAGAGAGCCGTATGAAGACTATTGGCCAGTTTTTGAAGAGTGTTGTTGCCAGGTACGTGTTCTTGATCTTTATGCGACGTGTATCGTTTCTTTTTGTAGGAATCCCTCAACCTTCCGTATCTTCTCCCCGATGAATTGGTTTCAAATAAGTTGGACGCGGTCCTTGATGACCCTGGTCATAACTTCCAATGGTGATCGCGTCGTAGAGATTTTATCTGCACACCTGCCAAGGTAAGTATGCTTCAAGGATATATTATGACTGGACGCACTGGCTTGTTTCCAAGTTACGAAGCCTTTCGGGGCATCGTTCATACTATGATGGTACAATACTCTAAGTTCGCGAAGAAGCAATGTTTCATATAGTGTGGCGTAACCCCCTCCTCTCGCTGGCGCGCGCATCCCACGAGTGTTAGTATCTCGAACTCTCATACTGTGATCACCGCAAATCTATTTTCGTAGTCCCGGACAAGTACAGCATAAGGCGCAACACCGATCAAGAACGCAGTATGCATCTGTTGATATGACGCATAACCACGTCTCTAGACGTCCACATCTCGTTCTCGACCCCACCCGCCATCCTACCCTGCGTTCCAGTCCGCCCGTCCCGTTCATTATATGCAGGGTCCGGGGCCCAGGCCTCTTTGTGTAATCGAGAAGCGCCTTCGACTCGCTTCCGGACCACTGCATTTCGATAACATGGAGAGGTATAAATGTCGGTGGTGGATGACATGAAAAGATCATTCGACCACTCTACAGCCGTTTAACGTTCAAACTACCACCCAAAACTCTCAAACATGTACTACACTTGGCTCGCTCGTCGTGGAGTACGTCTTTCCCTTTCTACCTCACCGTCTGCACTAGATCTCACTGTGTTTCTTACAGCCTCTCATGTCGTGGGCCGCGATCCAAACCACTTTTCTGACGTTCGTGTTGTATAACAACGAACAGTACGTCGCACTCATCTTATCTTCTTTGGCTAATGCTCATGATCTTTGCAGAGTCCGCCCGAGATTCCTGACCCGCGGCCAGGTCGACCAACTACGGGCGACATCGAGCCTCATGACCCACTAAGCCTGAAGGAGATACCCTGTGGAAGAGATATCCTGCAGCTCTGGAGCAGAGTGCACCGACGCCACATACACATATGATTTCGCAGACTACATTATAATCAAGCAGAGCATTGTACTTTTAGAATAGTAGTAATGTGTACATACAAAGGCACATTTTCCGACTCATCGCTACGTCGTGACCACAAAACCTCATCACTATAGTCTATGCACACATCGTTCTCTAGGCACGAATCAATTGAGGCCCGGTACCCCCAGAGCGTGGCGCATGGTCAACAAACTGCCAATGGCGTAGTTCAGTGAACTAGTAGGTCTTTACATCTTGTGATGTTCTAAGTATAATGATGTACCCTTACACGACGGATCGAATCCTCTGAAGGACCGTGCTCGAAAATGGCGCGACTAACTTGACGTCGAGGAGGAATCCGGGTCATCGCGCGCACTCTCGCTGGATTCGTCACCATGGGTGTCAACGGCAGCGCCGGTGGAAATTTTGAACTGTGTGCGAAGAGATGTGATCATACTGTAATGCACGAAAATACAGCATGCACAGAAAGCCGCCTGCGTCCGTGACTCGTGCGATATTACAATGCACGTATATGCGCGTCCTGCCGCGTATCTCATAGGGGTAAAGGTAAATACTCTAAAACAGGCGGAGGAATTTCTTTTCCCAACATTATTGTACGTGCGGCCCACACCACCCTCCTCCGGTAGCGCTCATGAGCAAACATCTCTCGCAACGCCTCATCCAAGGATACCGCCCCCTTATTCGTTTGCACAACTTTCCCATTGAAGAAGTTCTCTAAGGGGAGCGGCAAATCATCGTGATTGGAGGCTTGGCACCAGTCAATGATACTATCCAATGTGGCGCGGTGTGTATCCCACGAGGAAGAGTCTTTGGGGCATAACTTCAGTAAATGGTCGCTGTTGGGTCTCCACTCAGCAATCATGCTGAATGTGATGATGAAATTTCTGGGTTGTTGCAAGTAGTCCAAAACTTTGAGCGCTGATGCGGGATCCAATGCTTGTAGACCCTCGATACAGGCTAAGATTGGTTTTAGGTAGGTAAGAATCGGGTCCGCAATGAATCTTTCCACAAGCATCCACAACCATCCCCCGTCGATAAAGGCTTGATAGATTGCTTCGTTACCGCTTTCAAGTGCGGTTTCCATCAGGTACATGATTTCGAGAGCAGAGCGTGTGAGAGGACCTTGCACTTCTGACAAGTAATGTGCAGGCACCTGTAACAGACGGTGGCATGACGGTAACACGAGTTCAGGCTGGCGTGACAAGACCATTGTCCTCAATAAAACACAGATGGCGTAGAGCGACTTGTCAAGCAGATGACGGAGTCCTGGACCTGCTGCTGCATCATACTCGCAGACTGAAGTATCGTCGATGATGGCGCGAAGAAGTTCGAGTACGGAAGCCAAAAAATAGGGATGCTTCGCAAGGATGGTGTCGTACTCCACATACAGGCACCGCAGGACCTCTGAAAGGAGTTCCAAATGGCGACAACTTGCCGCATCTGTATATGGCGCCCGAATTTCATCTGAAACATTATGTATCGCAAATTTGGTTGCCTTGTAGAGTAGTCGATAGCGTGATGGCAACATTGCAGGAAGATCGTCATTGAAGGACGAGAGCATGTCCAAGAGACAGTCTTGTACGGACATTGAGATGTCGCCCAAATCGCAGGCGAGAGCTTCATGTAATGTCACTGTACAACTATGACCTGTCCTGTGCCGAATTGACACGTGATCAGATTCGTCACGGGCTTGGGAAGCAGGCAGAAAGAGAGAGACAATATGAGCGTAGTCCGGATTGTAAAGATCTTCAGGACTGTTGAATTGGAAACAATGAGAGCTAACTCCCAGTGCAGATTTCACAAGTCCTTCCCATACGAAAGGATGAAGTTTCAGTTCATTGAAAGTGCAGAAAAACTTTCGAAGGTCTCTACTTTGGTAGTACCAATCCCCGTAGCTTGCGACCCAAGCAGTCGCCATGCAACGAGGTTCATCAGAATCCATAGGTATCAATTGAATCCGATATTCGTGCGAAATCCCAGAATCATGAAAAAAGTGTGATCGAATGAGCCGTTCCAGGGCACTGTCGTACACAATCGCGGGAAGTCGGGAATATCCAAGAGCATCAAGCAGACGTTTGAACACGTCTTGAATATCTTGTCGACCCTTCCAAGTTGCCTGCGCATACGCCTGAACATCAGGCGGTAGCCCCCCGATTGCCTGTACAACGAGGCTATGAACAGTGGGATTGGACGAGTTGTTGAACAACCAGTCAAGCGCATCAACGGAGACCTTGCCATAATCTGATTGAACCGTTATAGTTTCGAGCTGGTTTAGCGATTTTGGTGGGTGCTCTGGCCTTGGAAGACAAGCACGGTCGATCATGATAGCTGGGATATGGTCGTCATCTTGACGCACTGAAAGTAAATGTCGAGTAAGGCTGGATATAAAATGCAGCGCTTTCCTAAAAACCAGGCAAGTGTGAAAGATAAAGTCCGTCAATGGGGTTTGATACGGACATTGGGGGAAAAGGATCGGCAGAGCACTGCTAACGAGGTATAGTAGACAGAGGACGACCGTGACTACGCCAACCGCACAAGCCAGTGATGTGCACAGAGGGATGAAGAAGAGCATCAGGCCCACAAGGAACAGAACAAGCGATATATGCATAACGATGGGGAACAATCCGATGATGACGTTCACGCGCCATTTCTGGAGACCATCAAATCGGTACTGACGAAGATGGCTGCGTGCTGCCGGTGTGCCAGATAGTATAGATGTGTAGTGGTGGAACCACTGCTTCACCAGAACAGCCGAAAGAGCTACAACCAGGCTCATTGTCAGGCTGACGACCCATAGACCATTCACCCACACGGTGATGGAGTCTGGTCGGAAAGTTTGCAGAGGATTGATCGACGGAGCAGTTATGTTGGGTCGGGATGAGGTGCCGTCGGCTATGGAGAGCTGAACGGAGACAAGGTCGTGTAGGAGAATCGCAGACATCGCGGTGTAGTCTGCCTGTAGACTTTGCGAGACCTGCACCAGGAACGAAGTTACGACGGCAGAGAAAAGACCAGCCTAAGATAGTATATATGTCTGACTAAAGGCATAGCGCTGACGCGAACACTCACAAATACGAGCATGACATCGAGACCATCCCGGGCCTGTCCAACATACACCGTATCGTACGCGGCAGCCTCTTCGTTGTATACCCGCCATATCCTCGCGTCGGGAGCGGTCTCCTCGCCATACGGGTCTTCGGGGAGCCGCTTCTCATAGTCGTCGTTGAAGACAACATTCTGAGGGGGCTGATAGTGGTTGGCATCCTGTCTCAGACCGAAAACGGTCTTCCCCGGCTGCGCCGCCGAAGCCTGGGGGGTTACACCAGTTGGGAGAGGTGCTTGCGCACTGGGCGCCGGCCCCGACTCTGAAGGAGGCACGGATGCGCCGTCGGCACTTTGTAAGGGTGTTATATCTGACATCGAGACTTTATTAATATGTGGGAATGAAGTGGGCTCTGGGAGACAAGTCAGCAGCTTATAACACGGCCTACGAGCTGTGACGAATGCTGGGGATCAATGAGGTTAGAAGCATTAACGCAGCCAACGACCACTCGGCTCATGTCGTCTGACAGTTGGAATGGCACGAGGGTCAAACCTGCAGGAAACGAGGCCGATGTTATTGATAGCCCAGCTGAGAGCTGAGTCAGCTCGAGTTTGGAGACAACTCAGAGAAAAAGAAAGTCATCGCTCAAGATAAGTACATCGATCCAATACTATTCACGACACCAATTTAAGAGTCGCGCCACTGGCTAACAAATGCTAGATACATGCACCAATAAAATTACATAGATACTGAAGATGTGAATGTTAGTTGAAAGAAAGTCCCAGTAAAAATACATCATTGAATCCTACACAAACATCTCGTCACGGAGACGGGTCCCCCGGCCTGGGCTTCACCTCCCACGGCGCCGGAATTCTCGCCACATCCACCAGGTTCACATCTGCCTTGACATCATTCAGCCTCTCCCTCTCCGTCATGTTCATGCGCGCCCGACACCGCACCAGGCGTAATTTCGTCCGCTTGATCCCTGTACTCAATGAGAAACGATAGAGAGGAAGGTGACAGAAAATGATACTCACAGGTGGCAATCGTCTCCCGGTCCTCCTCCATGTACGGGTTCTCCGTCTGCAGCAGGTCATCCTCTAACGCATACAGGCACCACAGCGACTCCTCGTACAGCTTCTCGCATTCGTCCGCACTCGTTGCTTGATCTAGGAGCTCCTTCCGCGCAGCAGTGCGACTCTGTTAAACTGTTAGATGAAAACGATTGGAAAACGGACACATACCAGAACCAACGCCCGATCATAGACGAGCTGATCCAAAAAGGCTCTCGGTCCTTCATACTTGGCCGGCAACCACGTCTTCACCAGCATCGCACGCTCATTGCACTTCAGGAAATGATCCTTGAACCACGATAGCGCTACACCTCTCATCAGTCATCGGCAGCTGAAAACAAGACATCATACCGTCATCAAAGCCCTCACTGACAACAAACTCCCCATCGGGATTAATCTCCTTCATGCTCTCCTGATGCTGCCGGAGCTTATTGATCCCCTTCTGCGAAAAGTTCATCAAGAAGATGTACACCGCCACACACGTAACCGCGTTGTACTCTGCCTCCACCTCGCCCTCCTTCCGCCGCTTCGCTCTCTTCTCGGGCTCGCCCGCGAGCATCTGAAAGTTCTTCGGATCCGGAAGAGGTTCTGCCACCAACGTAAACATGTTTTCCCGGTAAGAGAAATAATAGACACCTACTCTGCGGTACAGCCTTTACAAATTCGTACATCTCGTCTGCCCAGTGCGTCAGCACATCCGTCTTCTGCGCGAGCTCCTCTAGATCCGCAAGTAACTGGTCTTCAAGTGGATCCCTTTGTTCATCGCCGTCAAGCGCGATGATCGGTGGTCTTCTAGGTGAGGAGGGAGCACTGTAGTCTCTTGATGAGCTTGGTCGATGACCGAACAGCTTCCGCGAGGCAAGGTTCAGCGCTCGATGTAGCGCGTTCGTCGCCGCGCGCGAGGCCACACTGGAAGGGGAATGTGACAACGGCGGCGCGGTGGGATTCGGCGGAGGGGGGAAAGTAGTAGTGGGATACTCTGTTGACGGCGAAGGAGGCACGCGGCGGTCGTCCAAAGGTTTCCGACGGGAAGTTATTTCGTCGACCGTGCGGTTGAATTCGACGGCTTGCGTGTCGCCCACTAAGACATACTCACGTCGGAGGATACTGTCCTCTTCTTTCTCCCCAGGGATTATAGACTCTGTATCTGTTGGTATAGGTGCCGGCGGTTTGCTCGGTTGTGTTACACGTCTGGATGTAGGTGGAGGTGGGGCATACGTTCGTGTCGGTACTGGACTAGTTTACTGTCAGCTCGAACCAGTTGCACAATCAAAATGCTTACTATACAGGTTGCGGAGCCGCTTCTGATACAGGTGTGGAAGGTTCTCCCAGAGTCGAAGGCTTTCTGAAGTTGAACTTACTGGGAGGTATCATTGCTGTGGGATCTAAAACCTCGGGAGGAATTATTCTATGATGTGGAGGGGTCGGGGGCCTCCCCGACCAAGACTGACCATCATCATCGGGCAGATCAGGCGACGGTTCTCTCGGTTTGGGGAATTTAGACTTTGCCAAGGCCTGGCTGTTGAAAAACTCGTCAAAACTCGCACGTTCCACAGGCTTCTGTTTCAACAACGCGCGAATGAGCTTCTTGATATCGCCCGCAACCGGCAAATCGGAGCTGCCACCACCACCAGTCTTTGCAGCGGCGGACTGGGGCTCCTCATCGGGAAACTTGATACCTTTGGAACCTTCGATCTTTTTCAAAAGTTCGATATGATTCTGTGCTCGGAATGGAGGTCTCCCGACGGACATTTCGTAAAGAACAGCACCGACAGACCAAAGATCGGCCTTGGCATCGTACTTGTGGTATCCAAGAATCTCGGGTGCCATATATAACCTAGGCCGCGGTTAGTGCGGATCCTCAAGAACGTAGATCAGACATACGGCGATCCACAGAGGGTTTCGGCCATCATCGCGCTGGGTAGTGAACGAGCGAAACCAAAGTCGGCGACCTTGAGAATGGGGACGCCCAGGGGGTGGCCTTTGGCGAGTTCTTCCGGGGGTGCTGGTTTGAGGAGGAGATTCTACAACATTGTCAATAATCACGTCATGTCTGGGTACGGATACATACCTGCGGTTTGATATCTCGATGGATATAACCACGGTGGCGCAGAAACTTGAGCGCACGCGCGAGCTGGCGCAGAAAGCTGCGTACGACGATTTCCGCTAGACCACCTGTGCGTGGATGTGGATAGTACTGAGGTGAGGCGCCTGCTGATGGTATGTATTCGAGCGTCTCAACTCGACCGCGTTTCTTGATGTAATTGGTCAAGTCTCCGCCTGAGCAGTACTCCATGATTAGGTAGATGTGGTGTTCAGAACGCTGTAGTAGTGGTTAGGCATGCGTAAATCAAGGTATGAGATACGCACAACGATGTCGGTCAACTTGGTTATATGGCGATGAGAGAGTGCCTTTAGAATCTGTATTTCACTCTGCAGATTCTCGAATAGCTTCGCGGAGAGGTTATCGCGCCTAACGGTCTTGATAGCGACCTGGACATGCGTTTCCTGTAATTGAAGATTGTGAGCAGTAATGGGTGAAAGCGGCAGCGATGCGCACCTCATGGTAGCCCTTGAAGACGGTGGCAAAACTGCCCTGTCCAATCTCGGCTATGATAACATACGGGCGCACATCCTCTTCGTCGTCGCGGCGCAGTGCGGCGAGTACCTTTGTGGTCGCGGACTTTGGTGGCATTGGCGACGATGCTGGCCGGCGTCGGCGCTGATATCGCAGACGTTATGAGCGTAGAAAAGAAGGAGACTTGTGCAGCGTCGCCGGCATCGAGGTAGTAGGTCGGGAACAAGGCCTGAATTCGTGATTGCCTGATGGCGTGCCACTTCCTAATCAGGCCGGTGACCAATCACCCACATCCATACCTCCTTTTGGTTTGCCAGTCAGGCGCCAGTTTAACTCAAGCACCCATGTCTGATAGCATACTTGCGCTAGACTCTCTTATTTTAGAGCAAGACGAAAAGCAGATCGTGGACATATATGACCCAGGAAATGTGCGTCACGTTTGTATCGTCTCTCACAAGTCCTCCTTGCTATCTGCCATTGTTTATGATACCCGAATCAATCTATGTTTCTTCGTCTCTTAACCTGATACGAACATCTCACTGCTCATAAATGATCAATAACGTTGTCTTTGCGCGCGCTGTCCGAACTCTGGATATTGTACTGGTCCGTAACAGTCCTGACTATTCTAAGAATCTGCAATAATCTGAGGATTCCGTCGACCGTCAAGTAAGCGCGTATGTGGCGTCGGTGCTCCAAGGCCTTCAGTGTCTTTAGGCTTGCCGTCGCCCAGATTTTGCTGCGAGTATCAAACAGGCTGTGGCGCCGAGTCCTTGACATGCAGGGAAGCGCGCAATGCATCTGTCGTTATTGTACGTCTGAGCATGATGGTTCCAGAGCGTTAAGATCCTGAACAACTGCCCAGCGGTCTACTACCAGATGATCCGTGACATATCAGAGAGTCCTGGTGAAGAGCGCCGGTGCGAGGTGTTGAGGTTGTTCGTGCTCTCCCGATTCGATTGTTCAAGGCGTCACGAAACGGGCAGGAAAAGTAGCTTGTCCGTCAGTGCATCTATTCCGAGGCCCAGTTCGACGGGACGAGAGATGATGAACCTGCACTCATGAGAGGCGTTTGCATTGTTTGTTATCGCTCAAGTATGTAGACTTTATCCAGAGCATTAAGGCCATGCACGATTGGAGTGAATGCAGGCTGTCATCCCCGCCCGGTACTTGAGATCCTAGATGCGCCAATCTCACTACAGCAATGCCTAGAGGCGGACGCGTTCGGGACCCGGATTTGACACGCTACAGCTGAGCACCATGCAGGAGAGCACGACTACTATGAAGGTATCTCAGTCGGATACGGCCACAGCTTCAAAAGTCAAAGGACACAGATCCCGTACACTGATTCCCGGAATATTAAGAATGACTTGAGAACAACGGTACCGAAACAGCAGAATCGAGACCACGTACTTGTTCTTTTGCTTTACTAAGAGAGAATTCAACGAGAATTCGATCAGACACTTTAGAGGATATCAAGTCGCATTAGTAGGTATAGAACATGACATATGGATAATCAACTGCTCATGAAAGATCAAAAGCTGCGCGACGGTACAATGCGCTTAACCTTCTCCTTCTTCTCAACAAAGTATCCCTTCCTCGTCTCCTTTAGCGTGTAACACCCCTCTGCGACGACTGATGTTGGATTCCGTATCAAAGGTGACGGCGGGTACGTGTCAAGACATCCTTGCTTCTTCATCAACTTGAGCTTCTTAGGCCGCCCTAGTCTCGCAGCACACTTGGCCGCTCGCACCACGGGCACGTCCGTGTCAGGTGGATAGGGATTGGACGCGAAGGGGGATGTAAATGGCCATGTGATGGGTTGGAGCTTTTTCACTACTGGACGCGTGATGGGCTCAAGTTGTTTCTTAAGCGACTGCTTGAATGACACTGTAAACCATAATCAGGAGGTGGCAAATGAAATTGAAGAAAGAAAACATACACGTTGGTTTGCCATATATGTCTTCCATGACGGCCGGGGAGTCCCAGTCGGCATAGGCTGCGCGGATTTCGGGAGCTTCTTCTATGTAGAGCGAAGGTATCACGGGAGCGCCGGGATACATAGATTTGAAACCGGTTAATCTCATGGTGATTTAGAGTGCGAGTGATGCGATAGTGGTGTAGGATGCATATTATCAAGTTTGCGGAAGGGTTTTTATAGTCGGTAGAGCACTGAGACTGTCGGGGAACACGTCTCGAGAAGAGAGGAGCCATTCATGTGTCGACTCAGATGGGGGTCATGTCTGAAATATGCATAACCCTCTGCCCAGGCAAGTCGGGTGAGATCCATAGCCTCGCTCAAGAGTCTAGAGGTCCAAGCCACATCACGTTGTACTGATGTTAGTGGGAAGACCAAAGGTTCAAAATTTCTGTATGTCGCAACGTCCAAGAGCAATGGAAAGTAGACCCCGGAGAGAGTAGTTGATGATGACGAGCTGAGACAAGGAGAGCGTGAGAAAGTCAACGATCGCAAAGACTGGCCACGTCCTCTCCGCCTAAACTGGTGAAAATCGGTAATATACCCAGACAAGTAAAAGTGTAGAGGTCTAAGTCGTATCATGCAGCAATTTAGGACCGGGGAGGCCAAAAGATCAGTCTCCAAGTTCTTGGGGTTCCATAGTTCAAGGGCAGTGCAGTTTTCATACTAAACACCGGAATGAGTAGTCTCTCCAAATGAAGACATGACGAACAGCGAGCTGAGACAGTGCGAGTGTGAGAACGTCAACGATCTGCGTCCGAGAGCAGTGAACGTCGGACGCCAACTGACGGTATATATATATGGAAAGTGAAACCAGGTTGAGAATCTCCAGGAAAGTCATGACAAAGAGCAGAGCAAGAAAAAGAAAGCGTGGTTGTTTGCTGGTCAATATTGAAATATTGACCGCTCGATCGTTGAGTTTCTCACGCTGTCTCTGTCTCAACTCGTCATCTCACTCGCTCCGGCGTCTAAATTATCTGCTCTTGGACTTTGCGATATGCAGACAAGTTGAACCTTTAGCTGTTGTACTAACCTTAGTACTACATGCTGTGGCTTGGCTGTCTACACTAGGCTCGAGCGAGACGTCTCAGGCTATGGATCTCACTGAACTGCACCAACTGCCTGGGCAGAGGGTAATGTGATTCCAGACATGGCCCCTCTTCACAATTATCTGAGTCGGCACAGGAATGGCTCCTCTCTTCTCGAGACGTGTTCTCCGACAGTCTCAGTGCTCTACTGACTATAGAACCCCTTCCCAAAGATTGATAATATGCACCTTACACCACTATCACTCCACTCGCACTCAAACCAACCATGAGACTCACCGCTTCCAAACCTATGAACGCCAACATTCGCACGTCACCTTCCGTGGAAGGTTGCGCAGCATATGTCGACTGCGATTCCGTGGCCGTCAAACTCAGTCATGACAAAGACCACTGTACGTCTTCTTTCCTCCATTTACATTGGCGGCTCCTAATATCAGATCGCAGTGTCATTGAGGCAATCGCTTAAGAAGCAGCTTGAGCCCATCACACGTCCACTCGTGAAAAAGCTTGAACCCATCACACGACCATTATTATCCCCCTTCATCGTGTCAACGTCCAATCCATACCCAGCGGACACAGACGTACCCGCTGTGCGAGCGGCCAAGGCCGTCGCCAGACTAGGGCGGCCTAAGAAGTTGAGATTAATGAAAAACGAAGGTCTTGACATGTACCCGCCGTCGCCTTTGGTACGAAACCCTACGTCGCTCGTCCCAGAGGGGTGCTACACGCTCGTGGAGACGAGGAAAGGGTATTTCGTTGAGCAAAAGTCGAGGAGGAGAAGCGGTATGAAGATCAGCAGTCTGCGCCAGCGAGCATCTTTATGACGAAACATACTCTCTGCCATTGTTAATGATACCCAGTCAATGTATTCCTCTTCATCTATGAATCTGATACGAACATTTTCACGGTCTTGAAACCCATCGATAACGTTGGTTTCGCAGGCGCTTGCACAACTGTTGATGTTGTACTGTAATTCCGTAAGTTCGACATTGCAGAGAAACACGCGATGCATGCAGTGTCTCTATTGTACTTAGCCAAGAAGCTGACTGAGATCGCGGCTCACGACACGAGGTGTTCCCGCGGATGTTCAAGAAATGTACCGTTCTTTCGCGCGCTCCCATTCGAGTGTCGCTGAAGAGAGCAAAAATTACCTATCGCACTGCCAAAACATGCTCACGCCCAGGATTGAACTGGAGACCCTTGCATACTGCCAAGAGGTATTTTAACCGCATAAGTACAATGCTCTACCACTGAGCTACGCGAGCATTGAAGGTTAAGGCAAAGTGACGTATATAATCATGGAGTCGAATTTTGTTGACATTTTACTTCAGTATTCACCTTAAGCATTACACGCCTGATATAATTCCGCACCCGTCCCAACCATATCGTCGATATCTAATAACACCGTCAGCAACAAGAATTGAAATTCGGAAATTGCACAAACAGGATATCCACTCATCCATGGCGATCATATCGAGCGTTCTAAGAGGCGTCGAGGTAACAATCGGCTGGCCGCTCCAAAGCACACGAATGTAGTATGCGGAATCCTTGCTGTATAGCTCGAATACAACTTCAGATCCCCTGAAGGACGAATCAGCTCCATGTCCTGCAGCGGGAGGAGGAAACGCACATTCCAGGCCACACCATATGGTCCACTTGCAGGAAACCGAGGAGAGCTGATATCGATCCGTCGTGCCCAACGTTGTGAAAGTATTTGATCTATTCGACTTTGAGCACGGAAGGTAATTTGGACTAGAAGACCAGGATCTCACCGGATTCGTGCCACTCCTCGCGGTATTGAGGTGCTCCTTAAGCTCCAGCAGCCACGCACCAAACACCATGGTGCTATACACCGTAGAGTTGGCAGAGTCTCGGTAGATATACGAGTATTCCCAGTTTCCCAGACGATAAACATTGTTCGCCTGTCAATTCAGATTGATTTAGGAACCGAAATTGAGAACAAACATACCTCGTCCTGCGTTACACATAAGCTCGTATCGTTGACACTACATGGCAGAGAGAAACCATGGCACTGCTTAGCGCTCAGATTATCGTAATAACTAGAAATGGAAGGAGGATTCAAAACTCGAGTGCATAGTTTGGCTGTCACTTACTGATCAAACCATGTATGCCACCCAGCCGTATCCTCGCTGTCAATACCCGACACGGCATCAAGCTTCTCGTACAACGACGCAGCGGCTTCCAAATGGCCCGTCCAAACTCCACCGTCACCTGCGCCCTTGTCGGTGATGCCAGGCTTCACCAAATTATCGCATGGATCAAGACTTGGTTCCAAGGAGTCAATACCATCGCGTTCAATGTGAACTTCGGCATTATGGGTATCAGGAAACAATCCACGGACGAGTCCTCCGGCGACTTGGGACGTGATAACATTGTTCGTGACGCGTACAAGCGCCGCAGATGTTTCGAGCTTGGAGCTCAGATTGAGCCGACGCGCGTAGACTTTGCGGAGATCCTGTATCAAAGCTCAGAATCGCAAAGGAGACTCCGCGGGTACGACCTACGACACCGTGGATATACGCGTCCCAAAGACCTTCAGTGGTGATTTGTGGAAATTGACAACTAGTAAGGGAAGTAAGGACAAATGCATGTGAAGTTTCTTGAAGGAAACGCACGTCGAATCAACGAATCCAGGACCGACAGTCGACGTCCAAGGGTTCTCGGCCGAGCCATACGCTTGCCACTATCGATAGCATTATCCCTGAGGGCGCTCCACAAGACGGTGGGCATCGCACCTGAATTTCAGCAACCCGCGGGCCAGTCGTACTGCAAATGCTTTATTGTCGCGATAGCAAATTTACTACTAAGAAGGAGACGTACCTCTTCGCATAATGAACAGGCCCTGAACCTTCACAGCTCCACGAAACGTCCTCTTTAAAGAACGTGTTCGAGCCGTATGGCGTCCGCTTATGATGTCTCTGTATGACCTCGACGTACTCGAGGGTATATTTATCCGAGGGCGTTCTGTAGATCCCAATAAGATAACGTCGTTCTCATTATCTCGCCTACTCGCATGTACTCCCTGGCGCGCACATGCGGCATATTGCACCAATTGTAAACGCCGTAGAGCGCGTCAGGCGTCTGTGACGAGTTAAAGATACCAGGCGCGTCGGTTGTGCCGTTCATGACATAGGAGATGTTCGTGGTCGTGGACGGGGCATAGTGTATGGGATTGAAGGCATAGCTGGCACCCGCACTGAGGAGAAGGACAGCGACGAACATGGATGGCGGCGGAAGGATGACCGTGATGGTAAGAGGTAAACCCTTTTGAAGAAGAACATCGTTACACGTGCGTCCGTCACTCTTGAATTTTGATTAGCTTCCACGAAATCTAGGAGAAACGTTCCACGCCGTCCACCTGATGGCAAGGTGGCGACGGGCCGGTGAGAACAGGTAGCGATAAACGTACGAACTTGATTGAACAAGGGGTAGAACTAAAGCTATCAGAGGCTATCAGTCGCGTTTGTGGCAGTGATCAAACTTCTTACCCAAATTAATGAAGTTGTGTACAAGAATGAATCTCCGAGCTCACCCACATACTTATGAACTACATAGATACATGGCCCTACGTCGGCTTCTCCCCCAAAAGAAAATCGGATATCTTGAAGAACCGACAAAGGAGACGTTTTCTGTTCACTTCTTCGCATGAGTGCGCCCGCAAGTGTTTGCTGAATCTAACTAAGCCTGGAGGATCCTGCCTCGCATTCACAGTCATAAACATGTTAACTCCGTGTCTGGCGGGGGTTCGAACAACAGCCTTTGCTCACAGCAATGGAAGGATAGCACAGCGAAGACGAATCTATAACCAACATCGTGTACACGAAGGCTATCCTATTAAATTAAGAATTATGAACCATCCAAAAAACAAGATGCATAGACATTAAAGAAATCTGTACCAAATCCATTACCGCTCAGACATTTGGGCGAGATAGTCGGAGAGCTGTCCCACGTATTAAACAACATCCCAAAACGAGTGACAACGAACATACCTTCAACGCCCCAGTTCTGATATTATCAGAGATATTTTGCACATCAGGATTAGCCATTAACCGCTGCATCGCTTCCCTAGCAGCCGATTCCAATGCGGCCAGTCCATCGTCGTCGCGCGCCGGTAGCGCCTCCTCCTCTTCCCTCCCAAAGTACGCATTCGAGGAAATCGATGTCGCCCCTTGGAACGACTGCAAACGCGTCTGCGCTTCGGCAACAGCATTCGGGTCATACGAGTTCCGCCCAAAATACATATCGGACGAGATGGCTTTCTGACTGCCAAACTTGTCCCGTGCAGTGGTAGGAGAATCGTCAGCCACCTTGGAAGCTGGCGGAGGAGCAGCGGCCATGGCAGCTGCACCGGATCCAGGGATGGCACCAAATCCTAAACGGGGGAACGCAGCAGCACGCTGAGCATCTGCGGCTGGGTTGCTCTTCTTAGTGGTCGTTGTCGTAGACGAGCCATAGTTGGACTTGGGTCCAATCTCCAAAGCAGCTTTCACGGCGGCAGCCTCCTTCCGCACTTTCTCCTCTTCTTCCTCGCGCTGCCGGTCGTACCCAAGCTGCTTGATCCGCTCTGCCTCCTCAAGCGCCTTTTTTTCTGCGGCGGCGAAATCAACCGGTTTAGTCTTGGACGCACCAAGACCCAGCTTCGACTTCTTTGGTGCTGAAGAAGACGAAGACACGGATGAGGCAGAGTTAAGACGGGAGGTTGCTCCAAGCTTGGTAGTACGTGCTGCAGAGGATGATATTGTCCGTGGAGCAGCAGGCTTCTCGACAGGCGGTGCAGCCGGAGACGGTGTCCTGCCAATGATAGGCGGTGTAGATATACGCGGTGTACCCGGGTTGGACGGCTTTGGCGTTGACGGTTTCGACCATGATTCGAAAAAGTCGTCCTCAGTCTGCTCTTTCGGGGCTGCAGGTGCCTCCACGCCTTCGACAACAATGCCTTGAGGGAATCTGCAATTTATTTAGTATTTTACATACTCGCCCAACCTAGATACACACTTTGTAGCGTCCTCCTTGACTCGTCTCGCTAGTTCCTCCTTGTACAATTCAGCGACGCGACTCGAGTACTTTTTGCGTGTGTCGGCGTCGTTCAATAGTGATGATCCACCGTGCTTCGTGAAGAACTCGGTGGCAGATAAGTTTCCGCCAATCTTCATGTTGCGAAGCTGGGAAAGCTGCCATGTATCGAGATTGGTTGATCTGTATCGCTTGAGACCGTGCCGGTATATTCCAGCGAAGGAGGTGCGCACCGGACAAAGGAGATATGCACGCCCATGTTTCTGTGATTACTGGAGCAGTCCAAGCAGATGTAAACGCCGAATGTTACGCTCGACCAGGTGGGATTCCGCGCATTGCAGTCAAAACAGACCTGTTTGAGATGAGGAAAAGTCGCCAGTGGTGAATGAAATCATGCCTACCTTGTTCGCCTTTTGTGCGCGCAATACCTTGAACACTTGTTCCGTTTCCTGCTTGGTTGGCTCAGCCATTTTGATATGTAAGATGGTGGTCGATGAGGAAAGGATTACACGTCGAGGTTTTTCCATTTTGGGATTCTCATCCCGGCCGGAGTTTGCCGTAAAAGCTCCTGACGAACGACCAACCATCTCATCCTCATACCACTAGGCCTGTATCGTTGAGGCCATGATCCTCCAATGCATACGTGCTTAACGTCCCTCGAAGACTCTCAGGCCGCCTGCATTCATGAACAACCCGCAAAGTGACGGGTTTATCACTACTGATTGTTCGCTCTGTTACCTAAAACCAACATTTAAAGCTCAACGCCGATGCGCACCTTCCTGCAAAACATCATCAATTCTCGCGATTTCGCTTGTGGCCATCCCTTTCGCGCCGGATATGTTTTCTACTCGACGGGTTCGTCATCGCGTGTGAAGGTTGGTTGTAGGCACGACGCATATATTCAATTGGATATCGGCCGTTCTTGAATACACCGGTAAGTTCTGTTGGTTTTTCGATAGCAGGGCTCTCGTCAATCGACTCTGATGTAGCCTTCAAGACCTAGTTGTTGTAACATTATCGACGTTGTCATCTATCGTCGCTACTTTTGGACTAATCAACAATCTTCTCATTTCATTCTTGACGATAGGAAGAATATCATGGATGATCAGGATAGGGTATCTCGGTGGAGCGACGCTCAGGGCGCAAGTTTGCGATCCGGGGAGGGCGGAGACGACATCGAGGCTATGTGTCCTCGCGGAGGTCAACTCGCAGCGGTCATCGTTGAATTCCGATGGTTATTTTGAATTCCCTTCCGATGGTCCCGGGACGCAGCTCGTTTGGTGCGCACACTCCGAATTCAGAAAGAGGTGATTATTCGCCCAGACCCTGTTTCTCGATGCAGAGGCACCGAAAGACTCAAGAGTCCTTCTGCGAGCTCGGCAGGTTCAGCGCATTTCAGGACTGCGTTCCCTTCTGTGAGTAAGTATCATTCGCCGCCGAGCTGGGTCTGGATCCTCGACGCGGGTGGTCAAGCAAATGCAACCGCGACCGATGCATCGCCGTTCGAATTCGTCGCTGCAGAGTCCGCCTTAGTCAAGGCCCACGAGTAGAGGGCTATAGGACAGGCTCGTCATTTCGACCACATTCACGGCGCTCGATGGATGAGACGCCCAGGCGGATGGGGTCCGGAAACTCATTTCTCTTGGCGTCGAAGAGGCGGGGCTTGTTCACTACGACCAGTAGTAGCATTGGGCAGTCGAGCTGGAAGAACTCGTGGGGATCAGAGCCGCCTCTGGGTGGCAAACGCGTACAGCAAAGACACCTGTCGAGGTCCTCTCAATATCACCCTCCCCCCCCGTCGAAAGTAGTTCTACCGGGACGTGTCCTCCGGCCGACAGTCGCTGAGCCTTGGGGATGAAAGCGACTGGGTGGATGAAGACGACGACGATGTGCCGTACGCGGGTGGGTGGCGCTGTCGCATGCTGTGGCGTCGTCGTCCGCGACGCTTGAGTCGACGGTGACGCTTTCCCCAGCGCCGCGGGGTCACCGCTCGAATAAGCGGACGACGGGGGCGGCAAAGCGAGGTGGAAGGGACATTCGACTTCTGGCGGGCGTCGGTGGAGGCGCCTCGGCCGGAGAGTCGTGGTGGGCGGCGGCAGTTGCCTCCTGGGCGGTCTGGGTCGGCGTTTCGCCAGCCGATTGAGGATGAGGATGAGGATGAAGAGTAGGGGTGGTTTCTTACAATGGATTGATTATACAGTACTAATTACTTGCTCTTTTTTCGTTACCGAACTTTCGACGCTCGTTTTTCGATTTGGTTAGAATACAGTTCTCTTTGTCTGTTGTTTATTTTGGTGGACCATCCTACTCTGTATATAGCATTGGCAATGATTTTTTATCTGTCTGATTAGGCCAAGCTGATCAACTCGCGAACTTGGAATTGTCCTTGCCGACGCTCGGTGTGGAGTACGTTCGCTTTCGGGCGACATCACGCCTCATAACTTGTGAAAGAGACACCGACAGCGCCGGAGTATACTCACGCCACGTGTATTACTAATGACTTCGCGAAGTTGTAATGTGTACATTTCAACAGATTGAAGTGAGAGTTGTGTTAATTCTTCCAATTACTGCACGGACTACTCAGTCATCGATGGACAAAGAGAAGATGTTGGAAGAAGAATTGATAAATCAAGAAATAACAAGTGGTATAGTTATGAAGAGTCAGAAGCTGCGCGACGGCACAATGCGCTTCACCTTCTCCTTTTTCTCAACAAAATATCCCTTCCTCGTCTCCTTCATCGTGTAACACCCCTCTGCGACGACTGACGTTGGGTTCCGTATCAAAGGTGACGGCGGGTACGTGTCAAGACATCCTTGCTTCTTCATCATCTTAAGCTTCTTAGGCCGCCCTAGTCTCGCAACACACTTGGCCGCGCGCACCACGGGCACGTCCGTGTCAGGTGGATAGGGATTGGACGCGAAGGGGGATAAAAAGGGCCGTGTGATGGGTTGGAGCTTTTTCACGAGTGGACGTGTGATGGGCTCAAGCTGCTTCTTAAGCGTTTGCTTGAATGACACTGTATCCATTATCAGGAGGGGAAGACATTGGGGAAAGAACACATACATTGAGGTTTGCCATATATGTCTTCCATGACGGCCGGGGAGTCCCAGTCAACATAGGCTGCGCGAATTTCGGGAGCTTCTTCTATGTAGAGCGAAGGTATCACGGGAGCGCCGGGATACATAGATTTGAAACCGGTTAATCTCATGGTGATTTAGAGTGCGAGTGATGCGATAGTGGTGTAAGATGCATATTATCAAGTTTGCGGAAGGGTTTTTATAGTCGGTAGAGCACTGAGACTGTCGGGGAACACGTCTCGAGAAGAGAGGAGCCATTCTTGTGTCGACTCAGATGGGGGTCATGTCTGAAATATGCATAACCCTCTGCCCAGGCAAGTCGGTGAGATCCAGCGACGCCTTCTCCGCCCAAACGCCTGCTCATGCAAATCGGCAACGCAGTTGTTCATTCAGAATGTGGAGGTCGAAACAATGCCAATATCTAGATATGCCAAAGGCCAGTTCTCAAGGCGTTCCGAAGTCCAAGGGCAGTGCACTTTACATAAACGCCGGAATGAGTAGTCTCTCCGAATGCAGACATGACGAGCTGAGACAGTGCGAGTGTGAGAACGTCAACGATCGCAGTCAGGGATCAGCGTCCGAGAGCCGGTGCAGGTTGAACGTCGGACGCCCTCTTACGGTGTACACATGGTGAAACCAGATTGAGACTCTCCAGGATAGTCATGATGAAGAGCAGAGCAAGAAAAGAAAGCGTGGATGTTTGGTGGTCCATATTGACCGCTCGATCGTTGCATGTCTCACGCTCCTCTCTCTCAACTCGTCATCTCATCCTCCGGCGTCTAAAGTCTATTGCTCCTGGACTTTGCGATACACGGACAATCCAAACCTTTAGCTTTCGTACTAAACATCGGGACTACATGGCGTGGCTTGGAGCTTTACTACAGTGCAGTACACTCTCGAGCGAGGAGGCTACTATGGATCTCGCCGACTCGCCTGGGCAGAGGGTTATGCGTACTACAGACATGGCCCCTCTTCACAACCATCTGAGTCGACACAGGAATGGCTCCTCTCTTCTCGAGACGTGTTCCCCGACAGTCTCAGTGCTCTACCGACTATAAAAACCCTTCCGCAAACTTGATAATATGCATCTTACACCACTATCGCATCACTCGTACTCTAATTCACCATGAGATTAACCGGCTTCAAATCTATGTATCCCGGCGCTCCCGTGATACCTTCGCTCTACATAGAAGAAGCTCCCGAAATCCGCGCAGCCTATGTCGACTGGGACTCCCCGGCCGTCATGGAAGACATATATGGCAAACCAAAGTGTATGTTTTCTTTCTTCAATTTAATTTGCCACCTCCTGATTATGGTTTACAGTGTCATTCAAGCAGTCGCTTAAGAAACAACTTGAGCCCATCACGCGTCCAGTAGTGAAAAAGCTCCAACCCATCACATGGCCATTTACATCCCCCTTCGCGTCCAATCCCTATCCACCTGACACGGACGTGCCCGTGGTGCGAGCGGCCAAGTGTTGTGCGAGACTAGGGCGGCCTAAGAAGCTCAAGTTGATGAAGAAGCAAGGATGTCTTGACACGTACCCGCCGTCACCTTTGATACGGAATCCAACATCAGTCGTCGCAGAGGGGTGTTACACGCTAAAGGAGACGAGGAAGGCATATTTTGTTGAGAAGAAGGAGAAGGTTAAGCGCATTGTACCGTCGCGCAGCTTCTAAACTTTCATGCAAAGTCGACGTTCATGTGTCATGTTTTATACCTCCTAATCCACCTTGTTACCTCGTAATGTCCCATATTGTTTTCCTCGAAGAAACACTTCATCATATTGTAAGAGGTCGTGACCACTACGCGACAATTAGGGCCCGCCTGAGCGTTGCCTGTGGAGTAGTTCATGATATTTGTTGTCCTCCCTTGTCATCGTCGATGCCTTCTTCTGTGGGCAAGTGACTAAAATGGTTCGTGTCGTGCGTCTCTTTATTTCCTTGTCCGTATATTCTGGTATATCTACTAGCTGATTCCGTCTTAACCCTTGCAGCGCGCTCCGCTTCTCTCACTATCCGTCTCTTTCGCTCGGCTTCCTCTTCCGCCGCCCGCTCCGCCCTGCCAATCTCTGCCTCTAACCTTGGATAGACGCGAAGAACTTCCTTTCTGTAACATCGCTGCAGCCGATGTTCAACGGACAGTAAACGTCGTTGAACGGCAGTACATCTCCTTTCGCGCTCAGCGACGCATGCCGACGATGGAAGACAGCTGCCACGCAGTGCGCTCTTGTTGATTGCACGCGGGCTTCGGTACCTCACGGAATGGTCGCCCATCGCAGCGTCACGAAAACAGGTCGGGCTCCGGCAATTGCGCATTCAGCCATAGTAAAACATTGACGCTCGTCACAACTCGGCGTGGGCTAACTAGCGCGAACTCTTCTTTCTATAAGTTGGCGTGTAATACCTACATTGACAAGGTAGAGAAGACGGGATGGTGAACAATGCCACTAGGACCTATAGGCCTAGCGGTAGTCAGAACTCAGCGGCCTTGTCCAGCTGCAATAAAGATGCAGAATGTGGGTATTTCGCTGAATCAGACAAGCTTGTACTGGTCGTCTTAAAACTCTACTTTCATTGGCTTTAGTAGACTCTACATACGCAGGGAAAGTGTAACCAGAGTGGATGTTGGTGCTCATTCATCAATGTATCTGCACAGAGTCTAGTGGCTACTGGAGTAACATCTTGGGCCGCTATAAGTTCCCCTTCTAAACGCTACACTATTTCGGCCCGATCCTCCAGAGAAATGCACAGCCACCGACGTCATCCCTGCATTTTGATGACCACCATCTTCCGCTCGTTCCGTACACTCGCGCGTGCTCCCCAATGTCACGTCGGGATACAGCTGGCCGCGCGCTTCTCTACCCAAATGTGGCGCAGTCCCGCTTTACGCCTGCAGACTAACACGATGTACCCGCGGATACAACGGCCTGTACGCTTCTCGACGAGCCAGTCAGCCAATCACACACAAAACGACCCCTCGCGTCCGGACTTATTCTATCATCTTGTCGCGGAACCACGGCCAATGTGGGCGGTGTCATTTTTGGAGTCTTATGACAACAAGGAGGAAGTCATAGGCTGGCTGCCAGCGGAAGGAGAGCCAGTTTTTGAGGACTTTGTCGAAAATGCTGCTTTCCTACCGCTCCTACATCACGCGCTCAAAACTGGCCTTGCGGAAGGTGTCGACGATATACAGCGGAACGGGGCGATCCAGTTGCAGAATGGCTGGATGCATGTCCACGACGAGCGCAATATTCCGCCGCTTGGTCGTATCGGGGACCCGGAGGACATCATTGCAACTGTTTTGGTTGAAGATGGGGAGGTGAGGCGCATGTTTTGATTTGACTGCCTTACCGACACTAATGCTCCCCGCAGATCAATGCCGACACGTACCAACCCATGCCAGCTTACCGAGTGTGCACTTCGTATGGCGTGACAAAATTGACCGAGGGACTGGCTGGACGATTAAAACAAGTTTTGTTGGATCACCGAGAGAAGCGGTAATACAGACTGGGTCGGTATGGTATTTGCAGCCAATGCTGAACCGACCAGACTCATTGCTCTTCAGCAGCGTATGCGCATTGGATTTACCGCCATGGATGCCGACATAGATGGTGATAGCTTATGAATACAAGACGACAGATTGGTACAGAACGCATAGAATACAGATGGATAACAATGCTTTGCGTGACTGCTCGCTTTGTCTGTGCAAAGGCTTCGTTCGTTTTCTAGGAATCTCTTCCAACCCGATATCTCGTGCCTTAGCATTTTGGAGCACCAGTCGGAACGACTGTAAATCATACTGTTCTCGTAGGTCTCCCGCTATATCGCATTCGCGCCTACCTACGTGATGCATGGTAGATTTCGAAAACCACAACCTCGATATGCCTTCACTTACAGACACTCGAGGCTCCGATGCCGCATTGTCTCCTCCTCACACCTCCGTCCTGCGTCGCTGTCTTCGTCGGGGGCAGATCCGACTCAGGGGATGTCATGGCGAAAGCCCTAACGTCTTACCTCGGCGGGAGTTCTAATCTCTTCATCGTCAAGCGTAATAGTGACGCGGCGCCGGAATGGGAGAAGATCTTCGACCCTTCACTGCCCGTCTGGCTTCAAGCGCGAGTTCGTGTACCGCGAAGCGTTTTTGATGCACAATATCGTTGCGACGCGTGAGCAGATCACGAGCCAAGTGGTATTTTCCTGTCTGAGGGATACTTCAATGTGCCAGAAAATGCTTTTCCTGTCTCTCACATGCTTTTCTCAGGATGTATCACCATTGGACTTGGCCAGTCACCGTACGTTCCACTCCTTTTATCGCTTGAAAATAAAAACCTAAACTCGTTTACAGTGATTAACCGGCTTCCTGTGCAGTCTGGGGCCATCAATAGGAACTTTGATTGCCTCGTTGCTTGCTTTTGCACTCATGATCAACTCATGGCAACTCTCACATCATCACAGCCGTGATGCACCGACTCTGGTCCACCAGCCTAGCTTTATTGGCTGTACAAGGCACTGCGCTGATGCTTCTATCTTGATCTATTACCTGCGTTCGCTACAGCTCGTAGGCAGTGCATAAGTTCCTTGCCTACCTCCCAGAGCCCATTTTCTCGCTGCACAACTCTCGATGTCAGAATACGAAGGATTGAACGATTCAACTCCCGTAGCAGATTCCATTGACAGCCCAGCGGCACCTCCTCCAGAGCCAGTGACATCAGATGTACAGGTGTCCGGTGCCCGTGTTGCGCCGCAGGCTTCCGCAGCACAACCGGAAAAAGCCATCTTCGGTGTTCTGAGACAGGATGCGAACTATTATCAGAACTCTCAGAACGCCGTTTTCAACGACGACTACGAGAAGCGGTTTCCTGAAGACCCGTATTGCGAGGAGACCGCTCCTAATGCGAGGATATGGCGTGTTTACAACGAAGAGGCTGCCGCATACGATACTGTCTTCGTTGGACAGGCTCGAGATGGTCTCGATGTCATGCTCGTTTTCGTGAGTGTTCGCGTTAGCCTTATCATTTACTCAGCCATACCTATGAGTTTAGGCTGGCCTTTTCTCTGCCGTGGTGACCTCCTTTCTGGTACAGGTCTCGCAGAGCCTACAGGCAGACTACACAGCTATGTCTGCGATTCTCCTGTACGACCTCGTTGCCGTTCAGCTATCCATCGCCGCAGGTCCTTCATCCCTGCTGAACATAACCGCTCCCTCGGTCAATCCTATGCAGACTTTCAGACCAGACTCGATCACTGTGTGGGTGAATGGTCTATGGGTTGTCAGTCTCGCGATGAGCCTTGTCGTAGCTCTTTCGGCTGTTCTAGTCAAGCAATGGCTACATCACTACACAGCTATTCCGTCCGGCACGCCGGGGGACCGCAGCCATCTTCGCCAGTACCGATTCGATGGTCTCAAGAAATGGCGGGTAAGCGTTATTATTGGAACATTTCCCATCATCATGCATACCTCGCTCGCTCTATTCCTCACGGGCCTTATGATCTTCTTCATTCCTTTGCGCACGTCACTGGCCTGTGCGCTTGGCGTGATCACGATTGTCCTCTGTCTGCTATACCTTGTAAGCAGTGCTCTCCCGATCTTCTTCCCCCAATGTCCGTATCAAACCCCATTGACGGACTTCATTCATCACACTTGCCTCGCTGTCAGCAAAGCGACCACATATGCCCAACGTCTTATTCTGCATGTAGTCCCAATCTGCCGGCGCTGGATTCATCATCCTGTCCATTTTAACAGTCATTTCTGGTATCGTGGTCGCGTAGAGCCTCGCTCATCAACACTAAAGCAGCTAGAGCTAACAGCGGTCAAGTCGAATTATGACAAGCTCTCCGTTGATGCGCTTGACTGGTTGTATAACGTCTCGTCCAACCCCACTGGTATGAGCCTTGTGATACAGGCAGTCGGAGGGCTCCCGCCTGAAGCTGAAATGTATGCACGGGAAACTTGGGAGGCTCGAGATGCAAAACTAGCTGTCACGGTGCACACCCGCCTAATTGTGCTTGCGGCCAGAGACCTCAACCAGGATTTCGCAATCGAAAATCGCACTGTTTTGGAACGCCTCACCCGATCATTATGTTTCTTTTCAAAATTATATGACGAATTGCCTGAACGGCTTTTTACAGTTCCCGATGAACCTCGTTTGACGGCAGCTGCATGGGCTGCAGACACTGACATGGGGATATCGCGCAAGCCAATTAGAGACCTTCGAAAGTTCTTCTGCACTTTCAGTGAACTTCCATTACATCCTCTCATATGGGTGAAACTAGTGCAGTATGCACTAGGAGTTCACTCCGAGTCTGACAAGTTGCAGTATCATTGTTTCCAAACTGCCAGTCTCGAAGATCTTCCCGGTCAGGAGTACGCCCATATCATTTCTCTCTTTCTTCCCGCTTCCAGGTACAGCCCTATTAAAGGATTAAATTTGCGCTGGGTAATAAGCCAGAGCAGTCGTACAGCGACATTGCGCGAAGCCTTGACCTACCATTTGGGCGACATTTCGGAGCCCGTACAAGACTGTCTGCTGAACATGCTCTCATCCTTTGATGATGATCTCTCTGCAACATTGCCACCATGCTATCGCCTACTATGCAATGCAGGTAGATATGCACTGCCTTATGTTGTGGATGAATTTTGGGTGTCATATATAGATGGAGAAAACTGCTGCCATCTAGAGCTTCTCGGGACGGTCCTACATTTCTTGAATGACGAGTATTGCATCATCCAAAGCGAGTATCCTTACTTTTTGGCACCGATATTCGATATGATCTGCACTCTCATCGATAACACTTCATTATGCGACTACAAATTTGCAGGATGGCATGATGAAAGACTCCATGATCTGGTCGCTTATTGCATTATGAACATCATGTGTCTATTGAAGAATTTTGTCTCATCATGCCGGCCTGAGTTCGCGTTCCTGTCATTCCACCGTCTCTTACAGGTCCCTGCACAGTACCTGTCTGAAGGGCAATGTTTTTCAATCACACTGTCTATTGGGCATACCCTCGGATTGATGGAGAGGGCACTTTTCACTGGTAATGAAGCAATGTATCGAACCTTTGTTGACGGGGGATGGATGGGGATGCTTTCGGAAATGTGGATTGCGAACTTTGGCAATCGGACAAGCCCGAGCGCATGTAATAGCTATCATTCACCGATATTCGCCTTTATCAAGGTTTACAAACACTATGTTCTACGTCGGCGCTTGAATTTTTCGACTACGCGCGACAACCCAGAAATTTCATCGCAGCATTACTCGTGGTCGCATTTGGCCCCGATGAATACTCCAGAGACTCTTCCTGGTTGGATACACGGACTCTGCTGAAAACGTTGTGCCCCAGAGACTCTTCCTGGTTGGTCACACATCGCGCGACATTGGATGGTATCATAGACTGGTGCCAAGCTTCTAATCGCGATGATTTGCCGTTCCCTCTCGAGAAATTATTCAATGGGAAGGTCGTTCACAATGGTGAGCGGGTGGTGTCTCTGGATGAGGCGCTGCGAGAGATGTTCGCTCTGGATTCAAACCGCCTTCGGTTTGACTGGGCGGCGCGTACAATGATATTAGGGGAAGCTGCTCCGGACCCTCCCTTGATGCCTTGGGGTGCTTAGAGTCGAAGTTCCGAAGATAATCCTGAGCCGTGGAAGGTACACCTCCAACACCTCTGGCTAGTTGCACCTCTAGTACCTAAGTGAACAACTGGAGCTTATAATACATTTAGATACTCGGCAAAACATGTATCATATCGCAAGACTCAAGGAGGCAGGCGGCTTCGTCGCCGTAAAGAGATCCTGTATGTTCGTACTGAGTTGCAATGACGCCTCTTCGCACATGAGTACTTTAGCCCTTCCACCAGTTGTCCACGCTAGCGCTGCCGTTTATACCCATGGTGATGAATCCAGCGATACCCTGCGAGATGACGCCCCCGAGGAACTCGAGTCTGAAGACGGGGTTGTACTGTCCCTCCGGGCCGTGACTATCCTCGAAGATATTAAGGGAGTCGCGCCAGTTCCGAGTGCGATCCTTCAAAGGATTCGTCGTGTATGGGTGCATCTTGTCCACGACAGAGTTGACCTCGTCGTCAAAGAAGAATTGCCCTACGTGGGATAGACGACCGCCATCGAAAGTGCCGTTCGGTAGCGCTGTCCACTCGGGGAAAACTTTGGTGTGGATATGTGTGGCCCGTCCAGTATAGTAGCCGGGGAAGATAGCTGCACAGCCAATTAGATTCAAGAATTCTGACGATGCAAAGACAGACTGATAAACTGAACTACGCCATTGGCGTTTGTTGGCCACGCGCCACGCAACCAAGTTTCTTCGTGTTTAGTTCTCGGGTACGCGCTAAGAAGGCCAGAGCGTTTACCGCCGACCTGGGGCTTCTCGTCTACGAGATGAGGATGGGGTAGTGGATGCCCCGCGTAATGACCAGTCGCATTGGCTTGCCATATGTCCACAAGAACGTTCTCCATGGGCGTGCAGGTTTCGACATCAATGACGCCGATGTCAAGGAGGAGCAGAAGACCTGGACTAGGTCATTTTACAAAATAGTTGCTTGAATAGAGGACTTACCTGGCTGTAACTCTGCAATGTTAGTACGCAGTGGATGGCCTTGCTTATGATAATAGGGCCCCTCAGTCACGACAGGTGTTAGGACGCATGTGTTGTTGTCGATCTCGGCTTCTGCCGTGGGTGTGCACTCCATCAGTGAAGAAGATGCGTCAGCGCCTGTGTCTGCAAAAGGTGTTAGCTTTATCTTCCCGAAAGATGTAAAGCACATGCCGTCTTTGAAGAGATCTTCATATCCCTCCAATCCAGTTTGTATCCCAAGCTTGGGACCAGTTTCTGAACCACCAAGGGCTTTCTGCGCCCATGCCCGCTTTCGCTGTGCGGTATACGCTGCTACAGCAGGCGCACAATGATATGCGGCAACCTGGAGAGCACGCTGCGCATCGATCTCCTCCGGCGTCGTAGGCTTTGAATGCGCCGTTGCCAGCAGCGGTAATAAAGAGGCGACTAGCAGTGAAGGCAGCATAGTCGTCGTCGGATGCTAACCGAGGCTGTCGAGTGTGAGATCCGGGGACATATGCGGGGTATATATACCTCCTCCATTTCTGTCGATCATGGAAGAACCCAGCACGGCGGGATCGGACACTGATCGGACTGACAACAAATAATCGGCATGTGAGAGGCTAGTTGGGTCACGCGGAACAACCTCCATCCGCTCCCCCGCATCAGGTCCGTCCCAGGTTCGTTTCTGCTCGTTTCTTTTGCGAATGACCATCTGTTGAGCACATTCAGGCTGGAAGGTCTTGTAGGATTATACTCTGCTGCTCCTTTTTCTGTCAAAGGTTATTATTCTGCTCCTACCGAAGCCCGGAGCCGGTCGCCCAGCATTCACTGTCCGATCTCACATGCGGGGTAACCAACCTTTTCAGCTACTGAGCGCGACATCAAACCACTCGGTCTGGACTAGCTCGAGGCATCTCTCGGAGTACGTCAACCCCAGTTTTCTCCACTTCTCGGATCCGGTCGCCTTTTCATTTTCTCTTCTTGAGACTGCACGTCGATTTACCCACACCCAGCTCTCCTCTTGTTTCGCTGTCGCCTGAGTCTCGACCGTTTTATGACCCACAAGTATTCCAACACCCCTTTCTTCATTATTCCTAGAATTTGGACACGCGCACACACGAGAAGCGTACCGTGTCAGTGACGCGAAACGGACGGCCTCCGCTAGGCCGTACACTCCGTCCGCACTCCTTGACCGCCTGGCGCAATGTATGTCTTTAGATACGTGCATCCGTGTCAGACGTACGCGTCCAACCAAATCAGCACTTGTGGTATTTGATTTTTTGGTCACTCTTTTCTTTTTACATCCTGAAATAAAGTTATTGCGCACGCCGACGGACATTGATACAGTCTCCTTTCCGCATTTCGTCAAAATTTCACTCTATACCAGCTGCGAAGACTAGGCTGCTTCACCGCAAGCCTTAAAGTCATGTCGCATGATACACATCGACGGCTTTCGAGACATGACAAGCACAAGTTGCGGTATACATAGGTCGTCGTGTTGATGGTCCGCAGATGGGTGGCATGAACCCCTGAGATGTACGCATCAGTATTTCTATTAAACAACGAGAAGTTGAAGAGGAAATAGTAGGAAAGCACCCAAAAGTATAAGCCATAAGTAATCTGCTATTGCTTTCAGAAAGTTGGTGAGTGCAAAGACGGTGAATTACACGAGCAACGTTCTTGAAACATCGCCTGCAACTCGCAGCATCGCTTGGCGACCAGTGGAAGTCTCATTGTCACCGTGGAGATTGAGCGCGTCACACGTGACGCTTCAACTTTTCATTGACCACCACCATCAAGGCGACGCGACTTTACAGGATAAAACCTTCACCATGCCCAAGACAGCGCCTGGAAAAGGACTTCGTGCTAGCAAGAAGTCAGGTATGATTTAAGCGCTCAGATTTTACTATCCATCACCCTTCTATCACAGTACGTCCACATCACTTATTCGTTCCTCGCGCGCTTCAAATTATTCCCGCAGTGGCATTATGATCCCAGCGTCGACATGCTTGACAAATACGGCGACTATCACATCTGCATTCGCCCTCCGACACCTGTTTTTCCTCTCTTCTACGTTGTACGCATCTTCGACAAGGATATGAACATCATCACGGACCCAAAGTAACCGATATGGATGTACGATGCCGCCTCTCCCAATCGGCGTATATATGGCAGCAGCGATGTGGACTGCACTGCATTATCGCAAGTATTTGCTGAAGGACGGGAAGAAAGTCATATGTGATTTTGGAGGTGAATGGGTAGTTCGAACGTTGCCATATCGCTCTGTTACGAAGGGTGACAAACTGTAGACGTTGCACTCTGCAATCATCTTCCTATAATTCTCAACGCGTGTATTCGGCTGAGGTTTCTCTGTAGAGTTTGGAGCATGTATCTCTTGTTTTCGGCAAGAACAATCAGACATCAATTATTCATCTCCGCGCGTCCCCACAAAACGTAACTTCGATTTTTCGTACGCTGAACCTTGTTGTTCCCCTTCCCCTATTCACATCCTCGACATGATGCCAAAGTCAACGTCAGCGAAGATCAAGAAGACGAAGAAGAGTTCCGGTAAGAACGACCGTCTTCATGCCTGCTCGCCCACGTTCATGGACACGCGACTGTATACATAGGTCCCAAGGCGACCGACGCGCCGAAGCCTCCGGATGAAGTCCAAAAGTTCATAACCGTACGTCGTGGCACCAACGTGGCACCGTCTCTCTCGAACTCCACACTCATTCACTACTACTGTCACTAGTGGCATTACGACCCCGCGCTAGACATGCTCGACAAATACGGCGACTACACCATATGCATCCGTCCTCCCTATCCCGACCTGCCATCTTTTTACTTTGTCCGCGTCTTCGACAAGGACATGAACCTCGTCAATGACCCTACGCATCCTATCTGGATGTACGACGCCGCACAACCAAACCAGCGCAACGTCTCGCGCATGCCGCAAGGTCATGGACTGCGGTGTCTACGCAAGTATATGTTGAAGGACGGGGACAAGGTGATTTGTGAGTTTGGCGGAGAGCGGATCATTCGTCCTATACCTTACCGATCCATAACACGAGGAGACAAGTTGTAGTCAGGAACGCACTCTTGCACGCAATCACCTCCCAGATTGTCAAGTTGGTCATCATCCGGTTTTGCGGCATTCTCCTCTGGCGTATGGAATACTTGAAAACAAGTTTGGATGATTATGTATAAGAACTACTGAGTCAAGAGAAACCCAGGAGCGCATCAACGCATCTCGTACATAAGGGGCAGAAGTTTGGAAGTTGAAACCTGTGTAGCGCTTTTGAAAGAGTATATGTATGTGAACATTGTGGCCTGTACTTGGAGATGACCTTTTTCTGTGGTCTCGCCGCACGCTGCGAAAACGATGCGTAATTCTTAGAACCTATCAGCCACCACCCGAGCAAGTGGGCAGCGTGTGGCGGATTCCCCGCCACATTGAGATTATACCGGGGGGATTGGGCAATGGATTCATGCAGTGCGGGTAGATTTGGGAGGCACTGGGCATCTTCCTGATTTGCTCCTATTGCACAACAGCAGTCAGAAGTCAATTTCTACATATTTATCAATGTGAGATAAGTGAAAGCATGTGGGTCAGAAACGCACGATGTTATCGCTAGCTGGTACAGTTCAAAGGTAAAGTGTGGTCCGGAGTATGTGAACCTAAAACAATGACACGCCTTCGACGATTGGAGACGCGGTATGGACGGGGCATACCATCTCAATCTGAGAGATAGGAAGGCCGGTCTCCCCAATTGTCCACCCTAGCTCCATGGCCGGAAAAGAGATGGCGAAGGCATTGTCGCTGGCCACAGAGCCCGTCAGCGGCGCAGAAACGCGTCTCGCGGCATCTCTCTGTCATGCAAACGTGATGAAGTTGGTTGATGGGACATCCAGTTGGGTGGTTGAGAAAAATTCGAACACGTCCGCATCCGCTACAGTAAGCAGACGAGGACCGTCAATGGAAAGCTGGGCCGGTTAGAGTGGAGAATTGGGACTAAATAAACCGTTGGTCAATAAGAACATGGCAGCTGCCTTGCAATCAAGGTCAAATAGGTAATTTGAGGACTGCCTTCTGGAACCGTGGTGGAAGGAGGAAGCAAAAGCGCGGCCGATCGTGTAGGTGACCAAATATAGGATGTCCGTGTTAGCTTCCGCCATCACGCTTGCCTCATGGCCTACTGCTGTTGACCTCCGCCAATGCACCCAAATCGTCGCTTGCAGTCGGAATGCCACTGATTGTGCACGCTTCGAGCACCTGCGATGTCTGCCTCAATCCATACGTTTTTGATGGCCAAAACACGGACCAATCGCCCCATACGATTCCTTGTGGCCACATTTTCTGCCGAGAGTGCGTTTATATCCGCATATATGTGTCTATATAGCGCATATATGTCATATCTATACCCAAATATGCTCTTGTACTTACTCTGCACGTTCATATAGATGCCTTCAATCCATCGTGTCGATGCGCTCCGCCTCGTTTCTAATGCCAACCCAAGGAAATGGTGTCTGTCCTCTCTGCCGCAAGCCGTTTCGGGATATGACAGCGGTCAGGAAGCTACACATGGATGCCGCACCCACCGAGCCAGAACCCCGTCGCAGTCAGAGGAACAAGTGTTTCTTCAGCGCTTAATGACACTAAGCTGGGTCCCATCCGAGAGCGGTGACGAGCAAGAGACGCGGGAGACCGCGATTGCGGAGACGGAGACATGGCTTTCTTCGCAAGCAGACGATCAAGTATGTCCTACTTTTCCGATATCAGTTTCACTTAACAGCGTCTAGGCAACCGAGCTTCGTGGCGCGTTGAATGCGCTGAAGGAGCACCGCAAAAACGTCAATCGACGACGACAAGCGGAGACAAAAGTTCGAGAGATTGAGGCGCGTGCCGTGATATCTGAGAGCGAGAATGAAGCTCTGCAAGCGTAAGTCTACGTCGCTCGGAAGAATTGGCTATATTAAATATCTCTCGCAGGCGTCTTACCCAGATGACTACAGAACTAGAAGAATTGCGTGTTCAGATGAGAACCGTCGAAGAAAACGCTGCCGCTGCTGCTGTTACCCAAAAGAAAAGCAGAAAAGGCAAGGAGAAGGAGGTCATCTCCCACAATCCCCTCCCCCTCCCACCTGAAGACATTTCCAACCGTTATGGAGATTTTTCTCGTCGCGCCTTACAGGACATACCACTTACGCAAACCGAACTCAACACGCCCATACCTTATCCACCTCAATTGAACTTGCCTCCCATCGACTTCCCCCCAACGCAGGTAGGTTCTAAATCGACCACGGCGGCGTTCTTCCCTTACTCCGAAATTGATCGTATACGAGCTCAAGACGCCGCACAACCTCCCTCGAAGCACGACATTGTTCCCGGCGCACCTGCAGAGGCAGGTGTATCGGTAAAGAAGGAGAAGGATAGGGAGAGAAAGCACAAGAAGAAGCATCGCACACGCGACGTCGCGCCGGATATGAGTCAAGTGCGAACAAGGGATAACGAGGTGTATCCAGGTGGGTACGTGCCTGCGCCATTTCCGGTCCACGTAGAAGAGGAAACACCTCGCCCAGCTGCCCGTAACCTCGACAATCGGAGCCAGAGGACGATATCATTTCAGCTTCCAGATGAAGGGTCGTCCTCCTCTCAATCTTCGTCCCAACAGCGCTCAACAGAGCATCGGGACAACTTCCGACCTCCGAGTGCGCATGGCAGTGTGGCCACATGGAATACCAATAATCGCAACTCGACATCTACATTAGGCTTGAACGTGCGGTCCAGCTTCACTGGTGGGCCAGTGGAAGACGAAGATTTAGAAGTTCCCTTGGGCGATATGAGGGCATTCTTACCTGCTGTTCGTCCTACTCCCGGAGGGAGTGCGCGTGCCCAATCGGCCGCTCCGACACCTCAATCCCATCGTGCCCCAATATACCAACCTACACCTCAGCCGCCACCGGCACCTCAACGACCAAACCACCAGCCACCACCTTCGGCTCGTCGAAGGCTGCGACAACAATCGATGGATGAAGACGACTTGGAGATCCCAGTAGGGGATCCACGAGGCTTCCTACCTGTTCTCCACCGGCGACTACACCGCCGATTACTACGGCTCAGCCGGTGAACGACTATCGCCACCGTCCGCCGATGGAGTCTCGACATACTGTACCCACCACTGTGATCCCTCCTATTCCAATCCCATATTTCCCACCAGGCACCCTTGCCTCATCTCAATCTTCATCGCACGCACCTACTCCCTCTCAGCCACAAGTCCATTCATCTTCATCATCAAGCCGACGACGACAGCACGCGTCGCATAGGAGCGAGTCTGTCGATGTGCATGCCTTGCCTCCGCAGACCGCTGTCCCACGGAGTAGCACGTCTTCTGGTTCTGCGTCGTCCGGTGGTCATAGCGGCGGACATCATGGGTACCAGTTCTACGTTGCGCGGCCTCATGCGCTTCCGCCTGTACACACTGGCGCCCAGGCGAGCAGTAACGCGTTGGGGCTGGATCTCAGCCGGCACGCGCCGACGCCAAACCCGCATATCATTGCGCCCACGCCGCAGATGCCAACGAGGACCTTTTTGAGGTCGTTTAGTACTGGCTGAGATGCCGGCATTCATTGTACATACATATACTCTTATCTCTATATTACAACTGACGACGGAACTGGAACACTGACCACTGCTGTGACTTTGCTAGCTTTATTGTTTTTCTGTATTGTATTTCTAGATGATGCGGAGACGTAAACACACACACATTAGAGTTGTGGTTTCTGAGAACTGTGGCGCAAGCTGAAAGGTTGAGGAAGAACCTGGTTTACAACTTGGTAAGAGATTGACTGCAAAAAGGTCATGTTAATGACTTCTACTGTCTCCTCATGTTATGGATCGGTACGGATGGTCCACTCCCCGCCAAACTCACAAATGACCTTCAATTTGTTTGCACAAATTATACTGATCATTTACTCAGACGAATGGTCTATTCCAGTGCTCCTCGCGGCATCTGGATTCATGCGATGTCTTCGGACTCTAACGTGGCGCACATGTTAGCAAATAAACCAATCTTATTGGGAAGCGGATGTAGCAGCGAGGAAGCAGAGCACAATACAGTATGGGACCTGGGCAAGGGCCGTAGGCCGGCCCTCGGCCCCGACACGACTGTCCTCGAAAACGCAGGCAGCTACGATACCCACAAAATTAGGAGTGTAACAACGCATGCAATTGGCTGCGCTCCTAGGGCAACATAGCAAAGACTGAGGCTGAGAACAAGGGAGAATAGGATTGTGTGAGATACCCGACGACTTCCGCACTATTGCTTGGTCTTTCCCGTTTCGTTTTGTCTCCCGCCATGAAAGATTATCTCACTACGCCACCCGTTCACCGGAGTCTACCGGAGTGGAACATCATACCACTTCTAATCACCTTGAAACATGGATACAAAATTCTCTCACTTACACCCACAACGATCTACAATCCCATATGTATAAATGGCATCCACGCCGCCATTGGCGTGTCCTGCTCTCTCAGCGTGCGAACGGCTTCGTGCAGCCCCACGGCTGCCCTCGTCGAACCCACTCTCTCCCCTTTCCCCCCGAGCATCGCCTCATACACCTTCCGCGCAACGAATTCCCCTTTATCATCGTCCATAGACCACAGCGTCCCAACAATACTGCGATACCCAGCAAATATCATCCCACCAACCATATGTAGCGCCTCGCCCTGGTGCCGATTATCACCCATAGACGTTTGGCACGCCGAGAGGAACGCAAACGTAGGCTGTACTGCGCTGTGCTTCTGACGATAAATGGCCTTGGGGGAACTAGCAAACGGCGCACTTCTATAATGTTGGTACTCCTCCCAATCGTCGTCATCCTGGTCCAGTGACTCGTCGCTGTCCGGGAACGGGCGCATCAGCTGCCACAATGTCAGCTCGCCATCGGCAAGCCGGAGTGCGCTGTCCATGGGATTGGCGCTCTTTTGCGATCCGTGGCATGCAAAGTGCACCCAATTACATTGTTCGCTCGCGTCCAGGACGGCCTTGATTGTAGCCCCGTTTTCGGAAAGCTCGAACACGGCGTGACCGTGAGCTTGGAGGAGGCTTTTAATACTGTCAACTTCCCGTCGTGTGCCGGGTAACGGGGGTTGTTTGGGCATTCGCGTCTGCCGAACTGTGAGCGCCTTCACATGCTGCGGCTCTGGAGTTGGGTCTTCCATGATACTGCTGAAGGACGGCAGATAGGAAACGATGGCGTAGTCTTGTATAGATTCCCCGTTTTTGTCGCTCGCGTGAACTCCTGCGCAGTGGATTGGAAGACCTGAGAAATGTCCGGTTGGGAAAATCCACATGCGCTCTGGGTGTTCTGAGGCTAATGGAATAATCTGAATTCAATGAACGTACCAGTTATGACTGCATCACTAACCGTCGATCCGAGCTTGTCTACTATGGGCTTCAAGACAGCGTCCCAAAGAATAGCGGTCGTTTCCTGAAGCGCGTCTTGCAGGAGGTCTTTCTCTGGTTTTTCAAATAAATGGACAAAGACCGCCGCTCGATAGTCTTCCTTCTCTGAAGCAGCTCCTCGTTGTCCAAGACCAGCATCCTTCAGCCGTGCTTCGAGGACCTGAGAAAGGCTCTCCAATTGTTGGACGCTGATATCCGGCAACGGCACACGAAGGATATCCGACTGTCCGAGTACGATGGCATCACAGCCATAGTTACTGGCGTTTAAGACGACGACAGGTCCTCCAAGCAGTTTTGCCCTGGAGATGATAGTGTCTGCCGTCCTTCTTTCCATGAAATTCGCCAGCTCTGGCTGTGCTCGTATCTCGACCAGCAGCTCTTCCCACTTTGTCATTAAACGGTGTTGCTCGATGCTCACGTACTCCCTTGACCTATGTTGGTAAGTTTCTTGATCCAGTGGATCATGGTGGGGTTGATATAAAAGTTCTGAAAGGCTTAGATCGTCCTCGGGCATGCTGTCAAAGGCAGTCGCAGTCGAGGCGCGTTCAAACGACATCGCCACTTCTTGGAGTTCCTTTAGAAGGTCGAGTGCATGTGACGACAAAGTCGGCTCCTCTGACGCCCGCCGGGCGACGTCGATGGACATTCGTACTCGTTCGGCCTCCGACCAGAAAAGTGTATGACCATGGTCGATGAACTCCAGTGCTTCTCGATATCTGCTTGTCACAAGGGCGTGCTGTATCGCATCAGAGACAATAGATATGAGTAGTTTTCTCCGAATGGTACCAGTGGGACGAGCTTCCTGACCGATTGGATGTTTTTCATCATACAGGCTAGGTATTTCGCTCAGGCCTGTGGCAAGGGCGTCCAAGCGCTCACGAAATGAAAGTCCCACCCAAGCGATCTGTGGGAGTAAAGCGACATAAGCGTCGTACAAGGCGGCAAGTTTTGGGCTTGGAGCGTTCTCGTCACTATCACGCAGAATTTTTAGCGAGAGCATGATACATCGAAGGCGACCGAGGGTGGACGACTGAGAGCTTTTCGACCCTTCGCGCAGAGATTCCAAAATGTGTGCAAGACTGTCTTCCGACAATTGCGCACTTGTTGCAAGCCTCTCTTGACGCTTCAGGAAATACTGCGCCGATGCGTACTCCCAGACGTACTCAGCTTTATCAGCCGGGGGTATGAAGACAAGACCTTGTTCCTCCTTCATGCGTATCGCACGTCGGAGAATATCAAGGTCATGCGGTGCGACGCATCGATAATGAATCACCAGAGCGAGGGAAAAGGAGGAAAGAAACTGAGCACGGCTTGTCAAACTCTGCGGAGCATTCGATTCGTTGGCATCCAGGATATCCTGCGCCTCTTCATAGGCACGTATGGCTTCTATCGCCACCTCGGGTTCTTGAAAGGGCGCAAGAGTCGCCAAGCACCCGCCAAGGCTTCCAATCAAAGAAGCCCTTGTCCCGTTATATGGAGGACAACAAGCAATCGCTTCCTTAATGTAGGCGAGAGCTGTTTTCAGATCGTCGACAGGCGATTCATGGGGTAGAATGAGATGTTTGTAACGGAAGATAGAGTGAAGAGCAGAAAGGATGGATGATCGAGAAATGCCGTGGGCGATATCAGGACTAGCGTCAAAGATTACGAGCGCTTCGCGACACACGTCTATCGATTCCTTCACTACCTGCTCCGGGAGACTATCAATCTTACTCCCGTTCTCGATCAGAAAGGTAGAGAGGTTGACGAGGAACAGAGGCATGTGGGGATGCTCATACGGAGTGCCAGAACTGACTGCCATCCTGTAAGATACATAGGCCTCGTCAAGGTCCGATCGTTGTCCGTATCGCTCATACCGAAAGGAGAGCGCGCTTCCTAGAGTATTGTGATACGACGCCAGGCCCACAAAGTCGATGGGCCTCTGATGCGTCGCGAGTGCCTGAGCTTTCCGAGCAAAGCCGACGACTTTGTCGATGTCGCTCAAGGTGACCGACAAGGCCTCTTGTCTTTGTAACAGCACGGCAACAAGATTGTGCAGGCGAGCCGGGAGCTCCCTTGAACCTTCAGCAGTCAGTTCGACTGCTTCAAAGCGGAGGTTCAGGCATTCCTCAAATACGCTGAGATTACCCGACTGACGATACAGAATCAAAAAGCACTGACTGAGGAGAGACCCGATCCAAGCTATCGACTCTGGCGTACATAGTATGTTGGCGCGTAGTTCGAGAGTTGACATGTTCGGGTACTTTATCATCGTAACTGCTAGTTCATCCTTCATCTCCTGAAGAATGGGAGAAAGGATGTTTATCGCATCCTCGAGATCAGGCTGGGAACCCGAGGTATCTGCCGGCGCGCGATAGATAGATATACGCGCTCTGCGAATCAACACATCGCCGAGCGCGCCATAGAACCGATATCGTCTTGCTGGAGGCTCCCCAGAGAGGATTCGCACGACCTCGCGATATTCCTCTATAGCAGCGTCAAGACTTGGCGTGTCATGAGGATCATTCGTGAATCGTTTGAAGTGTTGCATAGCTTGGAAGTGGTGCTCTCTAAACGACGCATCGGCGAGAGACATGTCTGGGACGTGCTGGGATTCAAGGTAAGACATCGGATACATCGAAGATAATCATCTCACAGAGAATGAACAGCTTGGAATTCAAGACGACCGTCGTGTTGAGCGATGATGTGGCAGTGCCACTTCAACAGAGCACGTGGTATGTACTGGATGCAAGTTCTTTCCATTGCGACATCGAGACAGATACAAGGAATGATAAAAGAAAACACTGCGGCACGAGAGCTTTGGTCACTCAGATGACTTCATTTTTTCATTTTTGAGAGTCAAAGCTCTTGTCTCCAAAGAACGAATTCAATGATGACTGCAGTTGGGAGGCCGCTGCAATGGTGTTTCTCCTTAGTTAATTACTACCTTGGAGAACACTATAATGGCAAAGCACCAGCAAACATCTGGGGAAGGGCAGTCCAAAGGCACTGGATGAGTAAAGAGTATGTGATGCCAATCATTCCCAAGTGTAAGGTATTGACGTAAGGAGGTAAATCAATGCTAAATACTAGCCGTTGAACCACTTCCGAAGGATGCATCGTCGGACACAGACTGCGAGAGAGATGGGCTGCTGGTAGGCGTGGACAAATCATCGCGCGCTTCTTCGTCACCAAGAACGAATCCAGGCGACTCCCAGAAGTCAGTGGCTGCGTCTTGGAAAGATTGGGGAAAGGTGGTGAAAAAGGACGCGTCGCTAGAGCGTGAATTCCATGAGGCATTGCTGAAGACCGAAGACGAGCTCTGTCGACGGCGGAGAGAGGCCGTCGCAGTCAAGAAATTATGCCCAGGGGATAATGGTGAGTTGGGTTCCGGCGAGTTGTATCGTGAGTGATCTAGCCGAATACCAGAATGGGCCGAACGAGGAGAGGATGATGGTGTAGATGATTCGGACCCAAGTATTGTCACACCTCCGAACTGCAACGCAGACAAAGAGGGACCGCGTCTGTTTCGCTCAGCAGCGGAGGAAGATTCGACGGAATTATCATGCATCACATTTCGGACGAAGCTCGTCGCTGGAGATGCGCGCGCCGGGGGTGTAGTCGGTGGTACTACCTGGAACATAATACCATGCTGCACCTGCAATGAAGATGTGGTCTGCGTAGCGCTCAATCAGCTTCAAATTGCGTGGCTACAAGAGTAGACAAACCTCTTCAAATTCGTTATCTGCGTAGAGATGAGGAATTTCGGTGAGTTCAAGGACGTCATGACGAGCAGGCGTCATAGGAATGTCAACAAGGGGGATATCCATTTCAAGACATTTCGACCGGCCCTTCTTTGAACTTAATGATGCATATAGCCGTAACAAAGGGCTCGGCCTACCTTTCTATCAGAGTCCAAGTAAGCCCCAGATACGTCGAGTTAGATAAGTACTTACATCGTGTCGAAATCAGAGCCTGAGAACGGACGACCCGAAGGAGAAGCGGGGTAACGTGCCTACAGTCGACTGTTCAGAAGAAAGATTCTATGAGATGCAGGAACGTAAAAGGTACCTCGCTATAATCATCTGAGTTAAATGTCAGAGCAGAAAGCATGTACATACCGAATGGATTTAATTTCGTTTAGTTTCTCATGCATCTTCCCAACGACACCAGCCATCTGCTCCCATTGCTTTCCGATGGATCGAAGCTTGATGACTACGGTATGTGCTTCTTTCAATGTGGCCTGAATAACGTTCAAGGAGTACCCTGATCCAAGAGCCTGGATGAAGACGTACATGATCTTCGTGGTTCTCAAGCCAATGTGTGATCTTTGCGTCGAGTTGAGCTAGACTGTCATCCGACGAAGATGGACGCAGACTGAGTGCAAGTTCGGCTAGCAGAGTCTGTTCGGAATATGCGCTTTCGTAGTGGACGAAAAGTCGTTTAACAACTTTTCCAAAGCGTTTGTCATACGGGAGATTAGTATCAGGAATAGAGAAATGCTTTCGACAGTAAGGACATTGCGGATTCGCAGCGTTATCTTGGGAAAAGTGGGTTGTTAAGCATCTGGGGCAAATACAGCGATTAGATACTGCGGATGAGGATGGTTACAGTGACAATGACAAACGTTTTACAGAATACGTGACCACAAGAAACCACATGAGGGACCACGATGTCGTCCGCATACTGTCTTGAGCAGATGTCGCAGGTACTCTCCGGAGACAGGATTAATGGCATGAGAGAAGATGACTTGACAGCTCTTGAGCTTGATGTACGCGTATGTAGGGCTCGTCAAACGCTGTGTTTTGTGCGGTGATGAGGTGTTCAGGACAGAGTGACATCTATCAGCACTGCAAAGAACAGCCATGCCGTAACTGATGACTATTCTGGAGAGCAAAGAGAAGGGGGACAGCCTGGATGATTAAAAATGTTGTGTTTGACGCTGAAGCTACAGAGACTGCATTCCGACAAAATTCCGATCATGGGGAGGAGGAGAGAGTTGTCCAGGAGGAGTTGTTGATTGCAAGGCCCAGACTCGGCATCCCTCGACATGCCGTCGGCGCCTCAACTTGTCCTTTGCAAACTAACTTATCACTAAATCGAAATGCAGCAGCATCTCCCTTCTCGTTCGGGGAGGCTAGTTGTATCATCTTACAGAGTCTGTGTCACTTTAAGTCCTCTAGAGGACCTGCCTATCGTCAATCTGGAACTAAATTCTTCAAGATCAGAATTTCTGCAGACGCTGCCGCATTGAGAGCGATACTGTACGACCTGAAGACGAAAACTCTGTCGACCTTCTGACTTCTCTCTCTGGGCCTGTACTAGACGTCAACTCCTTACCCGAAGCCCGCTCGAGTCTTGACACTGACAGCTTATCCAACCCTCCGACTCAAAGTCCCGCTCCATGCTGCTTGTCGAAATGTGACCTTCCTTACCTCGATGCGCTTGACAGGTCGTCGCTCTTTGTACCTGCATGCATGGCGAGGCAAGTCGGTCTCGATTTCCCAGGCCGTCCCGCGTCTCTATAAAAAGGACGTGGTTTCGATGGACGTCCTCAGTGAACACCTCATTCAACCCCGCACAAATCTCAATAATGTTTTCTCGTCGCTTGAGCATCGCTCTTCTTACCATGCTCGCCGCTTTTGCCACTCAAGCCGCGCCCGCTGAGCCCGTCGAGGCCAGGGATACGCAGCTGTATGAATGTACTGGCGCGTACAACGGCGCGACTGGTACTGGTGCTGGGTACACGTACTACTGCACTGCCGCAGATTGGGTGCTTACAATCACACGTCGTTCCTCGTGCTTATGATTTACCGTTGCGCTCTAGGTCATCTTCTCCTACGTTGGCTCGGGATGCAACCTCGGCTTTGGTGGCGGCACCAGGTACTGCTGCTCTGGCACATACTTCCCGGTACGTTGGAGTCGCATGGACGCTGTTGACGGTGATTGACTGTCGCTTCTAGAATGACAAGATGGTCGGTGGATGCTTCGCCATCTGAATGATTGTACCTCCTCGAGAAGACTGATAATGTACCACTGCTCCAAAACACGATGGCGAACTTAAATTGTGTCCAATTATGAAATGCTATATCTTTTCAGTGTAGGTGCACAGCGTGCTAAGGCATGAGTCGAAAGTTCACTAGTAATCACAAATACTAACCTACACGCGCTGGTTTGGTGGCGTTCCTTGCCCCTTACTAGGAAATTGTGCTGCCCGAAATACGAATAATTGTCAGTTTACCTCCGAGTCGGAGTAGGCTTGCCTCCACAGAAGCTTGTCCACCACAACGTTCAAACAACCTTTCATAACTCGTGCCTAAACTTTCAAGATTTCATTTCCCAGTTACTGCGGGAGTTTCAAACAGACGCCTACTTGCCATTCGGCGTCCTACATAAAGCAACCCAGTCAATCAAACGCAAGATTACATGATTTTCGAGCTCTATTGTGTCCATGAAGTGCTGCGATTAGACGTCAGATGTGCTTCTCATCCATGGGGGTGGAATTTGACTGATGCTCATTGGCGGAGCCCAAACATCTCAAGTTCTACGCGCCGCCATGCCATTGTCATCTGCCAATACACCTCGTACATTCGCTCTGTCTCTAGTTCATTCCAATACAACCTAGCTCCGAATCCGCGCCACACCTTCTCTGCCTTCGAATAACGCGCTAGAGAACCTTGCAGAAGATCCGGCCGCTCGTAATTCACAATCACCGGAATTCTCCACTGGTCGCCACATGCGCGAGCGTGATCGTTCACAATCCGATATCCCAAAGCCCCAAAAGGGAAGGGCCAGGATCCTGGCGCTTTGGCAGCCATAATTGTTCCGACTCCGCTCCGACGTGATAGGCGAACAAGCAGGGAGATGATAGAGGAACAATGTAAAGGCAATAATAACACAGATGGGGTGTATGCTAGACAATACAATAGGCATATAGGACGCGAGGTAACGTGTAGGTAGGGTTCGTACTACTATGTACAAGCTATACTACTTAAATACGGAAAAACGAACGCTTCAGGAAAGCGAATAAACATAAGGGGAACAAAAAGTACTTCTCGAACGATAAGTCCACCGGAAAGAAATGAACATGGTTATGAAGCAAGAGTAGCGGTTGCTGGCTGAGCCATCATTTTGCCCTTCGACTGATACGTGTGCTGAGACTGAGACTGAGCATACGTCCACGTCGGCGCAGCAATCGGCGCGACGGGCGCGTAGATATTTGTCGGCATCCTGGATTGACCAGGAGATATCGGTGGCGCGTAAGTGGAAGCCTCAGAACGTGACACCTTCGTTCTAGACCGCGTCGATCCGGATCCCTCCTCCCTACGACTGCTTCTACTCCTAGGTCGCGAGCTATCCAACGCATTGGACTCTACGGACTTCGGACTGGCCCGTTCCATTGCTCTACGCCCACGTGAACTCTCGCCATCCCCGGCTTTCTCCTTGCGCTCGCGCTCCCTATGCTGCCTCTCCAACGCCTTGGCGGCCTCACTGGCCGTAGAGCGTGGCTGGGATCCGGACGAAAGTCTGTTGTCCAGCTCCTTAATTGGTGTGACCGACAAGTCCGCGCGGGGAGCACGTGCGGCACTGGAACGATGGGGAGATCCAGAACGGGACTTGGAAGACGAAGACGCGTCAGCTTCGAACTGCTTTGATGACAACGATGCGGGAAAGTGCGAGCCGGACATGGAGATGTTGGGAAGCGAAGAAGACGAACGTGCTGATTCAGCGGCAGAAATGTCCTGAAGGCGAGGATTGACGACATGGTAGGATGGCATCCGGCCTGGAGGAGGTGGAATCGTTCTCGGTTTCGTGACGGACGTTCCAATTTCACCTTCAGGGGTCACGGGACGTGTAGAGACTCTAGAACTCGACGTCGAATGTGAATGTTTCTCTCTCTGATTCGAAGGGGGCGCCGTAAGCGATAATCCACTGCGCCCGGAAACGGGTGCACTGGGGCCGGGTTGTATAGATGCATCAGGTGGCAGGTCTGTGTGAGCGTGGGGAGCCTGGGCAACAGCAGTCGGCGCGGGGAGGTATTGGTGTCCGCCAGTCGCATGTGAGGCAACCTGTGTCACAGAAGACAATAGACGCGACGGATCATCGAAGAGGTCGATCGACTGACAGTCACACGAGAATGGGCATCCAACTTTGCCGCAGCGGCGCATCGGGGCGATGGGAAGCTTCGTAGAACCAACTTCTCCTTCAGTCAATAACGAGATGTTGGCCATCGACACCGTTCCGGGTGGAAGTTCCGCGTCATTGAGCTCGGGAATGGGAGAGAACAGATCGCCTCCCGAGGGAGGTGGAAGGTCAGATAACGGAGGAGACCCTGTTGGTACGGGGCCCTGCACGGCTGGCTTAGCGAGATCCGTGGGTAGCGTATAAGGAGCATTGTAGCCTAGCTGGCGAAGAGTATCGCGCAAGAGCGTTCGCTCATTCTCTGCTTTCAGGTACTAGAGCCAATGAATGATAAGCGACGATAGGAAGAGACTAGCTTGCAGACTCACTAATCTAAAGTGAGATTAGCATAAAGAGAGGATAGCGGCGAGCAGACAGATGGACTCACTCAGCGACACCAAAGTAGGCTCCCTGCGCCTTACTACAATAGTCACGTAAATTCATCTCCAACGCCTGCCAGTTCTCGCGATCGCGCGTCATATCGTCCTGCATATTCGAGATCGTTGCCTGCAGTTTCTCCGTCTCGTCAGTCAAATGCTTGACCTCTTGGCGGTGCACGAGCAGTTTAGTCTTGATATCGCATACATAGCTGATCATACGCAGACTGACGCGCAGGTCCGAGAACTGTGAAAGGGTAAGAAAACATTCCGTGAAAGAAAGGTCTTTCATGACGCACATTATTACGCGGTTGTTGAGAGAGGAAGCTCTTACACTCGTCAATCAACTGGCGAACGGCCTGCTCCGTCGTGCCCTCGTTCGCAGCCGCGGCAATCCGCTCTTGAAACTTCTTCGCAACTAGATCATCTTCACTTTCCCCCGGTCGGTCTTGAGCTCGGGACGGAGAACGAACCTCGTCGACATCGATGTGAAGTTTCACGAGGGACCGCGGGTCGAAACGCTGCCGGCATAAAGGGCATTTCGAACGCGTCAATGAATTCAGACACCTGTCGAAGAGGATAGTTAGTACTGTTGCCACTAGCGCCCGACTCGTCACGATGTCGAGGAGGGAGAGATACGCACTTTAGGCAGAAGACGTGCCCGCACTCGATTGAACAAGGCGCGCGCTCTTCAGCACTGAAGGTCTCGAGACAGACATCGCATTGTGAACCGGAACCAAGAAGGAACGGCATGAATGGTGGTGGGTGGGGGGAGGCCGGGAGAAGGCTCGGACCTGAGCAAGAGATGGGTCCCCTTTTGAGGGAATATCGTGAGGATAAAGGAAAATGAAATGTGATGATGGACCAAGCCTGAACACGTGGCGCAGGTGAACGAACGAAGAAGAATTCTATGGAAGGGACATCGCGCAGATATCAAGGTTGAAAGTTATATGGAGACACATGAGGCCGCTTGTGCAAACGGACGGATGGGTATGTATGGCATTGAATCCGAATCGAATCGGATCGAGCCACGTCAAACTGGCTTCCCAATCCCGAAAAGGCTCGGGTCTGGTAAACCACCATCAGAACATCATCTGGTAATCCGTCTGCACAGAAGCAACCCCGCCACAGAATGTGTTGCTCTACAGGTGAAGCGCCCTTATCCGGAAGGACAGCACCTCTGATGAGCAAAATTGGAGTTGTTTCCAGTTGGATTATGCATCCAATCGGAGGTAGGTCCACAGGCCTCGAAGCCGGCATGTGTTACTAGGCGCAAGACGACTATACCAAATCCTGCAAGCAACCATCTAGTGATCAAAAGATTGAGGATCACAGGTACTGTTGCTTACCAGGAAGTAAACTTTTAGGCAGACGTGAGATGAACGCGACCTGAAGTCAATCTAGCGGTCCTGTAGCCTTTGCGCAGCTACACCGCTTGAATATTTCCTCGACTGCCTGAGAGAGGCGATCCGACACGCGTTCACCCATTAGTTATCGGAGATGAATGAGTTGTGCGCGACAAGACCAACCGCTGACCCTGCTCTGCACGGACAGTCTGAATTGATCTGGGTACGAAGTGAATAGAAGCGAGCTACGGGTCTAGGCATCATTGAGATTTTCAACGCCTATCAGTGGAAGGGTATTCCGATCCGACTCGTACTTGCTTGTTTTTTTTCGAATTTGAAGCGGAGCGATACTTCGGGAAGATACGTCGCGTCGGTAAGATGTCATTTCTTGGTGAAGACCAGAGTCAGACGCCTTGAAACTGTCTTGCGTCAGTCGTAAGAAAACACACAGAAGCCATGCATACCTCAAACGTTGAATTGGCGATGTGAAGGGGCCTTCAAACGCATGTTTGGCTTGCTGATCGTTTTGGCTGGATTCTGGCGTATTATTCGCATTTTTGTGCAATCAAGAGCGAATTTATTCTGTGTACGGAGGAAGATGGTGGTCGCGAAGAAGGAGGAATCATACGTGTCATGCCACGTGCCACGTCCATAATTGGTACCTTGCCAATCCACGTCGGCCAACCATCTTTTCCTTCCCGCCGTCACTGCTTAGTTTTATTCTTCACCTATAATGGTAGATTCTATTCAATTCTGCCACAAAAGTCTAACAAACGCTCTAGTCTGACTCTGACACCCCCAATGGCCAGCCTGGAGTGAGACCCGCCTCGCCGTCTGGCGTAAACAGGCCCCATGGTGCTCAAATTAGGTCTGCACGCTAGTATACGGCGAGTACCAGTTTTACTGACAGCGACGACGAAATAGGCGGAGAGCAGCGAATAACACGGTATCACGGCCGAATTCTACTCGTGCGGCGGGCGCTGGCGGATCGTCAAACACCATGTTAAAGTTGTACACGGATGACTCGCCCGGGCTTAAAGTGTAAGCATGTTGCATTATGTCTTTAACCACTGCTACAATATCTTACAGCGACCCATTCATCGTGCTCGTCCTGTCCCTCGCCTTTATTGCTTCCATTGTCTTCCTCCATATTTTGCAAAAGTTATACGTGCATTCTCAAAGTAAATGCGTCGGAGAAGGGGGGCTATCGGTTGTCAGGGACGCGTACCTTTCTTGTCTTGTATCACAAAACTACTGGCTTTGGCGGATATACCACTCCTTTCGAATCCGACCGCGCGCGCGTAAATAACAAAGACCAAAACCACAAGTCCTTGCTTTCTCTTCACACATTTCTTTGTCTCAATCCCCGTCATCTCCGTCTTGGCTCGTATCTAATTCTCTTTCAGCACAGGCTCTTTCCCCAAACCAGTTCGTCTTACAGGTTGCGAAGTATTGATCCCGACACCTGGGGGACAGATATTTTGGTCCCCATGCATCTTCAACGCGGTTCAAGGTAGACAGACAGACGGAATGAGGGCATTCACCGGTACATCCGCGTCGTTTTTGCCTATACCAGGCCACGGTCGCTTCCTGCCTTACGAACACCCTCGCCTGCATGCACCTTCAGCGAGGCCCTGGACTCAATTGAAGTCAGCTCGCTATTCCTGTAGCAGTTGGGAAGAAACATCGAGGGATCCCATATTCTTCAGCGGCGATATCGGAATCAGCGAAGCCCCACAACGCGATTGCGGCGTGTCTATGCATTAAACACGAGGTGAGTTTTTGATCTCGTGGAAGGTTTTTCTCATATCGTAGGGGGCTTCTGCGGGATTCACGCGACGGCACAAAGGTGGAATTGACATACGATTTCCCATCTATGAATCGTTTCCGTAGTTTGTGTACCATCGGAGGAACGGAAATTGAGCAACGTCTTCTCTGAGGTACGTGAGAAGGGGTCGTTACTTACGGCTTTCGGTGTAAACCGAGGTCTCGATAGGTGGATAGCGAGTTTGATCAGGTGAGGACCCTTCTTGATATGAACGCGTCTCGCGCCTGGTATGTCGTTGAACTCTGTGTTGCTTCTTTCCTCTCAACGCGCGCTCAGATGAAGGACCGCGCCTAGACCTTGCTTGGATATCAAACAGACTAAACCCAAAGCAGTCGATTTCGACATTGTGGCGGGTATTAACTCCGTTTGCTGTCTTATTCTCCAGTTCTCATGACCGATAGAATTAGTGCTGGGGAAGGGACATGCATTTCTGTGTGTGAATGAAAAGTGGGGTGGGTGGCGTTCATTTGGCTGGCATTCGGAAACGGAAGTAAACCGGTGTTGGGTTGGAATGAGAAATAAGGAGTTTGTTGGTAAGCCTGTCTTTTCCTCTGGGACTTGCCTAAATACTGTTACTTATCATTTGCAGATAATGAAGAGGTGGATCTACTAAGCCATCGGACAACACATAATCTTTCTATTTTGGAGAGGTGTAGCAGCGGCCTTCAATGAACAGCTTGAACAGAATTCAATGCAGCTTTCACTTTTATTTTTCAGCCTTAAAGCCATGAAATACCGTGTTTCTGACTTCTACGAGGCGCCTCGATATTGTTACGGCGTACAGCATTCGACCAAACATTACACCTCATCCTGCCACCCTCGCGGCGCCCAATCTTCGCACCTGCGACGTCTGCTATACTCCATTTCATGTGGTCATGCGTTCTGCAGGGCGTCAGTTTCGTTGATGTTGCTGGTGTGCATTTCGAACGTTGATTTCGGTCTCTAAAGCTGCCTGATCAGGTGTCTGTTGTGCCGCGCCCTCGTACGTGGAGGACGATATGCAGAGAAGAAGGCTCCGCAACGTGAAAGGGTCCGACCTGGGCGAAGAGATGGAGCTTGTTCGGGCATATATTGACTAACGAGAGGTTGGGAACGCTTGGTCAATTTCGTTGAAGTCAAGTCTTTCTTTTCCTCATTGGAAGTGCTTGTTTCCAAAATTTTGGCTAATTGAATAGGTTTAATCACTGGGCTTTCTTTTTAGAGCAAGTTGGTATTTTCGTTTCCCTCGCTAAAGCTAAGACCAGGTCCCATGTGGCGAGTCGAACTATTGTATATATGTTCGTTCAATGCACCGTCATGGTGTTCGTAGGTAACTTCGTTTTCTGATTACTGGACGAATATCACCTGCGTTTGTTCGGTACTACATCCATTCAATTTAGATCAAGATAGTAGCTTGAACTGCAGATATGTATTTTCAAATTCCACATTGATGACATAGCCACCCAGTCTTTTGACCTCCTCCACCATTGCTATTAGTAGTAAAGCTGCTATGGTCTTTTCTGAAATGCTTGGACCTCGCTTGGAAAAGGTCGACAGACAAAGGCACTTATCATTATTGTCATCTAAGCGTTATCGGGATCATCAATGCGGCATTGCCACTCTCACACGCGCCCTTCTCTTCCTTGTACCCTCATGCTTGCCCTTCATCCTTCCAGTGCCTGCGATATATGCTTCGAACCTTACGAAGGAGCTCCGGGAACACCTCACGCGCCGCATTCTATTCCTTGCGGACACGTTTTCTGTAAAAAGTACGTGTTTCTTTTGTCAATGCTCGACTAACAATCACCAACGTTGTGTTTTGTTTCTGATAGATGTCTGAGCTCTGTCGTGCCTCGGCTGTGTCCACTCTGTCGCCGCCCGTTTGCGGTGCAGACGATACGCAAGTTGCACCTCAGCGCGCCAGAGCCATCGGATAAGGATCGCGAGATGGAGCTTGTCCATAAACTGTTGCAGTCGATGGACGACTCTAATGTCGGTCAATTCGTTGCAACTGAGGAAGTAACAGAGTGGCTTTGTGGCGGAAAGGTGTGCGCTGTTTTCCCATCAAGGGGGGTGGCTAACCATCGACTAGGATGGCACCTCATTGTCCCGTGTGGTCAAGCTCGCGGAGGAGTGCCAGCGTTTGACTGTCCAGCACCGCAGAGATAAGACGCGCATCCAGGCGCTTGATTACGCGAGTCGACGACTGGCACAGATTGCCGATGAGTGTGATGTACAGGAGTTGCAGGCGCTGCAAAAGTAAGACCACAGTTTGTCTGATTCTGGTTGTTTTAAGCTAATTACCTCTGCGTTTAGGGAAGTCGAACGCGGCCGTAAACGCATCGCCCAATTGGAGAATGATATCGAGCAGATCAACAAATTCTGCCGCCAGCCGCCCGAACGAACTAGAGATCCCGCTTTGCAGAAGGATGGTCGTAGAAGGCGATGCGAAGAGAGGGATGTCGCATTTGAAAGTCTAATCCGCGCGTTGGCTACACGCCAGGCTCCCCCCCGGATCCCTTCAAATTGACTGCATTAACGTCCAACTTCATTTCCGCAAATTTGTTCTCATTTGTACCACCATCATCTCCGCGTTTCATTGTTTTATATTTCTAGTTCTCATCCGGGTTTTAGTGTAGTACTATGTACATACACACCATAGTGTTTCAATCGATTTTGACAGTTCTTGTCGCGATCGAGCTTTCCCAAATCGACTTGACCATTATCCCATTAAAATGCTCAGCTCATCTTGACAATTCGCCTCCGTCCCCATGGATCCCAGTATTGCCTGTATCAAGGCCACCGCGTATGGCGGCAGAGGCGTTTTCGCTACGAAATCGATACCAAAAGACACGCTCATCCTGACAGCGACGCCGTACGCCTCGGTCGTCTACCACGTCTTTCGCAAAGAGGTCTGCGCAGAATGCCTCGCCTACGCCTTTGACTCGAACCGAAATACCTGGAACGTCAAGCACGAACCCGCCGGCGTATGGTTCTGTTCTACGGTCTGCTGCGACGCGTGGGTCGCCCAGCACGGAACGCTCGAGGAGACGCTGCACAAGTCGATGGAGAGGCTGGCAAAGACGGGAAAGGCGTTCATCGTCGGCAAAGTTTTGGCGGTGACGAAGGAGAGCATCAACGAAGCCTGGCGACGCCCTCTAAAATGGTCGACATCGTTGTCCGAGCTGGAACTCGATACAGCGCGATTCGTCGTATCCGGGATCATCAGACGACACCAGTACCCCGATAGCTGGACGGATCTTCTTCAATTGCAGGACAATGAGCTGGCGTACATCACGGCACACCCAGAGGGGCTCGCCTCGTCTCTACGTATCGGCGCCTTCGTCTTTGAGGCGGTCAAAGCTGTCAAATTCGATTTTGATGTCCTTGATATGGTCCGGCAGATGCTCGCGCGGGACCAAGGAAACGCCTTTGGATTATACGAGATGGAGGGCGATACAGAGATGTTTGGATTTGCGATGTATACGTGGGGGTCGTACTTTAATCATGGTGCGTTGGACTGTAACAGTCATTTCCATTGTATACTAATCGTCTGTACACAGATTGCACTCCGAACATTCGCAAGGAACGCCACGGACGATGTATGGCCTTTTACACCGCAAGAGAGATACACTCTGGAGAGGAACTCTGTATCAGTTATATAGACATCAAGGATACGGTCGCACAACGCCAGGAAGAGTTGATGAAGGAGTGGTACTTTCGGTGTGTTTGCGGCAAGTGTAACGAAGAGTTCGTTTTCTTTTTCGATTCGTCGACCTCTGCTAACGATCACGTAGGTCAACAGACGTGATTCAATAGACGACTAGAATCTAGACGCAAGACAAAATTAGACATAGACAACGGCATAGTTATGAACAAGTAATTAAAAGGGTAATAAAGGGTTTACATTAACAGCCGGCTGCATCAGAGCAGATATCCGAATAACTCTGCAAAGTGGTAACCGTGCGGTGACTAGCGAAGGAAATCTGCGCGCGAAAGCGGAACTCCCTTCCATTCATTTGCGCTGCATGGTCGATGCCACGAAATTCCAACGAGTTTGTCTTTCCTCACTTTGCCGACCTCCGCTGACGGTCCAGTAGATGACTCAAAGCTTAAGAAACACATAGCATTAAAGAACGGTATAACTACGAACGGATAAATAAAGGATTCAAAGTCTCAACAGTCGGGGCCGTTGAATGGCGCTGCACCAGAACAGGTGTCACCGAACGCCTCTACCAAGTGGTGTACTCGCCATCACAAGTGGGGCCGTTCAACTGGTAATCGTTGCTCGCAAAACTGATCCATAACCATCCATATGCCGACGTTGCTGCCATCCATTCGCCGAAGTGCAGCCGTCGCCCGCCTTCAACTCTTTGAGCTTCTGTACACCCCGCTCAAAATCGGCGTCCGACCAGCTGAAGGTGCCTCCTCCATCGTTGCGGATGTCGAGGCAGAACTGGGAGCAGCACACGGCTTGCCAGGTGGACGTGGTACCGTCTCCGTGGTTCAGCGATCCTATAAAGCAGTATCAGCGGGTGGACTATGACTTGTGGAGTAAAGAATTACCTCCGCCACCGCCAAAGGCATCGCGCCAGGTGCGGACGACCGTGTCGAATGTGTCGTCGGTCCACTTAAGACCGCCCACGGAGTTGCACCCGTCCTTGGGGAGGTCAACCTGGCGGGTGGAAAGCCATCGGGGATGATGGCAGAAACGTTGCGCGCGGGGCCGATGCGGGCCGCTGCTAACGAGGCGCAGGCGGCGGCGACGGTGAGGGCGCTGAAGAAGAACATGATTCGTGTATGGTTTGAAAGGATTGGAGGTTCTAGCTCCAATAAAGCGGTGTATGATGGAAGAAAGTCGGATGGGTTGGAAGTGTGCATTGGGGGTCCTTTTTATGGTGGCGGAGCGCGTCATAGATGAGCTCGTGAAACGGCGGGAGCGAGGAAGGCGGTTGTGGAGCCGCCGGGAAATGCGTGCCAATATCCGTCCCGTAAATGTTCATGCAGCGCGAACGCGTGGATCCAGGCAGAAGAAAACGGAATTGCAAAGGTCGGTTGCGATCTACCGGTTCTCTTTTTTACCATGGTCATCTTTAGAGGATGCGAAGCGTAGCGGGCCAATATACGACAACACTGCAAATTATCTACCCAGTGCCATTCAACGACTGTTGATTTTCATGACGCGGGGTACGCTGTCAACACGCTCTGGGAAGATGAAATTTCCAATACGAACAGCCTTCTGAACGCTTCTGCACGTTGTGTGAATTTGAAGTGGAGATGGAAAATCAACGCAAATCAAACGCGCAAGTACGTGGGCGGATATTTGGCGACGGGACGGTGGCTCTATGTAGCCCCGTTCCCGTTGGATTCAGTCGGAATGCGAGGAGGATCAAGTGATCTTGCAGGTGAAGAATCAAATCGCCTGGGAGAAATGCGGAAGAAAGTAACACGAAAACCATGCATTGTAAGTCGTACGAGATGGCCCATAGGAATTACACGATGAGAACACTAGTAGCTTCAATTATCGACTGTATCGAACCTGGAACTCTGAACCATAGTAAGCCGAGCGCGACGCGTTGCCGGACACGTGGACACCTTCCCAAGATCGTAGGTTGACCTCTTGAAAACGCGGCCTGAGTAAAACCAACGTTCTTCTATGAGGAACAAGGATCTAGAGATGAAACGAAACAACGTACGTGCGCTCGAAGCGAACTACATTCCGATACTGCTTGGAGGGGCCCGACCGGTAGTTGTCATCGTATATGCTACCGTTACTATCAGACCGGTCCTCGTCGCTTTCCTCGTCAGAATAGTCGTGTTTCGCATATTTCACAAGCCTTTTTCTGTTTCCGTCCAAGAATCTTCGTAAGAGTGTGGCAGACGATCGTTCCCATGCTTGCTCGAGTGCGCCGAGTGGTTACTCCCAGCCTCCGATCCGGGAGCCTTGATAGACCCATTGATGCTGCGCGGAACTGCTGTATCCACGTTGGCCTTGGTCGGCGCGCTGCACAACGTGAGGAGCCTATCAAAGTAGCTGCAACTCTACAAAAAATTTGTGTTATGAAAATTGGACTTAAAGAATGAAGTTAAAGACAAACCTTCCCAGACAGCTTGCGTTCGTGAAAAGTATCCATGAGAGCCGTCCACCTCTTCTCGTCGCCTCTGGGTTGACCTTTCTCGGGCGCGAAATGATCAATGTACGCTCGGACAAGCTCCATCTCTTCGTCCAACTCCGACCGCCTGTTGGGCTTGGAGTTGGAGTTGGAGGAATACCCAAGCTGGAGCTTGTGGATGTCGTTGTTGGTGTACGAGGCCCGACACATCGGGCAGCGACGTTCCGATTTGTGTTGGCTATATCGGTCTGGGGGGATATTGAGGAGACAGCTAGCAGGACGAGTTAATTAGATGTTAACGCTTTCTTGAAGGCGAGAATATTCACGCTCGGTAGAAGACATGTCCGCATGAGATGGAGTACGGCGCTTTAGCGCACTCGTTGGATGAAGACAGAGGGTCACAGCAGACATCGCAGGTGCTGGAGACATGGACGACGAGCATTGTGGGCAGGTGTGAAGCTAATGAGACAGCTCGTTGTCTAAGGCTTATAAAGGCGAAAACAGCAGCCAGACCTGCATTACGCGACGTAAACCAAATGTACACTGCCAAAACTTTACAGCAAAAGAGGTAAAAATGTGGCGTCTTGAAGATGTTATCAGAAACTGATGCAAGAGAGGAAAAGTAGTACAGTACCTTTTTCAGGGCTTCAGAACATCAAACACCCAAACGACTCACCGCGAGAAAGGTGAAGACTCGATGGCGTCCAAAACGGGTTAAGATTTAGTTTGGGTGACCTGCACATCAAAGATGCGACCCAGGGACTTACGTTCGTCGCATAGAATGCGCTCCCGGACAGCCTGCTGACGCAGCATTTAGCTGTTGCTGATGAACAACCATTGGTGGGTGCGGGAGAAGACAGAACACGGTCGTATGAATAGACATCAAGCATCAAGCAAGGCTGTTCACTCCATGTGGTCTACACTCCCAAGTGATGCAATTTCCGATTTTTGCAGAATACGTTGAGCTTGGTGGTGAGGCCTGAGGGGGGAATCGCCATGAAGGACTAGGCTAAGAAAAGTGCGATCACGTGGCTCGCTGCTTCTTTCAATTGCGCCTTCATCATAGTTAAGCCAGCCTCAGTCAAGCGCCCTTTCCGCTTTATGGTGCACTTCTTCGGACCCTTTTACTCGCTGTCCGCCCCATGGCCTAGACGAATTCTAACCCGTCTTCCAGGTTAATCTTCATACATTTATAGCTGCGGCCACTGACAGTCATGATTTGAGTAGAATTTGATCATGCTTTACATAGTTGACCTGGGCGACCACGCTGTCTGGTCAATATCATTAGTTGTTAGTAGGAAGCGCCGCTGATTTCCAGCCATTCTGTTGGAGCCTCGCGGTCTCGGAATTGTTGGTATGCCTTTTGCTGTATCTGAATCACAGCGGTTATATCCATCAGTGACGTCCTGCTTGACTCTTTAGCACCGTCTCCTTCGATTGCGTCAGTTGGATTATTATGGCTTTTACACAGCCCTCAATGCTATCGTCGTCCCAAGAATGCCATAGTCCTTCTTATACAGCACATTCAGAGTAACTTCCTTCGCTAGCGCCTGCTTTGACGCTTACCTGCTGGAGGCAAGCATCAGCGCCTTTTTGGGCTGGGAGAGGATGACCAGCAAAGCTTTCCCCAACCAATTTTCAACGATGACTACGTGAAACGGTTTCCTGAGGATCTTTACTGTGAAGAAACATCACCGAACGCTCGCGCACAGTGGCGGATGTACGTCGAAGAAGCCGCTTCGTTCGACGGGACTATGATTGGCCAATACCGTGATGGCTTGGATGTAACGCTCGTATTTGTAGGCGTCATATCGTCGAGAGATTTGAGAAACAACTGACAGGAATTCAATCCAGGCTGGCCTGTTCTCATCTGTCGTCTCGACGTTCTTGATACAAGCATCGCAGAATCTCCAAGCCGACTTCACGGAAATGTCTGCCACTATTCTCTTCGAAATACTGGCCGTACAGCGCGCGATAGCCAACGGTCCAGCCGAGCATATTCCTGCTTCAACTGCTATGAACCCTCAGAACGCGTTTGCCCCGAATTCAATTAACGTCTGGATCAACGGGTTTTGGAGTGTCAGCCTCGCATGTAGCCTCGGAGTCGCTCTTGCTGCTGTTCTGGTGAAGCAGTGGCTTCACCACTACATGTCTCTTCCTTCTGGTACTCCCGGGATTCGGAGCCATATCCGTCACTTCCGATATATGGGCCTCGAGCAATGGCGTGTGCGCGTCATCATTGGGATGCTCCCGCTCATCATGCATATATCCTTAGCCCTGTTCCTCGCCGGCTTCACTACGTTCTTTATTCCATTGCGCACGTCAATAGCGTATGCCATCGGTACAATCACAGTAGTCCTCTGTGTGTTGTATCTCGCCAGCAATGCACTCCCTATCATGTTCCCAAATTGCCATATCAAACACCTTTAACCGATTTCTTCCATTTTGGGTATCAAATAGTAAAGTCTGGATTCGAGTCTTTGCACAGTTGGTTCGACCGACTAGAACGCGTCGTTGGCTGGCGCGGACAATATCGCGTTACGCCGAGCTACGAGGCCGGGGACATTGACTGTGACGAGATCAAGGTCGTTTCGACATGCTATGGCGACAATAGAGATCGACGCCGTACATTGCAACTACGAAAACTCTCCGTAGACGCACTACACTGGCTATTCCACATGTCATCAAACCCTAGTCTTCATAGCGTCGTTTTACAAGCGATCGGCGGTCTTCCTGGCGCAGTCAAAGAATATGCAGAAGGAGTTTGGGCAGGAGCACATGCGATGCGAGTCGCTCGTCGGGAGTTAATCCAGGAATCGACAATCTATTCTGCCGAAGGCGTCAAAGAATGTCTACATGAAGCCGAACACACTCTTGAACGACTCTGTCGGTCCTTTATTTTCCTCCCCAGGAAGTTTGACGCGCTTGGCAAGATCCAATCCTTCAGCGGCGATGATCGCCTCAAAGCGGCTATATGGATTGCCAGTATTCCGACGACAGTCAATCAGCAGGATTTGGGGGATTTTCTTTCTTTGTCGTACCATAAACAGCTCCACCCCTTTGTTTGGAAGGAACTCGTGAAACGTGCGGTCGACTACGGTTCATTCCATGCGAGCGATCCCAAGATGAGCGCATCATATGCCCATCTGATTACGGTCATCCTTCCAGCCCACTCCCCAGTTCAGACCAGCACTTCCTCCCTACGAATGACACTCCGGGCGACGATTAATGTTCATCTCCCTGACATATGGAACCATCTTTTGAACATACCAGTGCTATCGCCTTTCATCTCTCACTCGTCCATCCCTTCGAGTCCTTATTATCGAGCGATACTCGCTGCTGGGAAATTTGCAGTCCACCACCTTCGAGTCACCGGTACATCCAGCCAAGTACATACACAATCACTGTTGAATCCCAACTTGGAACAAGATTGGCACCATGTCGAGTTTCTCAAGCTTGTTCTGGAATATGTCTTTGAACAGCTCTTCAACTCGTCGACATTCGCCATTACCCAAGTGAACACAACGCTCCGTCTTTCCGGGCGTTATATACGACTTAGTTTGCGGAAGATGTTCAGAGGAGATTATGTCGGTCAGGTTCTCAAATCGGCTCTGAAACTTTTGGATGAAAGTCAAGAAAAGGGCGAAGATCTTTCTGAGACATCATTGCAGAGTGTTCTTGGAGAGTGTCAGAAGGATTCGATTTCTAAGAGTGAAAGTCTTAGGACTATTGTAGAAGCTACGTTCAGCCGTATCATGCGAAGCATGGTTATCGTAGCGACTCGCGAGAAGCCCATTGAACGTGTCGGCAAAGGCAGTCTTGCTCGTCAAGCAACGCTGTCTTCATTCGAGAAGGAGATTGAGGACGCGTACCAGGACTTCTAAAGAAGTGCAAAAAACGGAGCCGCCTGCGAGCTGGGCGTGCGAGGATATCGTCAACTGGCTTAAACATCAAGCTAGTGATCTCGTTTTAAAGCGCGACTGCAAGCTTGATCCTGGTGACGACCTCTTCAGAGCAGGATTTGACAGGTATTATTGCGACTGTCATGACATTTTGATACTGACGCTTCCAATAGTATCAGCGCTGTCTCTCTACTCTTTCAAATTTCAGGCGCTCTTCCCCGTAGCGTCGCTCATCTTCCCGAACCTCAGTGGTATGGCGAACGCTCTGCTAAACGTCATAGCTGGTAACGCCGAGATTGCCGACGATAGTGCACCGTTGGGAGCGTGGGCTACGACCGATTGGGTTCCGGCGATGGTCAGGTCCAGTGTAACGCTAGATGTTCTCCCGTCTGCAGTTGGGGTGAGTATTTTCGTGTACTTCCTCTATTTCTCGTTCATCTAAGCGTCGTCTAGACGGTCTCGTGGATCCCGATGCGAACTCTATCATCGACATCGTGTTTTTAGATGTGACAGTCCCGCTTGTTAACCTTCTCCATCCTAACCCGACGTCTTGGGATTCCGTCCTCGACGCCATCGCGGAACAGCTTTATTCCCAAGGCGTCACTCAGGAGAAGTTGCCTAGGGTCCCTTTCAGTGAATGGATGCGGATGACGGAGGAGCACGACGAGGATCCAGCATCGGTCCCGGCTATAAAGCTTTCGTGCTTTTTTCCGCCATTTTGCGAACAAGGATGCTCAACCGAGGTCAACCGACTTTGACAGTCAGCGTGTGTTGGAGATTGGTGGGCGGGCACGTTTTGAGCTTTGCAATGGATACGAGTTGAGTAGTACTATGCGTGCGGTGAAGGATGCAGGTATTATACTTGACGATGTGGCGGGCTGGATAAGGTGTTGGAAGGTATGGGGTTTCTTGTAGGCAAATGGTTATAAGATTGGGTCAAATTTTAATGTTCCTTCACAAAGCTCTCGTGCGACAAATTTATGTAGCTGTTTGGAGAATATCATGAAAAGAATGGGGCACGCATTGTTTTGTAAATGATGTGTTCAAAGCGAGGCACTGATGGCAGAGAACAACAACACAGTACTCTCGACTGATGTTCTCAATGTTGTGGAAGCTTAGAGATTCCGTGCTGTGCTAGAGATACTGATCGCTAAACGCAGAACGTTGCCCTTGTTCCTTGTCTTGTTCGAAGCGAGGCACTGATGGTATAGAACAACAACACATTACCGTTATTGTATTCTCGGCTGTTGTTCTCATATTGTGGGAACGTGTGGGTCAATGTTTCCTATGTTTGATAACCAATTGGCGGAAGACAACGACTTCGTTGCCAGGACGAAAGTCTCGTTGTCGTGTATTTGGTCTCAATGGACTTGCCTCATTTGGCTATTCCCACTTTTTCCTTCCCAATTGCTTTCTGCCCTCCTGATCGCATATAACGGAAGCGAGATGGCGGGAGAATCAACAAATCCCCCAGTGGAAATCAGCTAGTCCCAACACAACGCCCAATGTCTTCCTTCATGACTGCCTCGACATCGACCGACGCCCTTGCCGCCGTCGGATACACGTTCTCGACAGAGACGCGTGAAAGCCGCCACGACCGCCGCATCTCTACGGAGTTGCCCCCATACATGGAGTACGAGGCCTCGCCTCCTCCTGAATACACACTCAAAGACGAGCCTGTGACGCTTGCCATGTATTTGTTCAAATTTGGATTCTGTGAGTACCCCGACGCCCCATTCCTCTGCTCAAAAAGTCTTACGCCACCCTTAGTATTCCCTCCATTCTGGATTTTGGGCATATTCATCTTCTTCTCGCCGTTACGCGCCCCAGACGCTGCCGGCGAATGGCTGCGAGACAAAACGGACGCGGAGAAGCAGGTGGTTGTTGACAGGATCAGGACGACGGAGTTGAAGTGGGCGCGGCGATGCCTGGTTGCATTGCTCGTCGTTACTCTCTTCGGCATCGTCGCTGGTGTCTCCATCTGGGCTGCAGTTCGCGGCTACCTTTAAACCACCATCACCACCCTCATCCTTCGACGTTTCGGTGCCCCCACATACATACCCTCCCGGCGTGCATACACACTCTCCTTGGAACTCCACACGCGCATATACTTTCCTTCATCCACGATTTTACGCCCTCCTTTCGCATTTTAACGCACTGTATCGCTAGCTCATTACCTGTATTTATTCCTACTTATATCTCTGTTCTACTACCAATGCATCTGATGTTATCACTGTACTGTGCAGCGACACCTGCAAGAACGTCCAAAGTGCGCTTCCTTGGCCCGAGGTCTTCAAAATGGTGCTCGTCGCTTTTGCGAGTTTGTGAAGGGCACTGAGCCTTTTTGCTTTAGACATTTAATGGGTTCAAGGGCTGAGGGCTAGATGGATGTGGTGCTATCACTGTTTACAATTCTACAGCAGCAGAAAAGTTTCAAAATTGCGGCTCAAGGGAGCGCGGGGAGTACTTCACCCTCTCACACTGTCAGCATGTCCTGCAAGCGCTCACCTCGTCTAACGCCACATTCCGATCCTCGACCGTCAACATCCTCAGCAGCTCGTATCCAATCTTCTCTCGTTGAGTTGGTTTACGAGACTACACCGAGCTACCCAATCTGTGTCATTGGCACGCCTCAAGGAATACACATGCATACGTTTATCGCTCTTCACTGTTGGGATACTCGAGGATATCTGCATTACCGTGCGAGACGAGATGGAAACCCAACTCAGGCGCTTACTGGACACAGCCTTTGATCTCGCACTTGACAGGTTCGTGTTTAAGAGTTGATGTCCTGCTCTTCGGTTGTCTTGAATCAGTTCTGTGCTATTCAGTTGAGGGATCTTGTGATTAGGCTCTGGCTTCCGAGTTCAGGTGGCGGAGCGAGGACGTTCTTGTCGTTGCTCATAGGGCGTCTTCGGAGGAGTCTACCTCACTTGCATGATACAACTACCTAGTTCACGGTACAGATTCAAATAACAGTTCGTTAATACAAAAAATCTCAAGGTGGAGAAGTAGCAGATGCGGGACTACTCATATGGTGCAAGGTCAGTGCCATTGCTGTCATACCTGCTGTCTAACATGGGTCAAACCTCAACGAACGACGGGAATTTCCTTTGAAATGCATTTCTGCACTCGCAGGCACTCTACCGAGTTATTTTTCGGTGCTAGCCACAGCCAATCTGAAAGAATGTGGGGGGGAATTGGTGCAGCAACGACAAGCAATGCCTGTCCTTGCTGCTGTATACTCGTTGTATGTCTGGATGCTCCTTTTGTTAACCCTTTCGTGTTCTGATTGATCAGCAGTGTATGTACTTACTCCATTAGTTATCCTGTGTAAAGAGGACAAAGTACCAATTTCGTAGCGTTATTTAGGACTAACACTCAAATGCTCTTTCCTACATGTCTTCATCTAGTATTGTGAGAAACTGACAGATGGTGTACTACCTGTGGCTGTGCACAGACAGCGATACCGTCACTTTCACCTTTTCACCCGTTCACCGATCCCCATGGCCCCCTACGTAACTTTCAGCGGGAGATCGGGCACAATGCCGACGCGTCACTCAATGAGTCTGACAGCAGAGCCGACCAGCATGAATCTGCAGCTGGTGTACCGCGCGCTACGTACTATATCGGACTGGACGGTGCACGGGTATTACTCTGAAATATACATTGAAGGCGAGGAAAACGTTCCTCAAGATGGACCACTTATCATGTACGCCGTCTGCCTACCGAAGCGACCAGCTGACTGTCCTCCACATAGCGCATCCAACCACCACAACGAAATAATCGACGTCGCCACCCTCTGTGAGTCCAGAAAATGCTAGCTTGTACGCGCATTCTGACGCGCCTTTGAAGCGATCACCATCCCGCATCGTCGACAGCTCTGCTTCTGGACAAAGTCGACTCTATTCCGCAATCCTATTTCCGCGTTCATCCTTTCCTCATCCGGCGCCATCCCCGTGGAAAGAAACCCAAATCGCGATGATAACTCGTCCAAGGCCGCGCTATTCCATTCGTCGACGATGGCGTTTGCGAAAGGGAAAGTCATCGGGGTATTTCCTGAAGGCACGAGCTATACCAGCCCTACGATTGCTCAGGTCATGAGCGGCGCAGTTTGGGCCGCGGTGGAATATACGCGTTGGCAACGTGAAGACGGTAGGGCTGTGACGAAGGACGTTGCGATTGTTCCTGTTGGCATTGTGTATACGGATAAGTCGCGATTTGGGAGCTCTGTAAGTCTTTCTTTCGCAAATGCCGCCCTATCAATACTGATTCTTCTAGTTACGCGTGCAGTAAGTTCGTCTTGGAAGATTGCACTCAACTCAATGCGATGTAGATATGGGACGCCGATTTCAATGTCCGACTACGTCGAGGACTTGTTCCATAACCCTATGGGTGCAAGTGCAGACGACGTCGCCTATGGTGTCGTGCGCGAGATCACACAACGTATGGAACAGCAGCTGTTTTCCATGACCATCAATGCCAGCGATTGGGAGACTTTGTATGCCGCAGAAACCTTACGCGCAATCGTGTACGGTCGTGAGCATAAATTGTCATTGAAGGACTGGGTTCCGGTCACACAAAGGTTAGCGCGCGTCCTCTTCACAGTCGTAGTCTCAAACTCTTTTGGATTAGATTTATAGACCTTCTATCGGATCCTGCACCTTCAGAGCCTGTAGGGCGCGTCAAAGAATCACTCCTCAAATACTTCTCTCTACTTCGACGTACCGATCTGTTGCATAGCGATCTCCCATGCATACCTTCATCCTCTCCTCGACTATCCTATTTCCTTAACCTTGCACTGCCTTCCTTGCATACCATAATTCTAGCGCCGCTGTACGTTCCCATTTTCCTTCTACACATTCCGGCGTGCATCAGTAGCGAGCTCATGTTGAAGTTGGTCGCTGACCCCGATCGACCTGAAGCCTTTGCACAGTGTCGCGCTGTTGGCGGTGGTTTGGGTGCGGGTATGGCTACCATGGCTATACTATGGAAAGCCGACTGGGATCGATTATTGCGGCTTGCACCTTCGCCTACGATGGGAGCGGTACTTCGTTCGCCTCTAGGGAAGGCTCTCGCCTATTTGACCGCCGGGTGGGCCATGATTCGCTGCTACGGGCTACTGGCGCCGGGTCTTCATCGACGGTAAAGCACATTCCTTGCTATTTCATCAACTATAACTGATCTGTGTATAGATTGAAACGAGCAGCCTTCTCGAGTCGTATCCTGCTTGGCATCCTTTCACCTCGCTCCCTGATAGATCTGACGCCGTACACCAGGCTTCCGCCAATGCTGCCGAGTAATGTCTATTTGCGCAGGCATGGCAAGACGGCTGCTGAGTACTGGGACAAGAGGGAGGAGAAAGTCGTCGAGATGCCGCAGCCGCCACTGACTGCTGGTAGGAGACTTGTTAGGGCGTTGTTGGAACAAAGGGAGGAAACTGAGAGGTTGGTGCAGGGTGTTTTGGGGGAACTTTGTTTGTGATTCGTTGGATTGGTAGATTGTAGTAGACAGCAAGTTGCTGGAGTAGAAGCCTTATTTCCCCTGAGAAGTCTTACCTGCTGCTGAGCGTTTAGCATATAGTAACTTACATTATTATAGAGAACAAGATTTAGACTTGGGCTGCTGCACAGCCACATAAAGTTTGCTTCTGACCACCAGCCTTTTACCTTCCTTCCTCCTAGTGCGCGTGGGCCATGCACTGACATGCGCATATACGATGTCGCTGCATCGGCAGATCCATACTACGAGACGTACGAGAGGAACATCGAACATCGCCGTAGGCCAACGTACGGTACGCGTATTCTCTGCCCATAACTCGCAGGCTCGACTGAACACTATTTCTATATACTTCAGCATTCATGGAGCTATTTGAAGTAGCAAGTGACGCGCATATATTCACGCTCAACCGCGCGTCGCAACATATGGCAGATTGTCCGAACGAATACCGGTGCCACGCTATATACAGAGAGGAAGCTGTCCATTCAGCACCGGGATCCGAGATACGCCTGATGCAAATTTCGAAGTGACCGAATAACAGCACGAGATAGTCGTGACGGAAGAATGTAGACAGTTCAGGTGAGGCGTTTCTGCCGACTGGTGCTCCGTAACCTTAATGATTCCGTTTAGAGCTCTTATCACAACACAAACGCGTTTTCTTTCGTCTGTCATTCTAGCATGATATCCGTACTTGATTCTAATTTATCGACAATCACCCGCCTTCGCCAGCGCGGCGTGCTCGTTAATCTCCAGGTCTTGGAAACACCTTGAACCCCTGCCTCAAGGAGGCGATAAACGCGTACATCTTCGTAAATCCCCTCCTACCAATTTGCCCAAACCAAATTCGATCCGGATTCCTGACAACGCGGCTCGTCTTCGGATACTCTCTGCGAATGCGCGTCAGGTGCATGTCTTCCATATACGCGCAGCGTAGCTTACAAGCTCACCGCTAATTTAGACGATGCGCTTAAACATGCCAACATGCATATATCTCGGCCCAATGTACATCCGTAGGGTATAAATTGTCTGACCCAGTTCCTAGTAGAACAACTTCGCAGACGTCAAAGATGTGGTACACCCTGCTTGGACTCTCGTTTTTGTCCATTGTTTCATGTCATTGTACGTTCGCTCTGTTTCCTAGCACTGGTGACCGTGAAGGTGATAATGTCTTGATGTAGATACGTTCCCGGACTTGATTGTTAACGGGACGACGACCGCGGACTGGCAGTACGTTCGCATGACTGAGAATCATTACAGCAACGGTCCTGTACGTCCTATTGTTCTGTACTATCATTCCCAAGGCTCAATCGTTCTAGGTCACCGATGTCACCAGCTCCGCTATCCGCTGTTACGAGCTCGACGCCAACTCTGCTGGTGCAGCTGGCATCGCGACAGTCTCAGCTGGGTCGATGGTTGGCTTCAAGGCCAACCAAGCTATTTACCACCCGGGTGTAAGCGTTTCCCGTAACAAGTTCAATTCCTGATTAACCGTGATATCATGTAGTACGCCTCCGCGTACATGTCTACAGCATCGCCATCCGCCAACTCGACCGGCGCGGGTTTAGGAAGTACGTGGTTCAAGATATGGGAGTCACCGCCGGTGTACTCTGGCGGAAGCTTTACTTTCCCCACAAACGGTCAGAATACTATTCACAAGTGCTTCTCGGATCCTGACACTCTCGTGCAGGTCAATCACAGTTGACGTTCACGATTCCCAAGAACGTTCCGAGCGGGTAGGCCTCTTCTTGCTGCTGTCATTTTATCGTGGCTGCTAAACACGCATATACGCAGACAATACCTCCTCCGCATCGAACACATTGCTCTGCACTCGGCATCTTCGTTTGGCGGCGCCCAGTTCTACATCAGCTGTGGGCAACTGAATGTCGTCAATGGCGGGAGCGGCACGCCATCGCCGACTGTTTCGTTCCCAGGCGTGTATACCGGACAGGAGCCCGGAATTATGATTAGTGCGTCTTTGATTCTATATGTTTAGACTAAAGTTGATGATGGCGTGCAGACATTTATTCTGTACCTGCCGGGTATACTGGATATACCTCTCGTGAGTTTCGATTGATCGTTTCTGTGGAACAAGCGCTTACGGTTGTGCATAGCTGGACCGAAGGTGTGGTCTGGATAGGGTGTAGAGATCAGTGACTTGTTCTGAGTTTATGCTTTCATGTGTTTGGAAATTTCAGTGTTCGATTCATTGAAACGCTCGGGACCGAAAAGCAACCAAAAGCAGTTTCGAAGCTTGCCGTCGACGAAAAGACATCAAAGCAAGCGGCAATTGACGAACTGAATTTTGGAAGAGCAGGGCATAACATGTGAACTAGAAAGTAAACTGGTGAGACTAACAAGGGTGTCCAGGTGTGCATGCAGATTATTCATGGAGGTATGTTTACCAGATTCGTTCAGTCAGGGCGTCCCATTAATACGTATCTCCCAAGTGTACCAAGAGTCATAACCTCGATTGAATAGGCGCCTGCCGTGAAATCACGAGTCAGTCTGTAGCATGGTTCAAACAATCTTCTTGCCAGTGAACCATCATCATGCCGATTACATTCACAGTCACACCTGAGCGGAAACCCAGCGCTGTGTACCGCCATGATAGACTGATGAGCCAGAGCGCCAATGATCTACTCACACGGAGTGCCCGAGTCGGATACTTTAGAGGCCTCCCACCTTGTGCTGAGTTCCTTCAGAGTTCCATTACCGACGCCGCTGCACGCGAGATCATCCCAGAGCACAACGGATTCGTCGATACTGTGGTCAAAGCGTACAGCTCTCATCACGATCTTGTGATCCGCCCAGAGGATCTCTGGTTGGCCATCATGGTCCAGTTTTCGCTTTACGTGAACGCACACTCGGAGGAGATGCGCGAGCACTTTGTTACGCATCCAGGGGCAAAGACTCTCACCATCGTCGAGGCCCTCGAAAACCGGCACACGTATGATTTTGAGAAGATGGCGCCGCACTTCACCGATTTGATGGTCGTGAGTAATCATCGCTTTCAGTTAAAATTTCTTTCAAAATAACGATTAAACGCCACAGGACAGCCTCAAAGACAAAGACCTTAAGAACTGGGTCCTACCGGCATTTACCACCACTACAAAGACCGATACCATCATCGCATCGGTGGTCATGATGGCGACATTGAAAAGCTATTACAGGTACCAGATGATGTTCGGATGTGGATTGCCCTCCGTGACTTTATTGGGTGAGAAATCCGATTACGACGACATTCTCGGGCGGCTCGACAGGCTCACTACTTTCGGGGACCACCCGGAATTGGCGGAATGGCAGACATTGCTGCGCCCCGTCGTTCGCTCCATCGCCGACTCATTCGACGACGCCACCTCGGAGCGTTCCGCGTTCTGGCAGCGCATATGCGATCACTTGCCGAACGCTAGCGGCTCCAAAGTGCTCAGCGGCTGGATTAGTGTCTTTTGTCCGTTTGATCGTCAGGGCAAATGGGTGCGCAAGATGCGTCGCGGGGAAAGCCATGTTGGTGTGAGCATGGACGATCTTGCTCCGGGCTTCAGCCAGGCCGCTGTTAAGATTGATGATAATGGTGAAACGTTGGATGCGGTGGTGGCTGCGGGCCACTTTGGAAGTAGAATTGAGTCTGCTAGGGTTCTTTCGCCGTGCGCAGGGTGGTTTGTTTTCATCAGAGGAAAGGATGATGGATTTGACTTTGATGATGACTCTGACTCTCGTGGTGAGACTGAGTTGAAATAGGTAATAGCAGTATCTTCTTGTAGTTCGTTTAAACTGTCCATGTCAGCTTGAAAATAGGAAATAAGAAACAGGTTATCTATATGTCCATTATTCTGCTACATCTGTATCACTACTATGCGATCAAGCACATATCTTACCCTCTTCGCATGTTTAGAGGCTAAGCGCTAGTAATGACTCGTGGCGCCAGTGTTTTTGCGTCGGCCATTATTACAAACGCTCACATATTTTCGACGCTGATGTTAACGATCAAGCGGGGTTTATAGGTGCTGAGAAGGCGTCAATCATGGGCGACAAAGCTCGTCCGTGGGAAAATATATGATCACTTGGAATTCAAACTGCGACGATCACCTTCCTGTGCATGCAGCCCGACACTGATTATCGCAAGCGGTAGCTGTTGCACTCTGGGGATTGCGTATTGCACCCTGCCGCATCGATCTGGCCTTCCATCTCATCATCATCGCCCATGGATTATCGATGAAAAAACACAATTGATATTGATTAGACAGCACGGACGAAATATAGTCCGCGCAATTCACAATGTCTCGCTTGTACTCGATTGTGAACGAGAGTTCATGAACGCCGGTTTTGGCACACTACCTTCTTCTAGTACCGGGCTCGTCGGTGCCTGGATTTCTCATAGCCTGCGGCAACACATATCCAGTGACCTGGTGGCGAAACACCCTCAGCCAATTGATTGAAATCTCCCAAAAGACTGGTCTGAGAAAAGTTTGAAAATGAACTGAGGATGTACACCACGTTTCCTATCCGGAGCTTGAGCTTAAGCCTCTTCCATGTTTGATGAAAAGTGTTGGTGGTGATGAATAGATAATGGATCACCGCAAACTCGGTGCCGGCACCCTAAATGATCGGTGCACGTTTTTCCTCCCTCAGTCCGTTCCACGACGACGAGACTGAGGTGAGTCGCGTATATTGCTCGTTCTCTTTCTGCTTACTTACAAACAGTAGTTTAATATAGGTATAGTTATTTACTCAGTCCGTTCCACGACGACGAGACTGAGTTTAATATAGTTGGTTTCTAACAGGTTATGGGCATTTTCCTCGCAGTCTAGCTGTCGAGAACCGGAACCACGACTCCACATCGCCCTAGAGGCTTATTTTCTCGCGCACCGACGCGTTCCTTCCACGACTCCATTACACGTTGCATCCACGCATTTCTCCAGTGCATGCCCGACACCGGCACCCAATCCTCCCCAATGTCTGTCCTCTCCAGTGACATAACAAGACCCTCCGTCGTCGTCCAGCAGATACAGACGGCCATGTTCAAGTGTGCCAATCTCAGCAAGGAGCTGGCCAACTGGCGCGAATGGAACAAGAGCCTCCGCACCACGCTTGTCATGTCTGGCGGTCTCGACGGCCACCTCGACGACACCTTCCCCTGCCCTGATATCACAACAGAACCTCGCGCATTTCGCAACTGGAACATCAACGACCGCGCGGTCCGAGCGTTCATGGACGCGTCATGTGTTCCCGCCGAGCAGACCTTTATGGAAACATTCTCGTCCGCCAAAGAAGTCTATACCAAATTGAAGGCGAGACACGAGCAGGAGGGTCCTATTACCCAGATACAGCTGATTCAGGATGCCCTGGAGATCCGATACTCAAAGTCTGTTCGCCTTTCCGACACCACAGAGAAACTGGCGAAACTCAACGACCGCATATGGAAGATGGCCGCACCCACCCCCGATATATTCCTCATGATTCTCATCATTAACGCACTCTCCGACCCCGAACTCTCCCAGGTCCGCCGTAATGTCGCACAGGCTGTCAATCGCAGCACTGCCGACGCACCGGCGACATCGTCGTCCATCATTAACGACCTCGACCTTGAACAGAAACTACTCGATGGGGACAAGAAGACCAACGACATCGCTCTTGCTGCCGCGGCATCGAGCTCTAGCTCTGCCTCCAATGCTCAGCGTTCCTTTAGCCATCTTGAGTGCTCAAACCCAAAATGTCCTCGTCGACGTGGCCATATCATCAAGTATTGTGTATCAGAGGGTGGCGGAATGGCTGGAAAGACCATCGATGAATCTAGAGCTGCAAAAAGGAGAGATCGAGACCCAGGGCGATCTGCTGGCGCGTCTGCGCCCTCATCGGCCACCATGGTCACAGACAGCAGTGGGCGTGCTTACATTCTATCGAACAACACCGCGTTTCTGGTCAGCGCACCAACACCACCCTCTCAACCCAGCGAATTTACCGCGATGGCATTTGACATGTTCACTCCCGCCTATGTTGACTCCATTACAACTCCTGCTGACCGTTTGGAATATGAGGGTTGGCTGGCTTTCGAGGACACCATTCGGACTTCAGTGGACTGGCACGAGAGGAGGAGAGATGTTGTGGATCTAGCTGCACTTACAGTTGCACCACCAAACTTGAATTCTCGTACCAACGTGGTTGACATGGACAAACTCCCCTTCTGGCTCGACACTGCTGCAACCACCCACATTAGTCCAGAGCGTACAGACTTCATAGACCATTTATCACCGAACAATCCGAGGTGTTGGAAACTCCACCCTCAACGCCATTGGTATCGGAACAGTCAAGCTACGCGTTAGCGGTCGTACTCAACCCATTTTACTCGAAAACGTCCTCTACAGTCCTAATGCAACTGTTCGCCTGCTCTCCATTCCCTCTCTCGCCCGCGACTCCAGAATCACAGCTCATTTCAACTACGAGGGCTGTTGGCTTACTCAAGACAGTACCGGGACCACGATTGCTACTGGCAAACTCTGCTCTTCTCGACGCCTCTATCATCTGCACCTATCCTCACCTACCGTCGATCATACATTCGCATCCATAACCGGCCAACCTACCCTCGAAACATGGCATCGTCGCCTTGGTCATACCAACTACCAGTCGATTATAGACATGGCCCGAAAGGGAATGGTTACAGGTATGCCTGTTAATCTTTCTGTCAAACCGTGCAAATGCTCAGCCTGCATCCTTGGAAAACAGACACGAAAGTCAGTTCCAAAGAAACGGGAGGAGGGGCGTGAGCGACTAGAAGGTTACAAATGGTGTACGTGGATTTATCCGGGCCGCACTCTGTAACTTCTCGCACTGGCAATAAATATGTCATGAATCTTGTCGACGACTACACAAGTAAAAACTGGTCCATTCCACTGGCAAGCAAAGATGCCGCCTTCACACAGCTGAAGGCATGGGAACTTGCTCGAGAAACGGAAACTGGGCAAAAAGTGGAGGTGTATCGCACGGACAATGGTGAATTGAAATCAGACGCAATGGAGAAGTGGTTGATGTCGCGAGGAGCAGTGCAGGAGTTCACAGCACCATATACCTCAGCTCACAACGGACGGGTCGAACGGCGACATCGAACTCTCATGAACAAAGCACGTACTATGCGCCTCGACTGTGATCTTCCACCAAATCTCTGGGATGAATTCTACCTCACCGCCTCCTATCTTAACAACATCACTGCCACGAAATCACTCCGCGACAAAACGCCAGATGAACTGTGGTACGAACGGAAGCCCGACGTTTCGCATCTTCGAGAAATCGGGTGTAAAGCCTTTGTGCTCATTCAAAATAAACATAATCCCAAGATCCTCGAACAGTCAATCGAGTGCATACTCATTGGATACGACCCAAAGCCCAAAACATATGTCTGCTATCACCGCTCCTCCCGTCGAATAATACGCACTTACCATGTGGAGTTCATCGAGAGCCATGAACTCTCCTCCAAGCACCCTCCTATACCCCCTGCACAAAAGTCAAACCTACCACCGGAAGCTCAGACACCAACTACATTTAATTATGATGACTCGGATGACATTTCTTCAGAGACATCTAGTATTTCCGGAGTTGACGATGATGACCCCAATCCGCCACCTGATCCCGACCCCAATCCGCCACCTGATCCTCCTCGAAGATCTGGCCGAACACGCCATACACCGAAGGACGCTGATGATGCACGATTCAGGAAAGCTGTCCAAGAAGCCGAAGAGAGCAGTGCGCGTCAGAAGACTGTTCGAAACGAACGGCGAGCACTTCTGAAAGCGATGCGGGAGGATGTGCCGGCCCCGGATCCGAATGCTGAAATTAATGCCCAGCAAGAACTCATTGATATGATGGCAGACCTGAACCTCGGCGAGGAGGAGTCTGCAAATCTTCACGAAGTCTACAACACGATTAGCGATGACATTCACACACTGCAATATGCCGACGAACCAAGAACATGGGACGAAGCGAAAGCATCACCCGACGCAGCAGAATGGGAAAAGGGCTATCGAGAGGAGCTGGATGGTCTTAAGGCCATGGGGGTATACAATCTGGTCCCAAGATCAGAAGTCCCCAGAGGCACGAAGATTCGAAAAGGGCGACCTGTTTTCCGCATTAAACGGGATGAGCAAGGCACGGCAGTTCGATGGAAAGTCCGATATGTCTTTAAAGGGTTTGAGCAAATCTACGGCCGCGATTACACAAAAACGACCTCACCGACAGCCCGTATTGAATCTTGGCGAATCCTCCTTCACCTCGCAGCCACACGGGACTGGGATGCTCAGCAAATCGATGTCAAGACGGCATTCCTGTATGGCATGTTGCCAGAGGATGAAACACAATACATGGAACAACCGAAAGGTTTCGAAGAGTCGGGGAAAGAGGACCATGTATGGATGCTGGTGCGAGGGCTATACGGGATGAAGCAAGCCGGGCGTATCTGGAACCGCACGATGCACGATGCAATGGTCTCCTGGGGTTTCACGCGACTGCTATCCGAATATTGCATCTATTATCGAAAGAGCGACTCCGGAACCGTAATTGCAGCGGTCCATGTCGATGATTTTCTCTCGATAGCCGACACAAAGGAGGAGAATGAACGCTTCAAAAACCAAATGCGAAAGCTGTGGGCAATATCAGACTTGGGAGAAGCAAAGTTTTGTGTCGGCATCGCTATCACACGAAATCGCCAAGAACGCACTGTTTCATTATCCCAGACGGCTCTAATCGACCGCATCGTCTCACAGTTCGGCCAACTACACGCCCACCCCGTATCAACACCAATGGATGCTGGTCTGAAGCTACGACGTCCAGATCTAGACCAATTGAGTGAGGAGGAGCGGGGACAATTAGCCAAACTTCCATACCGTTCACTCGTCTGCTCCCTCATCTATCTCGCCATCGCAACTCGTCCTGACATAGCATATGCTATCCAACAACTATCCCGATTCCTCGATCACTACGCATTTGTCCATTGGAACGCTGCGATACGCGTCGTTCGATATCTCCATGGTACCCGAAACCTAAAGCTGACTTTGGGCGGGGTCGACGATGTGACACTCATGGGGTACACGGACTCTGATTGGGCAAATTGTCTAGACACGCGCAGAAGTATCGGAGGCTACTGTTTCAAGTTGAACCAAAATTCCGGCATTGTGTCATGGGGTGCCCGCCGCCAACCAACAGTGGCACTCTCTACCTGCGAGTCCGAATATATTGCAACCAGCGAGTCCACCAAAGACGCTGTGTGGATCCGATCACTACTAGATGGACTCGACTTGACTCAGGACTCACCAACAACAATCCACTGCGATAACAACAGTGCCATCAATCTATCCGAGGACCCATCACTCCATGCTCGCGTGAAGCACATCGACATCAAATACCACTTCATCCGGGAGCACGTCGCCAACGGGAACATCCAGCTATCATACATCAACACCCGTGAAAACATGGCGGACTGCTTCACAAAGGCATTGGAGCCAAAAGCATTCGAGAAGTTTAGGGCGATGATGGGGCTGAGAGCATAATAGCCAAGTTTGCGTTGAGGAGGAGTGTTGGTGGTGATGAATAGATAATGGATCACCGCAAACTCGGTGCCGGCACCCTAAATGATCGGTGCACGTTTTTCCTCCCTCAGTCCGTTCCACGACGACGAGACTGAGGTGAGTCGCGTATATTGCTCGTTCTCTTTCTGCTTACTTACAAACAGTAGTTTAATATAGGTATAGTTATTTACTCAGTCCGTTCCACGACGACGAGACTGAGTTTAATATAGTTGGTTTCTAACAAAAAGCGCGTAGATTAATTCTGCAGTTCTGAAGTTTAATACTCGGACGGATCCGGAGATGATATGGAATCGGGGTGCGCCACGTAACCGATACATTGTCTCCGATTCCGTTAATTGAGGCTACTGTAAGTCACAATTAAAATCAATGAGTAGAAATTCGTTTACGTGCTGATGTCAACGCCAATCGTCATGCTTCGATTTTATGGGTGACTTCCCGCAAGTCATACTGCAGGGTAGTCAGTCTCCCAGTCTCTCAGTGCGTGGGAGACGTAGAGTACAAACGTGATCGTGAAAGGACTAAGTCGGCGCCTCTCTGTCACCTGTCCTGCGGTCCAGACGGAGAGCAGTCGTAAGACCTACGGAAATCTGAGCGTACCCGCCATTATTCAGCGTTGAAGTGAATGCACACCTCTTGCTAAAAGGCGATCGAGGGCTCTTCCAGCCCTCCATCAAACTCCCATGTTGCATGAACGACATCTCTCCCTCACGTTGTAGAAAAGGAACCCACCGGTCCAAGATGGACCCAAGCGCGCGAACGAATGCGCACATTTTCGTAATGAGACGCTTCATCCCCACAGCAAACGTCTAAGCGGCGCGACATGAGGAGGGTGGATTCTACGAAAGAGACAAAGACGTCCGCCTCGGAGTCCGGTGTGGATCGACTGAGAGCCAGCGTTTACTTCACTATACGCTCGCGTGTTTTTCCCTTGGGGACACTATGAGAATTTTGAGCATTAGAAATTATCAGGACTTACCATCTGAGGCTTGATCCCAATTCCTCCTCGACAAATCCTCAAGAACCCCACATAAGTATCTCCCCTTGCAGCAGTCTCAAAAACCTCGACTTTTGGATGCGCGTACCAAGAACGGTACGAAGCTCGGCCCACATGCACCGGGGCTGTGATCGACGCATGAACCGTTCCTGCACCACGCTTGGGAAGGACTCGGAGGCGAAAGTGCAATGCGTGCAACGCGGCAATGATGTATTCAGCGACTGTGCTTTCCCCGAAGCGTGACATTTCCAGAGTGCAAGTAGGCTTTGTATAAGCGCAAATTGCGATCATCGCTGTCCAGTGTCATCTGCCGACTTTAGAATACGTCTGTGCAGGTAGATCACCGGAGCGAGTGGAGGGTTCGAGTTATCCGTGCGTATCAGCAAATTGACGAAAGAGAGGATAGAACGCTTCCAAGGGGAGCAGTAATGGCACATTGAGACGACAATGATGGATCCCAGGCGATGAGCCCTTGAGGAATGTATCCAGCCGAGCAGTGCCGATGCGATGTTCTTTCTCCTCAGCGCAGCGTCTAACCAACCCCGTGGGTGACGACTCTTCCGAGTCCTTACAATAAACCCGCCTGATCTCTGCACCAACCATGCCTGAGCTGATTTATACCCACCACAAGGAGGATAAACCGCGGGAAGCACCGACGTACCGAGGCAGACAAGCGAGGGGGTACTCACACAGAAAGACGAGCAGGCCAGCGAGAAAGATAAAGAGCCCCGAGAGCCCCGCGGTGAGTTGACAGGGATGATAATGGATGATATGAGGAATTTTCCATGCCGGCGAAGCGGACTAGTGGCTGCTTGGTGCGGGGATGTGACCTGCGAGCAGAGGTATTCGGCTAGCCACTGCTTGACGAGGACGGTGTGTAGTGTTAGGACGAGGCTGAGACGTTGATGGCGATGTGGGATGCGCTCGGCGTGGTAAAAGAGGCATGCGCATCGGTATCACCCTCAAGTTGAGTCGCGATCCTCGTTAGCAGGTCATCCGGGCCTTCACTAAGCCATTGATACGACTCGAGCACAAAGGTCGTTAAATTGGCAGAAAAGAGCGCTGCCTAAGAGGAAAGAGTTGGTACTACTTGCACGTAAATGAAATGTTGGCTTACCTACAAAAACAAGGGTATTATCCATATCCATTCTCCAACTGTGGATTAGCTGCTCGTCGTACAGCACGGGTACACGCCCTCTTCGTTTTCTTCACGACCCGGTCCACCAAAATGGCCGATTCCGGCTGACCTGTAGGGGCCATCTTCGAGAGGACTCTGCTTCTTGTAACTTCTCAGTCTTTGTGATAGAGGCATAGTAGGAAGCAGCGGGCCCCCGATGGCCTCGGGATGAAGATTTCTTAAAGCTGCTTCCCGGCTTCTCTAGGTATGGCAGGCTTCTCCGGATTGCTATCATCTCGTCAACACCGTCCAAAGCGTTCATATGTCTCTGCATACTTGAATGCTAAGCTTTCTTCGAGCTAAGACAAGGAGCCCAACGCTCACGAGTCTCCGTGTTGAAAGCAGCATCGTCTAGGAATGGCACACGACTCGAGGCAAGCGCATTGATAGGCTCTACTATTAGAATTTTGATGGATAGGATGAATGCAACAGCAAACCGCGGACTTGCGAACTAACCGACTCACAACAGACAATGCCTATCAACAGTGACGCGTAGGCTGACGAAACAAGTTTAGAGTAGCAGTGATGCGTGAATAGAACAACTTCAGTTTCAGACCTACGTGCCAGTTGACGGAATCAAAGAAGCGTCAGTCTACACCTACCCAAGTGCGATTCCTCTCATAGTTGTTGTGCTTTTAAGCGCCAACGACACCCGCCTCCTATACCCGGTGCCTGAGCGCAGTGTTCCGCGGAGGCAAACCCGACACGGAAGTGAATTCCAGTCTACCTCGTGCTACGCGGTTACGTGAGGCGCGAGGTAGCCATGAATATGTCGCCAGAAGATTCTGTTTTGTCGGCCGACGCGTCAGCCTCCAATCATCCGACGATGCCGTCCACGCAGCCTCGTTTCGTAGGGGCTCGAGTAGCCTGAGAGTTCTGGACGTAGCTAAGCTCGAGATGAACGGAAAAGTGTAGAATCTGATTTTTCATCATGTCGCGGAGACTACGAGGGGCCTGCCGTCTGAAAACACGATGCACTATGACAACGTTGACAAAAGATACGTTAGATGAATTCTTCTCCCAGCACCGACAACGCGTATGTAGGTGTACGCTGCGCCATGTACTCCAACAGATGGTGCCAGTGGCTCCCGGGTGCCTCGCATACGCTTTATGAATCTCGCGTAGCCACAGAGGTTGACGGGAGGTTCGCATACTCGGAGTGAGTTACGTCCCCAAAAGCATTGCAAGGTACGCAGAATCACCACCGTGTCACCCCGACTTGGAACAACAACTGCTTAACCGCCTCGCACGCGACAAACATGAGGCTGTTATCTCTTTTTCCGCTCTGCATGCCCAGCGCGCGCAGTATGCGTTTTCGCAGAGATAAGGGAGAGGAATCTTGGGCTGAGGAACCCTAAAAAAACGCAAGACATTCTGCTTGATGGGAAGAATTTTTTTCAGAAGGTTACATACTAGAACGGTGCAGAGTACTCTTCACATGTTTTAGCTTGTCGGATGGAGGGAAATGCAAACCATTAATCGATCGAGGAGGGACAACACGACAATCGATTGATCAACGGAATAGCACACCGGGATCATAGTGATCTCGGCAAGAGGAAGTATCGATGACGCAGTGACCGAGAGTCAGTTCCTGAGAAGGGAAAAGGCGCGGCGAGGACGGGTACGCCACAGAAGGAGGGTACGTAGGCGTCATGCCCGCAGTACGGGAAGGCGAGAATTCACATGCCTCGAGTAGTGAATCCGCGAGGATGAGTAAAAAGAAGAAGCGGGCACAATGGGAAGATTGCAGAGTCAAAGATGCTGAATGACAGACTTCCATTGTGAAAGAAAAAGTGCTTTGTACGGCCGTCAAAAGAGTGCGCCGGTAAGTGTCCGCATCAGTAATGGTGAATCATCTCGGATGCAAGAGTCATGTATTCTGTGGGCTTCTGGCCGTTTCTGTCTGCGCGCAGCCTGGTCAGAGGGGAAGGGAAGGGGATTGGAGCTGTAGAATTAAAGCGGGGAGTAGTAGTACGCGCTCCGGGCATGTAGGCTGGAGACAGGGGCCATGCTGGGCAATGGGCAAACGATCGAGTCATGATTGTCTAAAAAAGGAACACTTCCCACGGAGGTATATAAGAGGACGATCATCAATGGCGAACCCTTCGCCCATAACTTTTTTCAAAAGACACCCACAAGGGGACCTCTCTCCCGGCCGCAAGACCATGCTCACCCTCGCAACTGGTTCTGTCTGCGACGTCTGCGCTGAGGAGTATGGTCCTCAGTGCCAGCCCCACTCGATTCCCTGTGGTATGTCAAAATTTTTTCATGTTTTTTTTTCCTGGTGTCGGGGATGAGTAACTGATTTTTCTCCCTTTTTTAGGTCATGTTTTGTGCGCGAGCTGTGCTACGACGATCGCTGAAAAGACACCCGCGCGGCTAAAGCCCGTATGTCCTTTTTGTCGCGAAGAGTTTGTCGCGGAGGACATCCGCATCATCCGTACAGACTTTGTCACGAGCGGCTGGGCGGCCCCGCGGCGACAAGCCCCATCCATGGAGCACAGCAAGTCAGAGTCCGCCGCCGATGTTTGGACGCGCAAGACGGACAAGCTGGCTTTCGTCGACGCGGGCGGACATCGGTCAAGGGAGGAGGCGCGCAAGTTGGAGGACAAGGTGGCCAAGGTGGCCTCCAAAAAGTCTTCTGTCGAGGAGGTATCCAATCTCCACCAGGAGCTCAAGGACTGGATGAATGCGGCAAAGGCCGGCGACCAGGTGCGTATTGCTGCTGGATCTCGCAAATCCATAACTGATTTTGGTCAGGTGCCGTCGCTCGTCCTCAGCGCCGCGCTCCTGCGGGCAATCCTGATGAATCACTCTGCGCATTCCGAGGCTACCAGGCATGCCCGGCAGACCGAGGCCTCTCTAAAGAGCCGCATCGACGACGCAGAGATTTCGCTGGGCAAGCTCGAGGCTGAGCTTCGCCGGTGAGTCTGTTCCTTCTTTAGTAACTTCCTCTTCTGACTCGAGATATCAATCCCGTTTTAGACAAGTACGTTCAAACTTCTGCCTGCACCTGATCACCCTTACTGACGTAATCACAGAGAGAACAATATTCTCAAAAATGCCAGGAATGCCAGAGTCTGCGAGCTGATCTGGGACGTCTAAAGGGCACATCATCTGCCAGCACCCCAGCTCCGCGCAGCTACACCAGCCCAGCCTCGCCGCCACCGGCACCATCGACGCCCACGCCTGCGTCCACTTACAGTCCTTCCAACCAGTCCCCTCTTTCCCGCTACGGCTCGACTCACGTGAGATCGGCCTCCGTGAGCGCAGCTTCATCTTCACGACCAGTTACGCCGGCTACGCCTTTACGATCTCACACGCCTTCCATACGATCTCAGACGCCCTCGACACGTTCCCATACGCCTGCAGCACGATCCCACACGACTGCACCCCCCGTGCCTTCACTGCCTCGCTCGGGTATTCCTCAGCCGCAGCTGCGGTTCCCTAGCTCGGGACCGACCAGCCTGCGAGCTCAGACCCCAGCGCCTCCCATTCCCACGAAACCGCGCCGCCTCTCTCAACCCTCTCCCCCCAAAATGGCCCGTTCTCTTTCTGACGAGAAGCAGGAGCTCCACCAACGCTGGCTCCCTCCCAAGATTGTAGACGACAGTGACCACATTGTCTTTGCTAAACAAAAGTTTACACACGCCTCGCGTCAGGCTAGGTCCCCACTCCATCGGGGTAATTCACGTTTCGGACATGTTTATCATACAAGCGCTTTTTTTTTCTCTTTGATTTTTATTTCTCTTTTTTTCCAGCTCTGTTTTCCCTGCTATCTCAGTTTCTGTACGTCCATGGATCATATACCTCGTCGCTGGCCTTCGGTTCTTCTGCACATATAGTCGTCATATTTATACCTACCTCTTTTTTCTTCTTTTCTCCACTAATCGAATGACCGACCCATTCTTTTCGTTTCCACACACAAGTCCTTCATTCGTTTTTATCGTACATATTTAATCCTTTTTTATAGAGAGCGGCTGCTCTCTTTCGCTTTCCGTTTCTAGGTCTCCTTTGCTTTATCTCATTTTCCCCCTGGACTTTTTTTTGCAGAAGAACGGTAGAGATGTGTCGGAACGAACTTGCTGTAGCAATTACATAGTTTCTTTTACTTCATCCTCTTTAGCTACGCATTTAGTTAGCGCCCGAAATGACATTATGTCTTTATCCCTTATTGCGGTTTGAGTTCTGCAACTCTATGATTGGTTTGCTTTCGAAAGTGATTGTGATCGGGGCACCGATGAGATAGGTGGCGCACATATATACGAAATTTATGTGATGAATTCTGTAACTTGCGGGCCCTCATTTCATGAGTATTGCGCGTGCCCTGTGTTCAAGCTATTCTCCTCATGGTTAAGCTTCAGATTGACATCACGTTTCCTCCAGGTGTGCTGCCTGCCTGGGGCGGCTCGCACTCCGCAAAGCCAGGAAGAAAGGATCTCTCGCTAGTTAATATCCACCCGCTTTCCGCGTTGCTACAGAGATGATTCGCGCGGCGCAGTGACATCGGTTATTATCCCGTTTGACATCGTGAGTGGCTAAAGTCCTACGCTTCCGACGCGACATGCCATTGGTGGAATTGTGCAATTTGGTTACGTGGCGCATTGCCCAACATCCATGTCATATCCGACTGGAGAATCCGCAGCGCCCAGCCTCCATTCGAAACAGGCTTAAGCTCAAGCTCCGAATGAGATTAATACCACACAGTTTCCGCACACGTCAATAATGTGTTGTTCGGGTCTCGCACACGACCGGTAAGCGGGTGGGATGGAAATACGTACCCAGCGTGGGTTTGTTTCTTGTGGCGAAACATCCACGTCTCATTGTTGGAAATCGATAATGTCACGGGCGCTGGAATTTGGATCATCGATGGGAGGATAATCAGTTGCCGAGCCGAGGTCGAACTCGCAAGGCGTTCAATTCCAAATTTGTTGTGACGTCAGGTCGCTCGCTCGCTCGAAAAAGGAGCCAATCATCGATTCCGGAAAACACAGTACTCGTACAACCTTTATTTCAACATCCGATATTCATACAACAACAACAGCGATTATCCCTTTCCTTAGGCGACGGTGGCGTGGACGCCGGTGTGAGGGACCTGAGAAAGAGAGAGAGGCGTCAGCGATGACAATGCAGATAAGGGACTACGTATGTACGTTGGAGATCCCAAGGGCCTGCGCGAGCCTGTTGAACTCGGTCTCAGTAGGCCTCGCCTTGCCAGTGCAAACTGCGGAAAAAAGGTTAACGAATGGATTGTGTCGGATTTGGGGGAGGAACGCACTCTCTATAACGCGCTGCTCGCTGTCTCCGATCTTCTCTGCGATAGCAGAATAGGAGAGGCCTGTTAGTTGTCAGCACGGCGCGCGTCGAGATGGAAGGGGCGACATGCCTGTCTTCTCTTTGGCAGCAGCGAGAGCGGCGCATTGTGGGTTGGGAGCCATATTCAAGTATATGTGGAGGTGATGATGGTGGTGGTGGGAGACGAGTACTTGTAGAGAGGGCTTATATACCTGTTCGAGGTCGTGGGGATTTGATGGGAGAAGAAGGAGGATTTGTCCTTATCGATGACCAAGTCTAGGCCGGAAAAGCGGGATACGACGTAGTCTTTAAGACAATGTGACCGTCCTTATCAGATACTAGATACTACTCGTTGTCGACTAGAAGTGTTGCGAAGAGAGCATCTTGCCAATTCAACAAGACAGATCTTGATAATGCGGGAATTGAAGCGCTCTAGGCTTAATGTACAATATCGCGTGAATTACGTTGAAGAGGTCAACATCCGGGAGGAAGAGACGAGTGTGGGAATAAACTTCCCAATGCGTCGATGACTTGATGACTACGCGCAGACGAGATACAACTTGCCTTCGTACCACCATTCAGCCATGTCCTTGGTTCGTCTATATTACCACTACTACCTTGGATATCCCTGATGCGGCCATCAGATCCATGCCCTCGTCGCGCAGGGCTCTACCATCCTTGCTGACCACAAATCGGGCAAGCGGGACTTTTCCCAAGGCAGGTATTCAAGTCACTGACTACAGGAAGCAGACTAACATTGTCTACAGCTACTCAGACGATATTGTCAAAGATACCCCCGAATAATAGGTACCAAGCCTCGCAGTCGATTGAAGGGGTCTTCTCATTGCGTTGCATAGCAAATTGACCTATGTATGGGAGCAATACCTCTTTCACTACATATCCGAAGGCGGATTCACGTTCCTCGTCATGGCGGATGACTCTGCTGGAAGGTGCGCTTTTACCCCCTCCAACTAGCGTTCGTAGCTCACAACAAAAACAGACGAATGCCGTTCGCTTTCCTAGCCGAATTACAGCGAAAGGTATGTCATTGCTCCTCCCTTCCCACAATCATATAATCATTTTCCTAGTTTGTATCTCAACCCTCCTCATCATCACTCGACGACTCCACGCCCGCCTATGGCCTGCAAGGCAGCTTTGGCCCCGTCATATCATCCTTAATGCACACATATAATACCGCTCCACCCTCCGACGAGCTCTCCCGCGCACAAACGGAGCTCAACCAGGTCAAGGATATTATGGTGCAGAACGTGGAGCAGATCCTCAGCCGCGGAGAGCGTATCGAGTTGCTCGTAGACAAGACAGATGTTATGGCCGGGCAGGCGACGGCGTTCAGACGCGGAGCAAGGTCGGTCCGGAGGCAAATGTGGTGGAAGAATCAGAAAATTCTGGGGTTGGGCGTGGTAGCGTTCTTGGTGAGTCCTCTATTCTTCTAGCGATGGAGGGCGTTATTGATGATGACGTTTGGTAGATATTCTTGTACATTCTGGTTGCGCAGTTTTGTGGTGCTGGGCTGCAGTGCGGAGCTGGGTCGGATGCGTAGATGCGTCGCCGTTCCTTTCTCCTCCATATTCATTTATAGTTCTTGTTGATATATCTAGCCGTATGGAATAATCAGGACACTATAAATGTTCTGTTTGATGTCACTTGGGGAGTATCTCAAGAGTGCGCTTTGCTCATGTAAGTGTAACATAGCGAGATGAAGGTTGCACAAGTCCTATCAGTCTGGAGAAGAAGGACAAGGACCATCGCGCCTCTGATTGCTATGCTCATGTCGCCGAAGGTGACCAGCGCAAACACGTTCTTGAGGATCACTCAGGAAGGTACCGAATGGTCATTGGTGGTGTAGGGCTCAGATTACGGATGCTATCGTCAGGATGGGAAAAGTCTCTACATGGTAAGCGATGGTTAGACACAGACCACAGGCACTGACGCTCCACATCCCCAAAGGTGACATGCCTACCTGTGGGAAAGGGCGTAACCTTGGCCATCAAGGCCTAATCCGTCGGGGCCGCATCAAGTCCTTCAATGCGGGTCAGCGCAGTTCGTCTCATCCACACCGTACGATGCTAGTGTTTTTGAACTCACGGAGACTCGCGACCCGTTATGATGGTTGGATACTGTCCGTTGTTTGAGCAGTACGAACAACGCATATTGTCAATGGTCCATCTCTAGGTATGTTCTCCTCGACTTGGACGTAAAAGTAGCCGATGTTGTGCACAGCGAGTTTGGCGTCGGCGAGGTCTGGATAAAATGGTCATGATCAGACCGTCGATTTGCCTCTGCACAGCCACAGACTACTTGGTACCAAACCCCGATGTGGCGCAGACCAACTTTAAGGTTCACGGTCTCTCGTCCGTTACAGCAAATTGACTCATATGGGAGCAAGACCTCTTTCACTCGGAGACGAGACGGTGCGCTCTTTTCCTTCGAGCTCTCCTTGATGAACAATTAGAGGAATGCCATTCGCTTTTCCTAGCCGAAATACCGGGAAATGTATGTCATGGCTCCTGCCTTCCCCGTAATCATGTAACAATTTCTTTAGTTCGTCTCCCAACCATCGTCATCCTCCCTCCACGAATCAACGCCCGTTTATAGTAGCCTGCGAGGCCCCGTCATTTCATTCACCATGCATAACTTCATTACCGCCCATACATGTCTCGAACAATCATGTACAGACGTGAGCCTGGATATTGTTCATCATACACCGGTTCTACAACCAGGCTAGACTCTCTTCAAAAAATAGAGTCCTGACAGCTCGAGATGTCATCACCGCTTGTCGAGAGGGTCTCGGCCGAGACCGCCTCTTACGCGATTCCTACGCGTACTTGACCAGTTCTCTAGCGACACTCATGATCTAGCCCTTCTTCCACTTCACACGCTCTCTACGTGATAGTTCATATATGATATTCACCTCCACATCGCCAACACGATGAAAGCTCTCGTCTATGACGACACTCCCACACCATGAGCGGCCTATCCCTCACATCTCCAAACCTACCGATGCTATCGTCAAGATGCTCAAAGCCTCAATATTAGTCAGTGCTCCGTCCCAACTTGAACTCGCGTTCTGATTGTTCTTGTTCTTGTAGCTATTACAACCCGCCTTGTCGATGCGGTCAGCACGTGCATGCTCCTCAAGCTTGTAAAATCAGGAAGGATTCGAGCGGGTACTCTTGGAACGCATTCGTTCAAGTTTGCCGAGATGATTAATGCGTATTCGACGTTTAGAGCGGCAGCGAAGAATAACGCGCTCAAAGTCATCATCGAATTCTAATCTTTCTCACCGCCGGTTATAACCGCTCTCTGTCCTGTATACAATGATCGAAATTCAAGGAATTCCTGGATCTTCATACGCGATTCAATGATTGGTCGGCTACCACAGCGCGTAGCGTTGACTGTTTGCCAGCAAGGGTGGGATCATTCATTTTGACGCCTAGGATTTGTTTATTGCTGCAGACAGGCGCTGGTAGACTGGGGATAATGCCTAAGAGGATCGCTTCCTGAACGGACATACGAGTTTTCAAAAGTGACAGATACATCTGAAATAAGCGGAGACGATTGGTGAAGAATAAAGCCAGATCAAGTAGTAGACATGCGCGAATAGCAATGCGAAAGCAGGATTGAATGAAAATGAAACTAAATACACATTTATTAGAGCGATACTATTGAAAGCACATCAAACCAGAACGCACTGTTAAATTATACTAGCTCTGCCCAGCGAGGACTTGAAATAATCCATAATCTCCTGGATCTTCTCCTTCGGTGGCGGCCTGAACCGATGCACTTCGGCATTACTCCCAATAGCCAGAAACCAACAGCTCCCTCGACGCCTCTTGACAGCAAACAGCTCTGCCGTGACACCCAGCGCGCGAGTCGGCTCGACATAGGCGAGCTCGCCAGTGATCTCAACAATCATCGCCGCGTCGTCTGGCGCGTCTCCCCGCCCGTATTCCTCTTCCCCGTATCCAACGCTCGCGGCCTATCTTGAGGAGATTGCCATCGGTGATTGCGAATCCAAATACACAGCGTTCGGGGTCGACCATAATATTATATCTAGACTAGGGATACGGTAAAGAAAACAAGGAAGACGAAAAAAGAACGCGAACCGCACCAGGAGTGTGTTGAGTAGATGGTAGATGTTCGTTGCGGATGATGATGGTCGGTGCTAATGTTGATATTTGCAGGGCCGAGCCTTTAAAGGTCACCCCACCCCCCCCCCCCCCCGCGCGACCCAGATCGACATTGTCATTCATTGCGGGCCATAATGCAAAGAGCGACAAAGGAATTTCCACGGCCAAAGTGCGCTGAATTTCCTTTAGACGGCCATTGTCTTGACTCTGTTCGCGCCAAGGACAGTAGAACTCATCTTTGACTTACTACTTTCTTTTGTAGTGGGGTCACTTCAATGTGATTCTCCTTGAACAATGCTAAGAAACCTCCGCACTTTTGAGTCTGATGCCTGCTCTTTGTCGACGTTGCTCCAAGTATAAAGCCTTGGGACGATCCACCAGGAATACCATTTCTCTCTATCATGGCACGCGTCCCATGGACCGAATTTCTTCTTCGATGCTTGTTCTGCTGCGCCTATGGTTTCTCGTACTCTCTCAATATTCGAAACGTGGAGTACTATTGGTACCCATTGTGGAACCACGTCCTACTCGAGATCATTCCACCAAAGCGCCCAGATCTCGTAGTCGCCCCGCAGCTCCTCCTCTGGATCGATCTCGACGCCCCGGGAGACGACGAGCCAGAGGCCGAGTCATCTGTGCCGACAGAGGAAGAGAATGAGCAGCAGTTTGACGACGACGACGACGGCGACCAAAACGAGGTCGGCGATATATCATTCCACTCCATGCACACCATCCCCGCCAGCAGACGGAGAAATGAGCAAATCACCGACCTAGCTATAGTCCATCGATTCAAAGAAGCGACGAAGCTGAGAAGAGAGAAGATTCAGCGCAAGCTACTCACTAACGTTCAACTCGCCCAAAGTTCACTCACCACATATCCTTCCGCCAACTCCAACGTCTTACAAATCCTCTCCTGCCCCAACACCCCCCTCAACTGCTTATTTAGCGAAATCTCCTTATCATCAACCCTCACCACCCGTCCCCCAAATACCCTTCCAAAGGAAACCTTTTGTCCTGGCTCCACACAACACCCTTCATCGTCGCATAACACTCTGCTCAAGCCGCATGCCCAGGACACCCCCCCTGTATCCTCAGCGTACTCACATCCTTCCCATAAAAGCACTTTGCCACACTTTCGTCCGTAGCCACCATCAAGAACAACATAATGAGATCCCTCGACTTGTGAATGTACTCCACGTATTCATCGCGCGCCTCAAGGCAAGCCAGCAAGTGCTTGCACGACGACACAGTGACGACACGTCAAACAGCCAGTCGAGAGCGTCGACGGCGAGCATGTCGTAGTTGTCCGAAACCACTTTGGTCTCTGATTCCCTCAATGAACCGCGACTCATTTTGCTCTGTAGGCGTTGCGTGGGTGAGGATATGTGGGCGTATTGAGCTGGCCGTCAGGAAAGCATAATGCACAAAGCTGGTGAGGGCATTGCGGATAGAATATGGGCATGGCGTTGCTGATGAAATACAACTCTGTGACAATGATGGTGATGTGATCGATGGCCCAAGCCAGCGATGTACGGAGCAGAACGAAGAAAGGTTGAGACCCGCAAGAGAAAGGGCTAGCGAAGCGTGCATGATGATGGGGAGAAAACCAACAATCACGCTCACGCGTCATTTCTCCAGGTCCATGAAGCGGTATCGGCGAACATGGCTACGTGTGCCGGGGGTTCCAGACGGGAGCGAGGTGTAGTCTGGTACGGGCATTGGTGATAGAATATGTTGCTGATGAAATACAAGACGGTGACGCCGACGTTGATGATACCGATGGCCCAAGCCAACGATGTACGGAGCGGAATGAAGAAGAGGATAAGACCACCGAGGAAAAGGCCCAGCGAAGCGTGCAGTGAGCAGGCCAATAATCGCGTTCACGCGCCATTTCTCTAGGCCCGTTAAGCGGTATTGGCGGATGTGCTACGCGTCCCGGGAGTTCCGGAAGGCAGCGACGTGTAGTGGTGCAGCCACTGCTTCACCAGCACAGCGGCGAGAGCTACAACAAGGCTCGCGGCGAGACTCGGCCCAGAGTCCGTTAATCCACACCGTGATTGTGTCGGGGCTCTACGCGATAGTGGGATCAACCGACGGAACCGCGAGATTGGGACCGGATGAGCCCGTGGCCATGGAAAGCTGAACGAGCATGAGAATAGCGGTCATCTGCGAGAAATCTCCTTGCAGCTTCTGCGAGATCTGCACCAGGAAGGACGTGACGACCTGTCGTTTCCCTTCATTAGCAATCATACAGACGCGTCAAAACGAAGGAAACACACACAAATACGAGCATCACATCGAGACCATCACGGGATTGACCAACCATGACTGCGTCGTAAGCCGCGGCCTCCTCCTCGTACGTACGCCAGACCCGCGCATTGGGCGCGACGTCCTGACAGTAGGGATCATCGGGAAAACGCTCCCTGAATTGTCCTTGAAAATGGGATGCCGTGGTCTTTGGTCATCTTGCTTCTTGCTTCAACGCAAGTATAGTCTTTGCCGGGCGCGGTGGGGTGGGCTCGGAGTCAAACAAACATCGGGCAAGGCGAACTGTCAGGCGGAGATGCCTCTTGTTGATTCGACTGTGTGAGCATGGGCTGATAAAGAGTCACTTGGTAGGTTGCAAGGTGCAAGTTGGTGCCTACGTAGCGGGAGGAAGTAGGGCATCTATGGCCTGGAGTTCCGAGTCCACGTGGTGTCAGCCATTCCTCTCATCAATGCCACATAACACGCGCTCAACACATAGAGCGGCGAATATTGTTGCGGAACTTTACGGCACAAGTCCAATATGTTCCTCAAATCCTGCAGCTTCCTGCCACGCGTCTAATTTTACCGTAGCCAGCATCTCCAATTTGTGGATGTACTCCGCAAATTCCACCTGCACCTCTAAAGGCAAAGAGGACAAACCGCTGATATAGGCGTTCACAACGTACGCCTGGTAGCGATAGGTCGGTGAACAAAATTCTGGGGATTCATGTTCTGACACTCACGACTATATCCGATGGTGCGCAAGGTTTTCCTCGCATAACACAGTCTCCGCAGCCTCTCAAATGGACTGCCGTGGAAAACTGCGTATGCCGAGTAAATCTCGCGCACGACATCGTAAGTGACGTTGTTTAGAAGCTCGTGCGACGCGAGACTGCTCATATTTGTCGAGTAACATTTAGACTCTGCTGTCATCGTAACATAGGTGCCAAGTAGTCGATGTGGGAAACCCCCAAAATGTATGATTATCAACAACCTTCAAAGTATTGTGGTCAAAGCTTGAATACCCCAGTCAATTTCTCGAAACGAAGTAAATCGACTTACAAGCGAACGTCTGTCGTTCGCAGCCTCCAACTCGGCTAAGCAACAAAGCCACTGCAAGAGAAAGGATGAAGCGTAAGCCTACCAAGTCAAAGCCCTGCACTTGCCCCCTACATCGCCGGGAGCTGGCGCACCACATTTCCTTCAACAAGTTCCGCCAACTCCAACCTCGCACGAACCCGCTCTTGTCTCAACATCGCCTTTAACTGGTCATCCAAAGAAATCTCCACATTATCAACCCTCACCACCCGTCCCCCAAAAAACCCTTCCAAAGGAAACCTGACGACACCCTCAGGATCCCGGCTCCACGCCACAACACCCTTCAACGTCGCATAACACTCTGCCCACGCCGCATGCCTAGGACACACCCTCATCAACGCTCGTATCCTCGGTGTACTCATATCGTTCCCATAAAAGCACGCCGCCACACTTTCGTCCATAGCCACCATCAAGAACAGCATAATGAGATTCCTCGGCGCGTGAATGTACTCCACGTATTCAGCGCGCGCCTCAAGCGGTAGAAAAGACAAGCCGTGGATATAGCCATGCATAGTAAACACCTGGCTCACAGAGGTGAACCAAGTGAGGGCGGTGTACGTTTGCTTGTTCATGTCCACCAGCCATGACTCCGAGAGAAGCTTGAACCAGTCCCCAGCGAAAAACGCACGGTACACGGCTTCGTCGCCGGCGGCGAGACGGGAGGATAAGACACCAAGCATATCGTCCGTCACCAAATTGAGGTCGCGCGGGGACTCGGCCGGGCGCCAGATCCCGAGGTCCTGGGAAAGGTGTTGTGCGGGGACATGTAAAAGCCTCTCGAGAGACGCCGGCGGCAGAGCGAAATGGGAGTCCAAGAACACCGCACAGAGTTGAACAGTTTGGTGTAGACAATGAACGAGAAGGGTCTTAACGAGGCCGTTCTCCCAATACTGAGGCCTATGCTCACAAACTGGCGTGGTATCGATGACGCTGATGAGTAAGTTGAATATGGCACCCAGGAACTCTTGTTGCTCATAGTCATCCAAGGCGTGTTCGGAAAAGTCGTTGGTGAGGATATCGTCGAGATAATTTAGAGCGCAGTCGACGAGATGCAAGTGACGCCAACCATTGAATTCATCCCAATGAGTTGAGAAAAGCCGCGCCACGCGGGAGACACCAAATTTCCCAACCGCCAGGACGAGTCGGTAGGAGGGCGAGAATGATAGAGGGAGGGAGTCGTAGATAGAAAGCATCTTGAGTAGATGATCTTGAACGAAAATATTTGTTTCCTTCTGCACTCCAGAACCCCAAAGATCCTTCAGCGTTGATTGCACTTGGAGAACATTCTCCAAGGTCAAAGGAACATTCTTCGTCCGGTTGCGATATTCAGGATCCAGCGTCTTTCTACGCGCAGCATGAAGACACATATCAATGACAGTCGCGCATTCCATGCTGTCGTCGAGGTGTTCCGGAGCAAGCACATCGCATGCAATCGCAAGTTCAAAGAGATGGACGCACACGAGCCGATGGAGCTCGACATCACGGTGCTCATATATAAATGTCCGCAGAGTCGTCCGAGCCATGGTTGCATCCTCAAGCACGGAGCGCGCTGTAAGCCACAAGGATGCCCCCAAATGCGGCTCATCACGACTGTCATTGATCACCTCAAACCAATCTTCAGGAGAGTTCTCTGTCTTCCTGGGCGGAAATAAGAATGCCCGGTTGAGGCGATCACAAACACTCTCGCAGCCGACTGTGCACTTGAGCGAGTGCGATTTGGGGTCTATGCTGCTGAAGAATGTGTCGCCAAGGGTGTCAGCAGAGCGCGTGAATAAACCGCTGCGAACTCGTCGCATCTCGTCCTGGTCACGCCAGATGTCCATGGTGTAAGACTGTACGCACTCGGGGAGTCCACCAAGTGCTTGCACGACGACACTGTGGACGGTGGGGTTCGACGATATGCCGAATAGCCAGTCGAGAGCGTCGACGGAGAGCATGTCGTAGTTATCCGAAACCATCTTGGTCTCTGATTCTCTCAACGAAACGCGCCTCTTTGGCTTTTTCTGAGCGAGGAAATGTTGGCGTATTGAGCTGGCTGCTAGGAAAGCATAATGCGCAAAGCTGGTGAGGGGGGTCTGGTACGGGCATTGGGGATAGAATATGGGCATGACGTTGCTAATGAAATACAGCGCTGTGACAATGATGGTGATGACACCGATGGCCCAAGCCAGAGATGCACGGAGCGGAACGAAGAAGAGGATGAGACCCGCAAGGAAAAGGGCCAGCGAAGCGTGCATGATGATGGGGAGGAGACCAATAATCACGCTCACGCGCCATTTCTCCAAGCCCATAAAGCGGTATTGGCGGACGTGGCTACGCGTGCCGGGTGTTCCAGATGGAAGCGAGGTGTAGTGGTGCAGCCACTGCTTGACCAGCACGGCGGCGAGAGCTACGACGAGGCTCGCAGCGAGACTCACGGCCCAAAGTCCGTTGATCCAAACGGTGATACTATCGGGCGTGAATGATGAGGTGGGGTCGACCGAGGGGGCTGTGAGGTTGGGACCAGATGAACCCGCAGCCATGGAAAGCTGGACAAGTACAAGATCGTGCATGAGCAGAGCGGACATCTGGGAGAAATCCGCTTCCAATTTCTGTGAGATCTGCACCAGAAAAGACGTGACGACTGCTGAGAAAAGACCAGCCTGTCGTTCTCATCATCAGCAATCATACAGACGCGTCAGAACCAAGGAAAACACACGAATACGAGCATCACATCGAGACCATCGCGGGATTGCCCAACCATTACCGCGTCAAACGCCGCCGCCTCTTCAACATACGTCCGCCAGACGCGCGCATTGGGCGCCGTTTCCTGGAAGTACGGGTCTTCGGCGAAACGCTCCTCGTAATCGTCGCTGAAAACAGGATGCTGTTGCCGCGGTGCGTCTTGCTTCAACGCGCCAAAGAAAGCCTTTTCTGTGTGTGGTGCTGTTGGTGCAGAGGTAACCTGCTGCCGAGGTGAATTGGGTGTTTCATTGTTCGCTGCTGAGCCCTTGAAATGGCTCGACATCTTAGGACTGCGCCCTTGGTTGAAGGAGAAAGAAGGAATAATGGAAACCCAGATCGTCACACGAACCCTGCCGGCCCGAGTGTCCGATTTCATTGTGCTTCGACTTAAATTAATATTTCACTTCGCCGACAATTATGTACCTTATACCAATCGACATTCACGCAATCCCGAGGAACTCTACTAGTATCGGCGTACAATTACCAGTGGGTTCTGGAACCGACGATGGAAGATTGTAGGTGACTGACTGTCCATAAAAGAATACACAACGTAGTGGAAGCTTCACACTCTGAAGTAAGTCAAGTCCTGATAACTTGAACCTTCACACGAAGAACTCACAGTAAGGACAATCAAGACCAAGTGTTTCAACAAGTCCAACTCAAAACCTTTGAGGGAAAGGATACACAAAAAATCCTTCTTAATCATCTAACACTGAGCTTCCAAGTCATGCATCCCTCAATGTTTGTTGCGCACTCTTCCCCCAACTCCATCCTGAGAGACAACATAACTTAGTGCCTCGGCTCATGCAGGACCATTGATTTCATAAATTACAATAATGCGCGCGCAAGGATCATTGTACTAGGACGAACATAAAGAAAAGAGTAGCTGAACGAGCACTACTACCTCAACCAACAGCCCCATTGAGGTTCTTCGGTAAGCTGCTGTTAATTCAGAACATATCAAACCTAGAACACAGTCAACATATTGGACAAACCAGCAAGTTGTTTGAATAAGCATTAGGCAAGAACTGTCAAACCATCCTTAATACACTACCCATCACAGTCCCAAAGCCCCCCTCTTCCAAAAGACTCTTAACCGCCCTCTCCGTCTCCTCCCTCTGCTTCAGAACTGCCCTGATCAACTTCCTCCCGGCAACCGGCACCGGCGCCTGCCTCTTCTCCTCTTTCTCCCTCTTATCCCAAAACTCCTTAGCCGTATGCCCATGCCGCCTTATAAACGCATTACTCGGCGGGGGCGGCGGCACCTTGGTGTACGGCCCCATATCCAGTCTAAGATCATGCGGTGACAAAACCCCCAGAAAAATCCGATACGAAGCAAGCGCTCGTTTCAATCTAAGTCACAACGTCAATTAAACTGTTGGGGAAAACAGGAATGTCCACGTACCGACGATGCAACCCGGGCGCCAGGCGACCGTAAAACCGCAGTACGAGAAAGCCAACTGTCAAGTATGATAGACACCTGCCAACCCACCCATAAGGCTTCCACTCCAACAACCGTCCGTACCATAGTAACAAGGCGGTCGCGATCCCCGCACCGACTCCACCGCCAACTGCTCGGTATTGACCAAAACCCTCTGGCTCTTCCTTGATCGAAAGCACCTTTACCACGAGTTCGGCAGTGACGCATGCGGGTATATGGAGGAGGAGAGCTGGGGCATAGAACGGTGCTAAAATGATCGTGCTGAGAGATGGGAATGCCAATCTTGTAAGGTACCGTAGGCGAGATAAAGATGATGGGAGGAACACGAGGTCACTGTGCGACAAGGAGGCGTAGTGCAGGAGAGAGTAGTACTTGACGAGAGCCTCCTTAGCGCGTCCCAGAGGAGACGAAGGCACTGGATCGGATAGAAGGTCGACCAGTCTATAGGACGTTGAGCTGCGATATATACGCGTAATGGGCACGTACTTCTGAGAGACCGAAACCCAGTCCTTGAGCGCCAAGTCAGGGGCTACCATGGCGCGTAAAGTTTCCGCGGCGTACAAAGTCTCCCAATCAGTGGCGTTAATAGTCATAGCAAATAACTGTTGCTCAATACGGCTGGTAACCTTTTGGACGACACGATACGCAACATCATCCGGATTCGCACCGGGCGGTACATCGAAGAGCTCCTCAATATAATCCGACATGGGTATAGGCGTCCCATACTGCACGAGTAACTGCATGAATTCAAGTAAATGCGCGCACTTGGAATCGGAGAAACACTCACGCCACTATCAAATGTCGCCTTATCCGTATAGACCAAACCCACAGGAACAATAACCACATCCTTCCCTGCATCTTGCTGCTGTCTGCGCCAGCGCGTATACTCCACCGCAGCCCACGCCGTCCCGCTCAGCACCTGCACAATCGTAGGCTCCGTATAGCTCGCGCCTTCCGAGAAAACGCCAATGACTTGGCCAGAAGCTAAAGCGATACTCGACGATTTGAACAAAGCCGCCTTGGACGACCCATCGTCACGATTGGGATTACGCTGCACCGGGATCGCGCCAGAGGATGAAAGAATCGAACGAAAAACGGGCATGGTGAAGAGCGTGGATTTAGCCCAGAATGAGACGTGTCGGCGTTGGGGTATTGTTACAGCTGCTGGCGTTGTCAGCCGAGTACTGCAAGAGATTGGGACAGAACTTGCCCAGTGCCGCGACATCTATAATCTCGTTGGAGTGATTCGACGCGCTGCAGAGCATTCAGTCTACGGTGTTTCATGCAGACGGCGACGTACATGATAATAGGCCCGTCCGTGGGCACATTGTCTGTGCCTTGGACGTAGACCTCGGAATAAAAGCCATACACGGTCCAGTCGGATATTTTGCGCAAAACGCGATAGACGAGCTTAAGATTCATGGTCGTCGTTTAAAGGCAATCGCCCGCCGCCGCCGTCGTCGAGCGGGCGTCGCGTGATCAACAGTCTGATGGGAAGGAGGAAGCATTGATAACACAGCCACACTTGGAACCAGCGTCAACCAAGTAAGCCTTCCTTGCTCGAATAATGTTGAGAGGCGCATTGACATTTTGGATAGTAGGCAGGGACACAGGATCAATGTTAAACTGAAGAAAATACTCTACTAAATAGCTGGGTAGGAGAATCAATGTCGCTGAGCCTGTCACTTGGACTGTATACTGTCTTTCCTTGTGACCACTAGTGTACGTAGTCTTTGTTCATTCCTTGTAATTGCTTCCTGTAACTAGTTCGGTCAATGGGTCCGCATAAACTAGGCCACTGAGCTCTACAAGTCTGCCACCCCAAAAATCAATGACACCCATTGTCATCGTGTTTAAAATGGTGTTTACTCGAGTCTATGAGAGATACTTTGCAGTCCACCGCAGTATCCTCATGCCTTTCTAGGCTGAGCGTATCCACCCGTTCGCGGCGCGTATCCGCCTCAGGGCGCGTATCATGCATCTAGGATCGTAAAAGTTGGGCTTCTCGAGACATGGCTCCTTGACATGTTTATAAACTGACCTGGACGGAGAAGGAGTCTCATACAACTCTCCTTTTTCTTGCCAGGTTGGTTTCTCTTGTTTCCCTACTTACTGGACTTTTACTTATGGACTCTTCTTTATCGGACAGACTGTGAAGTTGTATTTTGAGTACCCACCACTATTTACATTTCCCACCCATTATATGTACAGTGTACCGTGTCATACATACGCAGCACGGTTGTAATACCACCTCATTTGGCCATCGCGGCCGGACTCGGTATCGTTTGCCTGACTCTCGCCTTGAACCGATTAGACCGTGTTACAGACGGCCACGACACGGAGCTTGCTTGTCCGCCGTTCCCCTGATCGCTCAGCTGTAAGCACCTGCCGCACAATGTCCTGCAGTATGTTATGGATCACACCATGCACTACGTCTTCGACCCCACCCCAAAGTATCCGCCGTAATTCGAAGACCCGCCTTGGTCGCTGTCTTTATTCTCACTGCAAGGACGCGCCGCCAACAATGAGTGCTGAGCGGGCGGCGAAAAGACCAGGAATATGTCCGGGAGTCATCAGGCAAATCGACACCAGACCATGTAGACTTGACGTGTTATATCAACGATACCCCGAGGCATCTCTTGAGTAATGTACTACCGACTTGTAGTTTGTGTCGAATTCGCAGTAACATTGTACGAAGCGTACAAACGGTCTAACAGTATCAAGAGCCAAGTAGATCCGATTGCTCATCCTTACAAGTACCGGTACGCAAGCCTAGGAAGTACGCCACATTGAAATTACGCCACGATGTGTGCTCCTCATTCGTTCTGTCTCGGGTATCTCGGACGGATGATCTAAAGCATCGTATATCTCGGTTCTTATGTGGCTCTATACACGCCACGAAGAATTTAATGAGCTGCGAACTCGGTACCTTGGCGCCTCGTCCGCGATGCATCATCAGGTTGACAGATTCTGCTCAGCAACGCCCTTTCGCGTACCGGTATAAGCGGGTCTCTACTTTACTGATGCCTTTGAAACGCGTGGTGGTCGTAGTGTGGCGGCTTTCCGGACAGTGCTGTTGACACACTGCCGCTACTGAATGTTGAATTACCATCGCATCATTGACATTGAAAAAGGCCCAATGACAGCCTACTGGGTCAGAACCGACTTACCGGCACGAAGCCCGCCGAGCGGAGATCAAATCAACGCTAGCGATCGCCAAATCGAAGTTGTCTCCAACCATCACCGACCTCGTTGCGTTCTGGTAGGCTCTCCAGACGTACAAGTTACTCTCGGATTCATCGCCTGCGGCCGTGGTTACCGCCAGCTATATATACACCTCTATCTGACACGTCCCCATCAACATCTATCCTCGCCCGCCTCTCCGGGACCATCTTGCTGTTTACAGGCTTTCGCACATCGTAGCCTCCTCCCACCATGTCGATGGCAGCGCCCTCTCTCTTGGACACGTTTCCCGAAGAACTGCTCGAGCGGATTCTCTACTTCTGCGTCGTAGCAGCACCAGTTCCTCAGGCATCTCGCCCGTCATGGCAACCCCAGCGCCGCCGCGCCTATACCCGCCTCACACCGCTCCTCGTCTGCAAAACGTTCTATCGCATCGCTCTGCCACATTACTACCACACTGTCCATTTAACGACGCCCGAACAGTCCTCGTGTTTGCGCGCCATTCTCAGGCGTTATACGTATCTAGCCCGCGGCGTACGTAGGCTTGTCGTAACGTGTATCGTCAGCGATACATCCCCTGCAATGCGGCTTTGCACTGGCCTGACAGCATTGGACGTTACCCTTGACCCCTACGCCGAGTCGGACTCGTTTTGCGATGCGCTTGAGACGCTGGGGAATATATCATTCTTCACTCTCCGCAAGCAGCATAATACCTACCTCACTATGCAATCCATACGGCGGTTTATGACACGAATAGCCGCGACTATAGTTTCTTGGCCTTGCCTAGTGAGCTTACTTCCGTTTCATTTATCGAGCCAACTCAATTGCTCTACACAGGAAAGCGCGAATCTGGCGTTCCGCGTATCAGATGATGATGGTCCGGTCTCTTCGATTGCCCAAGCTCTCTCGTTCGCTCCGTCTCTAAGGTCATTCTCTACCGAAATGCCTAGCTTGTGGAATGAAGCGATCCTACGTATCAGCCACAACCCGAAATTGGAGAAGATTGTGCTGGGAGGCGAGGATGTTGGGCGTGGCGGGGGTTTGTACATGGTACAAGCGCGCAAGCATCCGCGTTTGGCGGAGCTCATTAAGATTGGAACGTATGTGATTATTTACCTGCTGGTGTCAAGCGTTTTTGATGATGGTGGGCTACGTAGGCCTATAATACGGACGAGAGCGCATACGATGATTGTGCCTCCCAAGATGGCTTCGTCTCTGTCGGAGGCTGTGAAGGGCTCGCCTGCGCCTAATCCTCAGGTTGCGAGACATCGGAGTTTGAAGAGGGGAGGACGGTTCTATTGATTGACCGTCATGGACATGAACTTTCTTGTTGCGAACTTTTTACGATGGTACCTATGTTTTGTAGCTTTCGATATCATGACTTTCACGCGTCTATGTAGCTTGATGTAGTAGTGCTCGTTCAGCTACTCTTTTCTTTATGTCCGTTCAGTACATGTCGCTTGCGCATTATGGTAACGTATGAATTTAACGGTCCTGTATGAATCGAGGCACTACTCTTCAGGCTGTCTCTAGGCTAGAGTTGGTGGAAGAGTAGCACACGTTGAAAGTTGAGTATCCTTTTCCCTCCACAGCATCGTCCAAGGTTCGAGTCGGACTTCTTGAACCCTACTTATGCTTGAAGACATGTTTGAAATAGAACTGTGGGATGCGAGCGCGGCCAATGAAATTAATAGTTCGCCATGGATCATTCAAAGGATTCAAATTGCCACGTTTCGATGATTTGGCAGACTCAGGCCGTGGATTCCCATCTCAGCGGCTTGCGACTCTTTCTCCGCCTCGTACTTGTTGGCATCACACAGACGCTGTCACGTTAGTCTAGTTTTATTCGCATGGCCGAGTACGGAGGTCAATTTTTGCATCATGTGCATTTCATGTGACCGGCTTACCTAAGTTGATGGCAATAAATTAGCGCGTCGCTGCCTTTTTTTTACGTTCATTAATGGCTGTCTCGGACGCGTCAACGCGGAGGTTTGCTTTTGATTCTGTTCCGGGAAGGCACATATGTCGGGATCTGGCCCGGCCTGACCTCAAATACGACCCCCATGATTACTCACTCGATGTCGCTGCTAAAATCATCGATGGCATTGATTGTCTCGTAAGGACAGCATGTGGGTCTGGCAAAACAGGAATCATCGCGCTTCTAGCCATTGTCCTGCGAAAAATCGGCAAAGATCAGACACTTATCTCCGGAAAGCCTGTGCAAGAGAGTCGTGCTGGTAAGCAGGTGTGATGTGGGAGTAGGAAGATTATTGTTGTAGATACTTGTAGAGGCAAAGTTCACCGGAGTGGATGGAAAGAGTGGTGTGTTTAAGGATGGTAGTTGTGGTGTGAAAGAGGCCGGATTAGTCTGAGAGAATATAGAGCCAGAGAATGTGGCAGGCCTAATAGGCGATAGATTAGAGCGTAGGGGTATATTATTGAGCGGCCAATGGCTAGGGGGCTGCCCCGAGCCCATAAGTTAACGACAAAGTGGAAGAAGAAGAAAAGGGCGCGAACGGGCGCTTAGTGGATCACGTGAATTTGTCCAAATGGAAGTAACTTTGCGTCATTTCACGTGAACACGTGCTGATTGGAGTCTTTTTCCAACCTCCTATAAGGGCGCGGCGTATGAAAGCAGACTCTAGATCAAAGTGTCAGCTTTGATCGAGTCTGCCTAAGGGAGACTACTGTCACGTGGTTATGGACTGCCCCTGTGGTGATTTCGTTGGTCCGCCTTTATGGTGACAGAGGTTTAAGAAAGTAGTTATGTACGATGTCAACCATGCGACGCGAGCAGCGCGTAGTTCGGGAGCGCGTGGTAGCTGTCATTCTCTAAAGGGCAGGTTGCTGGGAGGTCAACCTATCCTACAATCTGGTGTTACAGTAATGGGAAGAATAGCTGACACAGCCACGTGGGGTGTCCAAGTGCGTACATATATACTCGAGTTAAACTCAGGGCTGTAGATAATTTACTTATCTATCCCCGCCCATGTCCACACAGTCAAACCAGCAAGAAGCGTACAACTCAAATCCACCTCCTCACACTGTTTTTGGGTTGAAGCAAGATACACAAAGACTACACAACCCAATTTTCAATGACAGTTACGAAGAACGTTTCCCTGAAGATCCCTGCTGCCAGGAAACGGCGCCCAATGCGCGGGTCTGGCGGACGTACGAGGAAGAGGCCGCGGCTTACGACGCCGTCATGGTTGGTCAATCTCGTGATGATCTCGATGTCAGGCTGGTATTCGTATGTTCTCATTCCTTTTTGTTCATCTGCATGGATTAACACGCATTACAGGCTGGTCTTTTCTCAGCAGTCGTCACGTCATTCCTGGTGCAGATCTCGCAGAAGCTGGAAGCGGATTTCTCACAGATGACCGCTATTCTCATGCACGATCTCGTCCTCGTTCAGCTTTCCATGGTCGCGGGTTCATCTGGTCCCAATCTCACGGCTCCGTCGGTTGATCCCACTATGGTGTATAGCCCCGACACGATCACGGTGTGGATTAACGGACTTTGGGCTGTGAGTCTCGCCGCGAGCCTTGTTGTAGCTCTTGCTGCCGTGCTGGTGAAGCAGTGGCTGCACCACTACACGTCGTTTCCTTCCGGAACGCCCGGCACGCGTAGCCACATCCGCCAATATCGCTTCATGGGCCTAGAGAAATGGCGCGTGAGCGTGATCATTGGTCTCCTCCCCATCATCATGCACGCTTCGCTGGCGCTCTTCCTCGGTGGTCTTATCCTTTTCTTTGTTCCGCTCCGGACATCGCTGGCTTGGGCCATTGGTGGCATCAGCATGATTGTCACAGCGCTGTATGTTATCGGCAACGCCATGCCCATATTCTATCCCCAATGCCCGTACCAGACCCCCTCACCGACTTTGCTCGTTATGCTTTCCTGGCAGCCAGCTCAATACGCCAACGTTTCTTCAATCAGCAAGAGAAAAGGAGGCGCGTTTCGTTGAGAGAATCAGAGACCAAAGCGACTACGATATGCTCTCCGTCGATGCTCTCGGCTGGCTATTTGACGTATCGTCAAATCCCACCGTCCACAGTGTCGTCGTGCAAGCACTTGGTGGACTCCTCGAGTGCGTACAATCTTATAGCGAGGAAATCTGGCGTGACCAGGACGAGATGCGACGTGTTCGCAACGGTTTATTCGAGCGGTCTGCTGACACCATCGAAGACACATTATTCAGCATTATGGACGCCAAATCGCACTCGCTGACGTGCACAGTCGGCTGCGAGAGAGTTTGTGATCGCCTCAACCGGTCATTCTTATTTCTGCCCAGGAAGACAGAGAACTCTCCTGAAGATTGGTTTGAGGTGATCAATGACAGTCGTGATGAGCCGCATTTGGGGGCATCCTTGTGGCTTACAGCGCGCTCCGTGCTTGAGGATGCAACCATGGCTCGGACGACTCTGCGGACATTTATATATGAGCACCGTGATGTCGAGCTCCATCGGCTCGTGTGGGTCCATCTCTTTGAACTTGCGATTGCATGCGATGTGCTTGCTCCGGAACACCTCGACGACAGCATGGAATGCGCGACTGTCATTGATCTGTGTCTTCATGCTGCGCGTAGAAACTTGTTGGATCTTGAGTATCGCAATAGGATGAAGGATGTTCCTTTGACCTTGAAAAATGTTCTCCAGTTGCAATCAACACTGAAGGACCGGCGCTGGGGTGTCGGAGGGTAGAAGAAAACAAGTACTTTCGTTCAGGATCTTTTACTCAAGATGCTTTCTATCTATGACACTTTCCCTCTATCATTCTCGCCCTCCTACCGACTGGTCCTCGCGGTTGGGAAATTTGGTGTCTCCCGCGTGCCGCAGCCTTTCTCAGCTCACTGGGCCAATTTTGATGGTGGGCATCACTTGCATCTCGTCGACTGCGCTCTGACTTATCTCGACGATATCCTCACCAACGACTTTTCCGCACGCGTCTTGGATGACTATCCGGAGCAACAAGAGTTCCTGGGTGCCATGTTCAACTTTCTCATCAGCGTCATCGATACCACGCCAATTAGGCCTCAATATCGGGAGAACGAGTTTCTGCCTCTTGGCCTACCTACTCATATTACCGACCTTTTCGTTCATTGTCTATGCCACACTGTTTCACTCTGTGCGTCGTTCTTTGACTCCCATTTTGTTCTGCCGGCGGCGTCTATCGTGAGGCTTTCATATATCCCCAAACAACACCATTCCCAAGACCTCGGGATCCTGCACCCGATATCCACGTGCGACGTCGATTATGTGACGGACAAGGTGCTTGGTGCTTTATCCTCCCGCCTTGCCGCCGGCGACGAAGCCATGTACCGTTCATTTGTCGCTGGGGACTGGGTCACGCTTCTCTTGGAGTCATGGCTCTCGGACTTGAAAAAGCAAACGTACACCGCCCTCACTTGGTTCACCTCTGTGAGCGAGGCGTTTACTATGCATGGCTATATGCATGGCTTGTCTTTTCTACCGCCAGAGGCGCGCGCTGAATATGTGGAGTACATTCACGCGCCGAGGAATCTCATTATGTTGTTCTTGATGGTGGCTACGGACGAAAGTGTGGTGGCGTGCTTTTATGGGAACGATATGAGTACACCGAGGATACGAGCGTTGATGAGGGTGTGTCCTAGGCATGCGGCGTGGGCAGAGTGTTATGCGACGTTGAAGGGCATTGTTGCGTGGATCCGGGATCCTGAGGGCGTCAGGTTTCCTTTGGAAGGGTTTTTTGGGGGACGGGTTGTGAGGGTTGATAATGTGGAGATTTCTTTGGATGACCAGTTAAAGGCGATGTTGAGAAAGGAGCGGGTTCGTGCGAGGTTGGAGTTGGCGAAACTTGAAGAAGGAAATGTGGTGCGCCAGCTCCCGGCGATGTAGGGGGTAAGTGCAGGACTTTGACTTGGTCTTATGCTTCATCTTCTCTTGCAGTGGCATCATCGCTTAGTCGAGTTGGAGGCTGCGGACGACAGAGGTTTGCTTGTAAGGCGATTTACTTCGTTTCGAGAAATTGACTGGGGTATTCAAGCTTTGACCACAAAACTTTGAAGGTTGTTGATAATCATACATTTTGGGGGGGTTACTACATTTTCAGTCAGAGACTACGTGGCACCTATGTTACGATGACAGCAGAGTACTCGATGAATCTGAGCAAGACTTGACGTCGCATTTTGTTAGAATAAATGGGGTAAAGGGAGCGAGGTTGATATTTGAGTGAGTGCTTGCAATTGCGCAATACCGTTGGGTTAGCTCGCGTTAGAGCAAACAGATGCTCTACCGGCGAGAATGGATTCAGCTTATATACTACATGCAAAATATACTAGAAGGTTCTACAAAATTCTACTTCTACTGGCTGACTGAGCAGCTGACTAAGAAAGGAAACTTCTCATCAGTTCTCGAGGCGGCGAGTCGCATCGCCAAACTCCAACTTGACGAGGCGCTGAGTATAAGTCGCAAATGCCGAGCTCCCCCTGAAACTGCGGCCTCATGCCGTGCTTGATCCCCGGCACAAATACGGTACACAAAGTGATGCAGCGCACGGCCTGCATGTCCCCACCAATGCCCCAAGCATGGTGTTCCTGGGACCTGTATCCCCGTGATCGTGCACGTGGCACTATTGGCGGTCCCAACTACTTCTGGGCCAGGTTGCCAATCTTTAGTAGCTCTGAGTCTGCCAAAGAAAAGAAGGATAGTCCAAAAATTGAATGTCAGGTGGATGAGAAATGGAAGGCATGATTAAAATGATGTATAGTAAGGAGGAAAATAATGTGTGCATTTAAAATGCAAAGTCCGAGTCTGCTTCTGGGTCTGAGGACCATTCCTCTTCATCAGATTCAGCCAAACCAAATGCAGCAACAGTGTTGGGCTCTGATGGGCAATCACGAGCCATGTGGCCTTTGCCGCCACAGGTGTAGCAGACATTTTTGGGTGGTGCAGGGTTGGATGACGATCGGAATGATTATTGCGGCACATTACGCGGCTTACGCGGAGGAGGTCTGGATTTGGAAACCATGGCGGTATTGTGAACGATGCCATTGCCTGATCCAGACAAACGGCGCTTTGCTTCGATCATGATGGCAGCGTTAACCTTGCTTGGACTCGAGAGTAATGTCTCATCAAGGGCTGTTGATGAAACCCATGAGTCCCAAGTCTCGGGCATGGATGTGAGAAGCGCGAGGGAAAAGACTTTGTTGTCCAGGGGGTAACCAAATGTGCGTAGATCTTCAGCACAATTCTTCATGTCACAAAGATGACGCTCCATTGTGGATTCATCACCTTGGACACGGGTGGAAAAGAGTTTCCGGATGGCTAGGATGATCCCAATACCACCATCACTCTGGTAGTTGTCCTTGAGGGTAGTCCAAGCCTCAAGAGCTGTCTTCGCGTTGCGGATGTCAACGATGATGTGGGGCTCGACGCGTAGACGGATCTGCGTCAGGGCCTTTTGGTCCGAAGTTTTCCATGTGGCATCGGTGCCTGATGCGCCATCAGCTATATGGCCGTCAAGTCCGAGGTCATTGAGAATGTCTCCCATCTGGATGCTCCAGGTGGCATAGTTCTCTACCCCTGAGAGTGGGTCAACAGAGAGGCGGTAGCCGGACATGGTTGGTGTGGGGAGGGCGCGAAAGACTGAGCCGGGTTATCGGTGGCTTTACCGAGATCTGTTTGTGTTAGAATAAATGGGGTAAAGGGAGCGAGGTTGATATTTGAGTGAGTGCTTGCAATCGCGCAATACCGTTGGGTTAGCTCGCGTTAGAGCAAACAGATGCTCTACCGGCGAGAATGGATTCAGCTTATATACTACATGCAAAATATACTAGAAGGTTCCACAAAATTCTACTTCTACTGGCTGACTGAGCAGCTGACTAAGAAAGGAAACTTCTCATCAGTTCTCGAGGCGGCGAGTCGCATCGCCAAACTCCAACACATTTCTTCGACAGATGAGCTTCTACACAACGTCGCTTACGGTATCGTGCGCGAGATTACTCGGCGCGTAGAGCATACACAATTCCCCACGGTAGTCCATTTGAGAGGCTGGGAGACTGTGTTATGCGACGGGAATCTTGCGCGCAATCGCATATAGTCGTAAGTGTCAACTTCGCTGAAGGGCTGGGTGTCAGTGAAGGAATACTGGGCGCGCTTTCTATTCAGAGCTGCAGCATCCAACTGATTATAGTATGAATTCGGTTTATAGACGCCTTCAGGGCGCGTTGAAGAATCATTCATGAAATACATTTTGCCTTGATATCCTGCAACTCTTTTCGACTAGTGGACCACCTTCTTTAATGCTTCTGCACATTCCGATGTGTATGTCTGCCTGGAGTCCAAACAAAACTGCGTCCGCCTCGTCACATCAGACCAACCTCAACTCAACATGTTCGACTTGGATGGCAGCTTTGCGTTGGCGCCGCGCTCAGGCATGCTCATCATTACGCGCGTATCATTCTCTGACAGCGAGTGATCTGAGGATATAAGCCGTCTCATCGTCGGCTCATGCGTTGTACGCGACCTACGAGAGGAACATTGCCGTTGACCTGGCGGAAAGCAACTATCCGAATACTTCAAGGTATTTATGTTTGTTCTCCTTCGCTGACTCGCGGGTTCACCATTAACAGGATTGTCGTGAATTTCTGTTTCATATGGTAGCCATCGACGCGTAAACATCTATCTCCAACCGCGTTTTGTTGGGTTCGATACGTCTGGACGACTAGGTGGAAGGAGCCATATCTGGCGCGCGCTGATGCCATCGAGCCTTCGAACGAGAGAACAACGGTGATCCGTATCTGCGACTGGTGGTGCTCTGGAACTTTACCAATTCCTAACAGTATGTACCAATCAATGGTGCCTGTCCTGGAGGCCTTACATCGTGGCTCGTCTTGATACTTCCTCTTCCATAACGCGCCATATATAACCTCGAAGCTTCCTCATCAATGTAGGCCGCTCGCGCCAGTCCCATCTTCTTGCACGGAGGTCATCTACGAGAAACGCCTGCATGTAAGTTGAGTTACTTTGTTTCGAGATCACCAAGGACTGAACCTGTGTCTTCAATGAAGGACGGCACGATGACAATCAATCACTTTCGGGGTTTTACATCGTCGGTCAAGAACTGATTGGCACCTGTCAGTGTGTTCCAATGACGGTTGTAAGTATAACGATTCAAGATTTGACGAATCTGAACAAAACTTGCCTTGAGTCCTACCTCTCTGTAGAGCGCGACAGACGAGCTTTAGATTGCCTCTTGGACAACCGTCTGCGTTGAGCGCATGTCGAGGATTACAATCTGGCGTTAGTGGCAAGAATGGCTGACACAGCCACGTGGCTGTCCAACTGCGTCCTCGAGTTCAATTGGACTCAGGGCTGTAGACGCCTTACTTCCTCCCACAACGGACTGATCTGGTGCCAACTTTCATCTACCTTCCCACCAAGCGACTCTGTCCCCGCCGATGTCCGCACAGTCAAACCGGCAAGAAGCGTCTCTGTCGGACAACCCAAATCCACATCCTCAAGCAGTCGACTCCGAGCCCACTCCATCACGCCCGGTAAACACTGCTTTTGGGTTGAAGCAGGATGCCCAAAGACCACACAAGACCGTTTTTAAGGACAATTATGAAGAACGTTTCCCTGAAGATCCCTACTGCCAGGAAGTCGCGCCCAATGCGCGGGTCTGGCGCACGTATGAGGAAGAGGCCGCGGCTTACGACGCAGTCATGGTTGGTCAATCTCGTGATGGTCTCGATGTCATGCTGGTATTTGTATGTTCTCATTCCTTCGTTGCATCCGTATGGAATAACGAGCATTACAGGCTGGTCTTTTCTCAGCCGTCGTCACGTCCTTTCTCGTCCAAGTATGTCAGAAACTCGAAGCAGACTTTTCACAGATGTCCGCTATTCTCATGCACGATCTCGTCCTCGTTCAGCTTTCCATGGCCGCGGGCTCATCTGGTCCTAATCTCACGGCTCCGTCGGTTGATCCCACTATGGTGTATAGCCCCGACACGGTCACGGTGTGGGTTAACGGACTTTGGGCTGTGAGCCTCGCTGCGAGCCTCATCGTAGCTTTTGCCGCCGTGTTGGTGAAGCCGTGGCTGCGCCACTACGCATCGCTCCCTTCCGGAACGCCTGGCGCGCGCAGCCACATTCGCCATTACCGCTTCATGGGCCTAGAGAAATGGCGCGTGAGCGTAATCATTGGTCTCCTCCCCATCATCATGAATATTTCTTTAACACTCTTCTTTGTGGGCCTGATCCTCTTCTTTGTTCCTCTCCAGACGTCCCTGGCTTCGGTCATTAGTGCTATCACCTTGACTGTCACTGTGCTGTACTTCGTCAGCAACGCCATGCCCATATTCTATCCTCAATGCCCGTACCAAACCCCTCTCACCGACTTTGTATATCGTGCTTTTCAGGCGGCAAGCTCGATTCGCCAACATCTCTTCACCCATGAAGAGCAAAAGAGTTGCTTTTCGTTGAGAGAATTAGAGACCAAGGTGGTTTCGGACAACTACGACATGCTCTCCGTCTGCGCTATCGACTGGTTGTTTGACGTATCGTTGAACCCTACCGTCCACAGCGTCGTCGTGCAAGCACTCGGCGGGCTCCCTGCAAGCATACAGTCTTACACCATGGAATATCCGTGGCGTAATGGGGGTGAGATGGCGAGGGTTCGCAGCGAGTCATTCGGGCGGATTGCCGCCAAACTTGAACCATCACCATATTCCACTAATATTTCCTCACTCGCATGCATAGTTGGCCGCGAGAACATTTGTGATCGCCTCATGCGGTCGTACTTGTTTCTTCCCAGTGGACACCAATATGTCGTTATTGATGACGGTCGTGACGCGCCGCACTTTCGGGCATCGTTGTGGCTCAGGCGGCCCTCAAGCTACCTATCCGCTGAGTCTTCGGCTGTAATTCGGAGTCGTCTACGGGCATGCTTGGCCTTCAACTGTCATGTTGAGCTACATCCTCTTGTGTTGGTCAATCTCATGAAAGTTGCAATTGCCTATGATGTGCTTGCTCCAGCAAATCTCAACAACAGCAGGGAATGTGCAGTTGTTATTGATCTGTGGTTTCAGGCTACATGCACAGAGTCAAAAGATCACACTCTGAAGAATGAACCGTCGATGTTGGAGCAAGTTCGTACTATACCTCTCTCACTAACTCTTGCTGGAGTGTCAAACGAATCCAATGCCTTTCTTCAGGGTCATCTTTTAAAGTTCCTTTCCGTCCACGATAACCTCCAGGATTCATCATTCTCTCTCTCCTTCCGCCTGGCCCTTGCAGTTGGGAAATTTGGTGTCTCACATGTGGCGCAACATTTTTCATCTCGCTGGTGTGACCTCGATGGTTGGCGCCATCTTCACCTTATCAACTGCGCTCTAGACTCTCTCATTGATACTCCTTACTCACATGCAGTGATAGAGCCCATATGCTGCTTTATCATGAATGTCATTGATACCACACCGGTTTGCGATTATAACCCCCAGCTGTGGGAAAATCCCGTAATCGGAGCTTGTCTCGTGCACTGCCTGTCCCAAATTCGTGAGCTGTTGTCGGCGCACAATGATATTATGCTGCCTCCCACTCGCTCAGCAAGCTCTTACAGATCCCTGCTCAACACCTCTTACAGGACCTTGGGATTTTTTGGAGACCAGCTACTTTCCCGCACGACTTTCATGAAAAGACAGTACATGACACGCTTGAAATGTTCTTCAGGCTCCTCATTGACGGCACCAAAGGGGCTCATCATGTGTTTGTTACTGACGACTGGCTCAAGATTCTTGCGGAGTCATGGCTAGTGAACATGAACCCCCAGAGATTTGTTGACCGAGGCTGGAAGAGATCTTGCGACCATTTGAGCCTGCCATCTCATGCGTCTTGGTGCAGAAGTTACGTGATGTTGCATAAAGTTGTGCGGTGGAGTCGGAATCCTGATGGAGCGGAGTTCCCATTGAAAGGTTTTTTCAAGGGAAAGGTTGTGAAGATTGATGACGTCGAGATTTCACTAGACGACGAGTTGAAAGAGGTTTTGGGACAGGATCGTCTTCGTGAGGCGCTGGATTTGATGGAACAGTGTCTTTTGAGTGATGCTTTCAGATTCATCTGCGCTTAAGGGATTCAGAAGGAAATGGAAACTGTTCGTAGGTTGATTCTATTTTGCATGTCCTCTGACTTCTCCACCTGGAAATATTGAATGAAGAAATTTACTCATCAAGTAATGTAAGGCGTGTTTTCGACACTGATAAGATCCACGAGCATGAGTGGGTAAGTACGCGCTCGACGCGCAGGCTATAGTTGTGCCTCCGCTCTGTCCTCTTGCCCACAATGTCCATTTCGCTGATTCCCATATCTTCTACGCCAAGCGCTGTCCATAGTCTCGGATAGACTCACTAAATGTTCTCCTCCCCATCTTGTGCATGCAACCACCACCACAAAGTTGCAACCATCTATAGTGCGTGTCGAGTTCACGAGACAGTGCCGCACCTACTAGCTCGCCAGGCTACAACCGTCTAAAGTCCAGGAAATGCTTACAGCGTGATGACGCGCACTTGTCGTCGGCAGTACTGTTTCGGGAGCGAAGTCCATTATATTCTAGCCTCATCTGGTGTCATTCCCGTACAAAGAAATCTCATCCGCAATGGTGGCTCATTGATGGCCGCGCCATCGTCGACAACGGCGTTCGTGAATGGGAAGTCATCGGGGCTATTCCCCGAGGACACGAGCTATACGGAATTTATGTGGGCGGCGCTGCGTGTGCCGCACTGGAGTATACGTGCTGGAAACGCGAAGATGGTAATGACCGTTTTCATTGAATAGCTCGAAACGAGCTGTGCATCTAAACCACCCTCGCTCCAGTACCCTCTGATACAAGTTTTTCAATTGTTCGACACATATATATGTCTGTAACCACCCAATATCCCGTATATTATAAAAATCTATATCAGTACCAATACCCATTATGTATCATGTTTTGCGTTCAAGTTCTCTGCCCTGATGCGGAGAATATCTGCCTTCGTCAGCTTTGCTTCGTTGCACAACGAGCGGAATATCGAGTCCTCCTTATCGAACAAGTTTAACACCGTGTCGAATTCGGCCACCCTCCCCGAATCCATAACAAGGATTCGGTCGTAGTAGGCTTAACACCAACATCAGAACGATGACAGCATATGGAGACAAAGGGCGACATACCAACGGTATTCAACCTGTGCGCGATGCAGAGCAATGTCGACGTTGCGAACTCCGTCTGAATTGTACGCTGCAGCTTGGCATCCGTTTCGACATCAACACTGCTTGTCGCCTCGTCCAGAATGATGATTCTGCTATTCTTGACGAGGGCACGAGCCAGGGCGAGAAGCTGCTTTTCTCCAGCGCTAAAGTTGGCCCCTGCACAGACGATTAGCGTGAAGATGACACTTCCAAAAGAATGCACCTTCGTCGCCGACAGTAGCGTCCAAACGAAACTTGGCGTCCGCCGCCGGATCGGAGACACCACCGGAAGGTAGCAACCAGGCTCGCTGAAGAACCGATATAAGCTCTGCGTCTGTGCGCGTGTGCTGTGGGTCGCTGGTCACCGCGTCAGTTCTTCGATACTTTCGGAAACAGAACAAAAACTCACAGATTTTCTCGAAGGGTGCCGAGGAACATGGTGGTATCTTGTGGAACTAGAGCTAACCGACTACGGAGCGTTTCTAGCGAAACCTTGCTGATGTCTATACCATCGATTTCTATACGTCCGTTTTGTAATTCCACGATTCTACATAACGTGTGGTTATGAAAAGCACTTCCAAGTCAGGAAAGAAACTCACCTGAAGAGAGCCTGCAACAAGGAGCTTTTGCCTGCGCCCGTCCGTCCGATGATGCCAACCTAGGAACCAACGTTAAAATCGAATAAGATCGAAAACAACAGACCTACCTTCTCTCCCGCTTTTATATTGAAGCTGACGTCTTTCAAGACGAGTGGCAGGTTCGGGCGGTACGACAGGTCTACATTGTTGAATGCGACTTCTCCCTGCGCGGGCCAAGTTGACGGCGGTTTCTCCGTCTCTAATTCGGGTCGACCTTCCGCTGGTAGTCGCGTATATACCAGCACACGTTCCACGGCGTTCATGTTCTGTTCGTTCTGTGCAAACTGATTGACCATTTCCGCTGAACATTCCAATCAATACCGAACGCCATTGCAACGATATGCGTCACTTACAGAAAACTTGCGTGACTGCGCCAGGATGTCAGTGGATGGTAACAGTCTGAGAATCAAAGGACGTACTGCTCAACGTGTAGGTAAGCACTACTCCAATCTTGGAAGGCTCCACGGTATGGCGGAATCCTGCAGCGAACAGCACGATGCCCAACACCAGGACATTACCGAACATATCCAAACGGACACTCAACCAGCGTTGAATTGCGATCGTCATAAAGTACGCTCTGTTCTCCATGTCGAGTCCATGTTCGGCGTCTCGTACACAGCGGCCCTAGAAGAGTTAGTTTGCTAAAAAGTAGGACGCTTTTTATCCATAATACCTGTTCGCGATAAGCCCGAATAGTCGCCAAACCGGTTAGAGTTTCTATAACACGCCTTCAGACGTTGTCGAACGTTGAGTGTATGACATACCTGAGTAGGAACTGTACAATGACGATCGCATCAAAGAGTCCAATCGTTTCGTTTCCACCGAGGTCCTCCGATAATACAACTGTACAATGTAGTAGAGAATGCTCATGGGAGCGAAGATAATACCGAGATACGGGAAGGTGTAGAAGACGAGTCCAATGGTGCCGAGCACAGATGTGAACGTGTTCAGAAACTAGGAGGACGATCAATGATAAAGGACGGGTTGACATTCGCGGTATCCTACCTGGGTCAAGGTCATAGCTAACTCGCCATCCAGAGTGTCTTGGTCTTTAGACAGGCGCGAAAGGATACGACCTTGCTAACAGTAAGCCCAACATCAGCACAATGAACAAGACACCGACCGACTGGCGTTGTATCGAAGAATGATACTGGGGACCTCAGTACATGACTCAAACTGGCCTTGAACATCCGCAGACTCGCAATTAACGCAGACAGGCTAGATGCGGTGTGAGGATGCGTCCTTCAGCGACAAGACTAAAGCTTACGCGAAACAAAAACTGAGGAGAAAGGCGAACACCGCTTGCGCAGCACCTAATAATCACATTAACAAAGAAGGCAGTACGAGTTTACACACTTACCCAGGCCTGCGTAAACACCCATATATTGTCCTTGGGTGAACCCGTTGATGCTGTCAGCGGTCCAGAAACCAAGCATTAGATTATTGCCAACTGTGGGAGTAACGTCAGCTGCAAAATATAGAAGAGGAGACGAGAGACATACCGGCTGCGACTTGATTCAAGGTCAACAAAGTCACGAAGATTGGGAACCAAACAAGCCCGCCCGCGAAACGCATGTAGTCGCGATACGTCGCCCAAGCTACCGAGCCGGTGACACGCTCTTCTTCCTGCATCAAGGTGCCCTTCTTCTCCAAACTTTCGACCTTAACATCAGCGGAAACCTCCTTCGTAGACTCGTCTGTCTCGGCCTTCTCTTCGTGCTCTAGGCTACCATGCTCCTCCATGATACGCGAAAAGATGACGCTGTTTCCCATCAAGTCCTGTTAGTGTCATCAACTTAAAGGTCTGATGACAAAGGAGCTAAAATACTCACCGCGTATGTCCCTTGCTCTTTGATCTGACCATCGTCAACCACGTAGATGTAATCAGCCTTGTCGAGGACATGCAGCGCATGAGTCACAAGAATTCTGGTTCTGCTAGCGAGTGGCCCGTTAAGCAAACAATTCTCCAAGATGCTCTTGCCAACATAGGCGTCCACGGCCGATAAAGGATCGTCTAGCAGGACGATCTCGCTCGGCGAATACGCAGCGCGCGCCAAGGATACACGAGCCTGCATCAATCACATTAGAAACGCTTCAGCAACGAAGCTGATTGATGTACCTTCTGCCCACCTGTACGAGCACATCAGAAGAAGCTAACGAAAGGCGAAGACCAACGTACCACTTAGATTGATTCCCTTCTCGCCAATTTCAGTCATATCACCGTGAGGAAGCATCTCTATATCGTGCTCCAAGCAACACGCTTGAATGACCTCATCGAGCCTACAAAGGCGTGTCAGAGCTGGGGAGTATTCTTGTATATCAACGGCATACTTGTCAACGTCCAGAGGCTGCCCGAACATGACGTTCTCGCGCAACGTCGTGTTCCTTATCCAAGGTGCCTGCGGTACATATGACACCGACCCACCAAAAACGACCTACGATTAGGAGATGTTGATGAACACAATTAAGTAAAGGCAGAAAAACACACCTGTCCGTCAAGACGACGCATCTCGCCAATCAAGGCTTGCAAGATTGAGCTCTGTACACTAAGGTTAGCAATTTGAAATCAAGAATGTGCTTCCGCGGAAGTACCTTGCCTGAACCCACACGTCCGACAATAGCGACAAACGACCCTTTCGGTACTGCCAGATGTAGATCTCTGAGCTCGAAAGGTTTCTCTTCTACCGGCGTCTCATCCCCCTTCAACTTCCCTTCCGAGTCAGTCAAGGTATCTATCGTTGTTGGAAGGACTTCATCCTTCTTCGCCTTAAGAGCCTTCTGCTTCTTCGTCATCAAGCCTTCGAACTTCGGGCCCTGCGAAGGACGGGCGGATTCCCAAGTGAAATTCCCATCAACGCGTACAGCATGTTTGCTTTCTTCCTCGATTGAGTACGCGTTCGCCAACTCTTCGGCAGTTAGGAATGTCGAGATACGACCCAAAGCAACCATGGCATCCGACATGAAGGCAAGCACGAAAGGGAAGTAGATGAGAGGCGCCCGGATGATCTACACAATCGATCAGTATGTAGACCGGAATAAAAACACGCTGACCTACGTTGAGAAATTGGAGTGAACTGAAGATGATTGCAACATTCAGATCGTGATTTGTCAGAGCGTACGTTATCTGAAAATATATCAGCGTTGCCACAAAGGGGCTGCGAAGGAACTCACAAAGGAAAGGACGGCGGCAAGGATGGGTACAAACGTTACCAGGGAAATCAAGGCCGAACGAACAGTCGCAGCACGCTTCAAGATGCTGACTTCCCGCGCCCTGAAGAATCCGACTTGATGACTGTAGAATGCTTCCCATGCGTACAGCTTGATTAAACGAACACCTTGAAGGACCTGATCCCTTTTCGTTCAGTAGGTCATTTTATTGTGGACATAGACCGCACCTCCGTCGTTAAACGAACACGCGAATCGGTAACCTTCACGGTCTTCTTCCTCAGCATGAACATCATCTTTGCCATAAGGATTTGAACGGGGAAGCTGAAGACCAACACCTGCTCTAGAGTTAACAGACCAGGTATACATGTGAGACTACTAGAAATGCTTACCCCGACACCGACCAAGGCCGAATATCCGAGCTAGAAATGTTCGAGTTCAGGAAACAAAATGGATGTGCATTATACGTACATTGTTAATGAGGAGAGCAATACCGATGATTATCTGTGTGGCGATCAGAGATGACCGAGGAAGAAGGAGACAAACGATTACCTGTATCGGGGAAACCCAGAGGCTTCAAAGAGCATGAGATACGGAGGGAGTGAGTCTAGCGACTGCTTACACGTGGATGGCATTCGAGAATCTGTCCAGTCGCGTCGCGTCTGTCGAGATCATAGTCGTAATTTTGCCAACGCTGTGATCCAGGCGCGCCCGACCAGAGAGTCTCAAAGATTTCCGGAAGATGGCACCGATGACCTATCAGAAATGAGCGCTGAAACGTTTACTTGTTGCATTCATTCGCTCACGGATGTGCGGACAGCCAAGCCGAGGGTCATGCCATCTGATGAATGTCTGAGTACTATGAATGATTACAATCAATAGGGTTGCCTCACAGTAGGACGAGTGATTTGTGAACTAGACGAAGCGCAGGCGAAGTCAGATTGGAAGGATGGGAGGCGCTATGTTCTTACCAAGCTAGCCGTTTCTAAGGAACAGTCAGGACGATTTCGTATGTGCGGGTGAGTCACGAACCTTGCATGAGGAAGAGCCCGACGCCTACTCCGATGCCGTACCCAATACCTTGTGGTTGCGGTATAACGCCAGATGCCCGTTGCTCATCGGATAATCGCCACCAGATATATGAGTCTGTGAGCCATGTCAATAGAACCTTCGTCACAAGCGGTGTCGTGGTCTTGAGCGTGTCTATCGAACAATTCAGCTTGATAGTCGAGATGCAAAGGGAAAGACCGACCACCGAACAACTTCAGAATGCCGGATGCCCAGAAGCGAAAGAAGAACGTTTGATGTAACGCCTTTGGAAGTGACTTGTCGTATTTGAGCGGTCGTAGAAATGCATCCTTCCGCTTCTCGTCGTCGCGCTTCTCGTGTAGCGAGTCCGGGATCTTGTGACGCAACGAGACTGGCCTTTCATCTGGTGGACAACGCGAATAAAAGTTGACCTCGATTTCATCCGCCAGAGAGGACGTCAAGAAGCTGTTGGGCAACTCCCATAAATCTGGGGAACCCGAAGTAAATATGACGAACAATCACGCCAAGGAAACACGAACCATCCTTGTCGAGGGGACGCGTGAATCCAACGTTGAGAAACGAGCCCAGCCAATTGAACAATAACCTTGAGAGCAATCTGTGCGGGCGAATCAGTCCCGATGTACTATCATCGTGTATACTGTACAGTTGACATACGATGCATCCTCTTCAGGAAGAATTGTCCCCTCTCCGAAACCAGGAGGAGCTGGTTTAGGCGCAAACGGGTTGGACAACTTCATGCTTGTCGTCGCCGAGAACGTCGCACTCACTTGACTGTAGGAAGTGAGTCGGGCTGGATTAAGAAGAAAGCCAGGGCGTTACGGTAGCCATCGAGAGCGATGAGAAACCGGAGATATTAGAGGCTTATGTGCCGAGTAAACGTCATCTCCCCTGTCGATATTTAAATCTGACCAATCCTTGAGCCTCGATTGGTATCATGACATGAAGGTCAGAGTATAAGCCGGCGGAGCATGTCACTGGCAATCGTATGACAATGAAGCATGTTGAAGATGTGGACGTGGCAAGGACGTGGTTGGTGGAGAGAAGGGATAGCTCACCGCCACTAAACTCAGGGTTGAAACTGGGTTGAAATTCGATCGATAGCCATCCGCGGTCGCCTGTTCAAATACTTGCCGATGCTTGTAAGTAAAGTCGATTTGGACAACCTCCTTGCCGTCTTTCGATTCCTCGTCATTTCAGTATGTTTCTGCTTCACGACCTTGTGAATATTCCTTCGTAACCGTTCAACGAACAAGACCTGTGAAATGTGATGTGCTAGAACTGTGCCAGAAAAGTGGGTGCATTCTCCTCCTGAAGCTGTCTCTGAAGTTCACCAGAACTGAGAACAATTCGGGAAAGCAGTTTGTCGTAGGCCGATGTATGCACACAGTGTATTAATGAACAGAATCAATTGTCGCAGCTGTGGTCATCTTGGAGACAGCCATGAAGGCATCAAGTAACGACGGTACAACGAAAGGCGTCCGACATTCATCCCGTATTTCCGATAGCAGTGCTTCTTGCTCGGCGTTCTTCCTTCTAAGCTCTTGCAGTTCTTGCGCCAGTACCTTGTTCTTCTCTTGCTCCATCTTGAGTTGCCTCACTAGGTCTTGATTCGTACTCCCTAGCGTTATCGAGGGTCAGCACCAGATTCAGAGACCAACAAGCAGGACGAACCCAAAGATTCCAGCGTCGGCTTGCTAAAATTGCTGCCTACGGAGTCGGTCCGCTTGAAGCGCTTGACAGGATCGCGTTCGTGTGAAGGAGACCGACTCATTGGATGTTTTCCAAGCTAAACACTCGTTAGTGAATGTCAAAAATTCACCAAACATACTCACCATGTGTTCCACCGACGACTCCGACCATCTTGTGCGTTGCGAACTTGTTCTGCTTGCGGCTTCATCTTTGTCCATCTCGAACCGCGCATATTCGTAAAAGGAGTCTTGGTCATCCCAGCTTCCGTCCTCGGGGTAGCTATTGTCGGCATGAGACCAATCTTCTGGTGACGCGTCCATTGCCGGTTGTACTCGGTCAAGCAAAGATTGCGAGTTGGGACCTCCGAACTTGAATATTCTGTCGTAATTAGTTGCTCCATTTGAGGTCTGCGTTGACAATTGTCCGAACTGATGAAACCTGTTGGATGACGGTCCAGGCGCACTCAAGTCCCGGCTGTATTCCAAGAAGACGGGAGGATTTAACCCTGAGTTTGGACCAGTCTCGGGGAAAACGCTTGTGATGAAGGGCAACTCGCAGTCCCTGCACCAAAGATGAGGGCCGAAGAAAACAACGGAAAAGTAACCTACGCTTTAAGTTCTATGAGATCCACCCTCTTGCTAGGGAGGGACATTACTAGTGGCATGTAATGCAAAGCTTGCAACGTACATCGACAGTCGATGAAGATTGTCTATTATTCGGGACTTCCCCGCGCCTTTGAATCGGTTGGACAAGCTGTGGTGTAATACCTACATCGACAGCGCATAAGTAGTTACTACATCGAATGCAACAAGAACGCACAGAGTGCTCCGGTACGGTCCAATGTGTCCGCATGACACCTGGTGCAGAAATGGAAATATTATCACGCTTTGGAGGGGGGATTCCGAAATCCTGTATATGTTTCCTGAACTCCTTTTCGAGCTCTGGTGGGACTACGTTCGAAGGGACAAAGCGGGAACGTAGATTATCTGTGTAATGGACCTCCACGATGAGGTCAATATTTGAGAACATTTGAAACGTTGAAGCGCTGTGGTCGGTCGTCGGATGCTGGGCAGGTGATACTATCGTCAACAGAGATAGCAATGATGGTAGGCATTGAAATACTCACAACGTTTCGTAAATGACAACGATCGAGTGGCAGCTTTCGACTTCGTCTTTGTGCGGTTGAATTTCGACAGAGTCCTAAGCGCAGAATGGTTAGTTTGAACGGCCTGAAAGCCAATCTAGTTAATCGTTGTCGTGGTCAGAGGGTGAGTTCGTTGGCAATTGTCTAAGCAGGTCCTGATCCGGCGATGATTTCCCCTTTAGGACGATCCTTACGTTTTACTCTTCCGACAACGAACGCGAGCAGACCGTCACGCTTAAACGCGCTTCAAGCCCATAGACTCGTGTCTGTGCTCCTCTCATCCTAACAAAAAAACCTTCGACGCGTTTTTTTGCCTTGCAACAGGATATCAGCCTCTTCGGCGACTCCGAAACACTTGGCGACAAACAGTTTGAGGTGTTTACACGGATCAGAAATGCCTATGGTACCTCAACAGCCTAACTTGGTGAAGAAACCGCGTCTCGAATGGGGGAGACCCATCAGGTGTACTGCCGAAGTGACATATACGGGTGCGAAGGCGGAAGAGTTTCAACCATGGAAATTGCAGAAAGCTATCGCGTTGCTGAAGGCTGATCTGACCTACATCAAGCTGGTATTTCCAAAGGACAGCGACATTGAGGTCCTCCGTCGAGGTGTGGTTCGGTTTTTCTGGTTGTCTTGGGAAGACAGTGTCAGTGGTGTTTGCTTCTCGAGCTTGCGCACTTTTAACTCCCTGCCCCTCAGCCGCTGCACAAAAGCCTGACTGCTAGAACTGATCGTACATCTGATTACTGGCGCACAACCGCAGAAAAGTTGGAAGATTTGTCCATGTACGTCCTTCATCCTTCACCTCCCATGTAGCGCGGTCTCATCCATCATAGAGAAAGCATTAGAATTTTCGAAAAGTATGTGACATTGCTCTCATCTTTGGAAGCCGACTCATCCACGAGATAGCATCAATCCGCCAGAGTCACGCATTGAATCCACTGAATCCCTTCTCCGTCGTGCTGCCATGTCTATTATTACGCCGCAACGCAAGACGAACACGGAAACATCATCAGATATAGATCAGGCTTCCAAGCCATACAGCTTTTTGACTCATATCAAACCTGTTCGACAATCTGGATGGGGTCTGCCCATCCGACTTACACTCGAAATAACGTATACGGGCACAAGAACGAGCGAGTTTGTACCGGAACATCTTTCAATGGTTCCAGTCTCAGTCACGTCGGACCTTTTGAGGCTTCGCCTGCCATTACCACGACAACAGGATATTACTGTTCCGGAACCAGGTGTGGTCAGATGTTGTTGGACAACGTTCGAGCGAAGTGTACATCTTCCAATGAGCCGGCTTTTCACTGCTTGATTATTTATAGCCAGTCCACATTGACGTGACTCAAGGGCATTCACAGACTACAACCTGGCACCATCGAAAACGACAATTTGAAGCCTTGTCGATGTTGGTCACAATACCTTTCTTTTCATGCTCACTGAACGCCACCTCGTTAGTGGCAATGCACGCATAGCAGAAAGGTGAGCGGCCATCTCTACCGATTGAGCGATGGAGATCGCTGATATTCTACAGCACTGTTCCCTCCGACCCGTTCACCGACGATGCCTTTTCTAACGCGCACGATGGAACCGAGCATGACAAGGAAACAGACCATCCAGGACCCGGATATGAACTCGGAACCCAAGACATACTACTGCATGGCGCAACTGATAACGATGTTGAATCCAAAGGAGACTTGACAAAAGTATGCCTTTTCTGACTGGCGACTTCTGCTATTCCCAACTGACAGCATTCAATTGAGTGCCCTACTGTAGTCATCCATCACCATACGTCAGTACCTCGAAGGCTAACTTGGTCCGGCAATGTAGATGTCCGACTCTAATGACACATTCGAGAAAACATCAGCCTGTCTTCTTGCACTCGACGCCCTACATCAGCAAGTTGTCTCGCTCGTCGCCGAAGAACAGAACTGGCGTGATCAACTTGGTATCGCTATTCCTGGACCGCCGAACGACCTATGTGAGCTGTCTGTTTCCTGGGGTCAGGGCGCTAGCTGATGTGGTACTCCTAGTGATGGATATGCGCCTAATAGCATGCAAGGCTGTGGCGGCGGTCGAGAAGAGCAAGCGCCGAGCCTGTGAGCTCAAGCTAGAGCGCATCCGCTTGGAATGCAGGAGTCCATTCGTCGTACCTGAAGTCTTTGATTCCTATGTGGCAATCGCACAGCTCACATCTGAACTTGCTGTATAGTATCCGACTTGGTATGTGTGCCTAATAATTCTTGAAATATTTCTACGGTCTAATGCGAGCGGTGTCTTGCCAGATGGCTTCCCTCTTTTGTCTACGGAGGAAATGAATTATTTGACGAAAGCCGTCGCCTTGTTCATGGACTTCTCCAAGACTCATCTCGATCAAATCACGCGCAGAGAAACTGAATAGTGCGGCCCCGGTAGGAAGAAGAGCGGACAAAATCTCCCAGGACAATCGATATTCGTCGACTATAACGGTAGGTACGTAGAAATGGTCAAAGGGCCCCCTGAGGAACGGCAGTAAGGCGCGCTAGCGCGCGTCAACTACGTCTATATTGTCCGCCGGCCCGCGCCACACCGTTGAATGTCTCCGCGTCGTTCCAGGTTCCAGACTACGCGCCTCTTAACCTGGTACCTCGCCTCAGAGACGGAAATAGCCTTCTGCTTACTCTCAACATAACAAGTGAAACACGTAGGATGTTCTGCTCTTATGAAGATTCAGAAGGGCACCAACCGACTAGAGGAGCCTTCAGGAACATTCATGTATGACCACGAGACTTCCATAGCAAAATAGGTGGCCACTGGCCGCGTTGGGTTCCTGGGACGCGAACCAAAGATCAATGATGTGGCGGGCCCATGGCCGCGTCAGAGAAAGAAAAGGTGATGCGCTAACTATGAGTTGTAGGAGACTCACTTGCGCGTAATACTTATTGTGGTAAGTGCGCCACATTTACAGGACGCGATTTTGACCTTGAGTCCCAAGTCAACTGTACCAACCTCCCGCTTTTCTTTCATTTGAACCTGCTTCTGGCTTGGTCGAAACGTCATTCAAATTGTACGTCCACTTCGACTTAGATTCGACTGTAATACTCCGGTTCAAGTTCTGAACACCAGAGACTCTAGGTCATGTCCGCAAGTTGGAACGAAGAACCCCAGCTATAAGCTCTATATAATGAATTCCGGAGCGCTGTCAACTCCGTTCATGTGTTGACCGGATCTCTCTATTCACAATGACCTACAACCCTCTCTCAGGCACTGATACCGTGCTCACATTTTGTATTGAGACCGTTCGCCCTTGGGGGGCACGGGTGGACGTCTGTAATATTCAAATTCGCGTCTTCTGACATTTTTGATTGTCGGGAATCGGGATGCGATCTTAAACTGAGGAGGTACGTATTCAACTCTTATCAATTTCCGTGGCCGACGATGGATGGAGTCTTGTCAGGTTTCATATGTGCCCTTCTTCTTTGTGCGCCTGAGTGAACTGAAGTAGTCCATCGGTGCTTCACGACGTTCGTAGACCCGTTTACTCTGGACATGTCTTCATTGAATCTGACTCTCAGCTCTCAGTGCGATCAACGTTGGATGACCTACTACGTAGGGTCGCGCCACAAACCGCATGAGCATATGTCAGTTGACCGAACAATCTGCTTCCATCAACCAGTTTCACCGAACGGTGTTTTCTCGTGGGAATCATAAGACAAAGCATGCACGGCAATGGGTTCCCCATCCCGAACGCAAGCGCACGAAGCTCGCCGCCTTCGCATTCTCGAAATCTGCGGAACTTTCTGTCCTTGATCCTGGAAGCGAAACCGCTCAAGACCAGAGACTTGTCGACGTCCCTTTGCAAGAGGATGGGCTTTCTTTGGGTCGGCGGGCCGCCGCCGGCCCGACACTCCCCACATTTTCCCCACCCTCATTCCCCGCATAAGGGTCCAGGGCATCCTATATAAGGCTTTCTCCCATGATCATCTGAGTTCGGCAGGCTTCAGTGCGTCCTCCTACTGACATCGACCCCATCCGCCATGGAGGATACTCGGTTCCAAAACATTCGTGTCTATTGTAGGTCGACTCAAATTCGCGTTTTCTCGAGCTAACTCGTGTTATAGGGCTCGCGTTCGTCGTGTATTGGGGTATTGTGCTGTTCGGTTATGATACGTACGCGCGCTCTTTGAATATGCAAAGCCGTGGTCTCATTACCTCAACAGTGGTGTCGGTGGAGGCGTCGTCAACAACTCTTACTTCCAGAAGCACTTTGGGATGGTAAAAGAAGACGGAACGCAAGACAAGCACAGAGTGAACGAAGTCTCGTCCAACGTTGTGTCTGTGCTTCAGGCTGGTGCTTTCTTCGGCGCACTGGGTAGTACAGCTATATCTCGTATGTCTCTTTTCACACTGGTCTTATGTCTTTCTAACGGATTGTTTTCAGCTCGCATCGGTCGTCGATACACTCTGCTTGCTTTCGCACTCCTTTTCAGTGTTGGTGCTGTGCGTCCTTTCTCAATTCTTGCCATATCCCAACCTGATTGTAACGATTTGAAGATACTAACTACCGTCGCCGAATCTCCATCAAATGGTCTGGCGCTTATCTACGCCGGTCGTGTCATTTCCGGTGTTGGGATCGGTGGTATCTCTGCGGTCGCGCCTGCGTTCGTCTCGGAGTGCTGTCCGAAGGAAGTCCGTGGACGGATCACAGGTCTATTCCAGATCATGGTGGCTATTGGTGTCATGCTGTCGTACTTCATCAACTGTGCGTCGATTATTTACCTACCATGCTTGCTCTTGCTCATATTTCCAGATGGCATTGGTATCAACATCCACAACAGCGTGAATGTCTGGCGGATTCCGTTCGGTTTCCAGCTAGTCCCCGCTGGAATCATGACCTTCGGTCTCCTTACTATCAAGGTTTGTCTCCAATAATCAAAATGTGCGAACGAGCCGGAACCGATATATTCCCATAGGAATCCCCTCGTTGGCTAGCCTCGGTCGGTCGGAAAGAAGACGCTCTCAACAACTTGGCTTACCTTCGTCGTCGATCAATACATGATGAAGTGGTCCTTCACGAAATAGCTGAAATCGAGGCTGCCATCGAGGAAGAGCGTATCGCTCGCGAGGGTCTCGGTATCAAGGAGGCGTTCTTCGGCAAAGGCAACTTCATCCGTTTCGTGATTGCCTTTGTCATCTTCCTGCTACAACAGTGGTCTGGCCAGAACAGTGTCAACTACTATGCCCCCCAAATCTTCGGTATGCCTTTCATCCGCTTGAGTTCTCAGGATTGAAGCTGACCCACTTTTCTCAGCCTCTATCGGCTACACCGGCACCAAGAACTCGCTCCTTGCGTCTGGAATCTACGGTGTCGTTAAAGTCGTGGCCACTGCCATCTTCATCTTCTTTGGTGTCGAGTACCTTGGACGAAAGCTTTCTCTCATCATCTCGGCATTCGGAATGGGCACACTGTTCTATATCATCGGCGCTATCCTCAAGACTCATCCGCCACCGGCTGTCAGTTCTAGCGACGTTGTTACTGCAGTCTCCCCCGCAAGTCAAGCCATGGCTGCCATGCTTTACATTTACGTTTGCTTCTATTCGATGGGCTGGGGTCCTTTGCCATGGGTGTACGTCTCCGATATTTTCCCGACCAGGACTAGGCATTACGGTTTGGCGATGGCCAGTGCTTCTCAATGGCTATGGAGTACGCGTTTTGGTCAATTTGAGTTACACAGCTGACATTTCTGTGCGCAGATTTCGTTGTCTCAAAAGTCACTCCCGATATGGTCAGTGACCTCGGTTGGAAGATCTTCATCATGTTTGCCACGGTCAACGTTGGCGGTATGGGTGTGTTCTCACTGTACGTCCTACGCCACTTCTTGTGACTTCTTCGTGTTAACGCATCGATAGTCTTATCCCCGAGACCAAGGGCCGCAGTTTGGAGGACATGGACATCATTTTCGGTGCCATTTCCCAAGAGGAGCGTACAGCCAACATTGTCGCGCAGGAGAGGGCGTTCGAGGAGACTGAAGGCAAGAGCGTACACAGCATCCAGGATAAGGTTTAAGCTCTACGAGAAAATTTCTACGCTGTATTTTTAGTTCCATGACATTCACATTGGTGCCTGCGATCGTTTCGCGAGTAAACATCAAGGAAGGTCGTATATTGTCGACAAAACTGGGTCATAAGAAGCGACAGTACAGGTTATAAGGTTGAAAAGAAGATCTGAGGTAAACTTGGAAAGGAGTGGCATACACACACCCCAAGCCGCTCGCAAGCCAAAGGAAAGGGGACAGAATCAGAAAGATAGAAAGAAAATAGCGAAGAACATTGGCGGGTGCGACATTTGACATGTAGCAAACTCACACCCCCCAACGCCCTGGGCCGAGGATTGAAAGAAGTATGGTCCCTCTAGTATGGGCCATCGGAAGCGCTAAGAATAAAAAAATAAGGACTTGGAAGAAAACGTAAACGTGAAGGTCAAAGAGAAAGCAGACGGGCACTCAGTTTGACCTGAAAGTGCCAGAAGAAATGCCCCTCAACCCCCTAATTGACTTCACAACAGCAGTAACAGTTCATCAAATCGCAATATTGCCTCCCTTATCATAGAAGACCTTGACCATGACCGCCATGAGCGCGGAGGCGATGAGCCAAGTTCCTCCGAAGAGTTGGACAGGCAGAAAGTTGATCTTGCCGGTGGACGGGTCGGTGTGCCGATCGAGAATCGCGCCAGAGACTGGTGGTCCGACGAGTGTCCCAGGCTTACGAAACATGAGGCTTCTCCCGTGAATGTCAAGATGCCACTTAATACTCACCACGAAGCTCGAGAACATGACTCCTGTAATGCTTGCCAGACCTTCGACCCCATACAGATCGGCAGCGACTATATACGAACCATCAATACGTGGGAGAAGTTTCGAGAGTTTGTACCTACCGACAGGATACAGACTGACATATCCTCCCGTGAAAAATCCGTAGAAAGACGAGAACGCCATGAGGCCGGCGAGATTGTGTACGAATGGCCATATCGCCAACTGCCCGACACCGCCCAGGAACTGGCACAAAGAGAGAATGTGAAGATGCCCTAGATGATCTCCGACAATCCCTAAGCACTATAGATAGCGAGCTTTGAATACAGAAGTGATAAGCGCACTGGACCAGTAAGAACTCACGACGCGTCCAATTGCGGAAAAGGCCGAAATCAGTGCTGCAGAGTTCGCACCGTCCTGTGCGCTGCGTTCAAGTTTATTGACGGCGTAGTCTATGAGCCGAGAGTTGATGAAGCATTCTGTCTTTCCGAGTGATGGCACCCACCTGGAACATAGAACAAGGGAACATAGAAGCCGGGACCGCTGAAGAGTCCAATTGAGCAGAGGAATAGGAACACTTTGTTTGTCATCAAGTTCGTGTCTATCCTGGTGGGTGGACGGACGGACGCCCGAGGCTTGAGGAAAATGTCGGCAATTCCCAGCGCTACACGAAGTAGTATTAGCCCGAGATTAATATCACGAATCAAGCGCGAACAAACGCAGGTCTATCGTCACATGACAATAAAATCGAAAGAAATCCTACCTAGCAGAGTCATCAGACCAGTTGCTCTCAGCGCCCACCGGAAGCCGAAGTGATCAATGAGCTTTTGCGTCAAGGGACTGAGTACGAGCCCTCCCACGCCTGTTGGAACAATATTGGGGCACTGTGGAAGACACCAAGAAAAGAAATAACGAACCATAGCCACTGGCTGCGATTCCAGTGGCGAGACCTATAACTCCCGTGAGTCGTGTTCGACCACGAGAATTCTTTGAATTACCTCGATGCTTGGTAAACTGAATGTATGTGAGTACTGTGCGGAAAGGGTCCATGAGATGGAGCCGCAATACTTACCCATTGAGAAGGGATGCAGACAGCGGGTATGAAGGCAAACCCGCTTCCAACACCAAACATGACGCCTATGCGCATTTAAGATTAACTAAGGCGCGAAATGAAGGTCGAGAACGATACCTTGTGTGAGATACAGATGCCAGATATGTGTTCTAGATGCACGAGTTACAGACTGACTTAACTCATCGAAATCAAAGAAGGTCCTACGAGTATGACGCGGCGATGAGCCCCATGCACATTATGCATGTTCCCATGAATCCAGTAATCCTGAAACCAATACGTTGCGCGAGGATACCCGCCAAGCTGCCATGATGGTCAGTTACGAAGTTAGCAACGTTGAACAGCTTACATGCCAACGAGTGGCTGTCCCGTAGCCTGAATGGACCCGACCCAGGCTAGATCAGAACTGGATACAGGACCCAGCACATGAGAAGTAAAGTAATGGCTTTGGTACACGCCCCACGACGACTCGATGCTATGCAGATGTTAGCACCGCCTCGTTCTGGGGTAACAACAATTATAGACGAACCCTAGAGCGAAGAAATGCACGACGAAGGAGCAGAGGACGCAAATCCAGCCATATCCTCCGTCTGGAAGGGCTTCGTCATCTTTGTGTCCTTCGACGTTGGGAACAGCGGGCACGTATGGTACAATAGTAGAGGATATTGGGGTCGAAACATCGCTTTCAGCGTCGGTCGACGGCGTGCTGTCAGAGCAAGAGCAATAACCAGAATCGAGGACTAGAGTCATATACAAATGAGGCTTGTGAGGGATCAAACCAAGGAAGAAATGAACGCACAATGGATCCTATAAGGGCAAACATGCCGCCCGAGATCAGACCAATCCTAAGCGCCTGTAATTACTAAATTAGGCGCCGGTAGATCCATGGGTGATGATGTTACGAGTCCCTGTTGTCGTTGTAAATCTTCCCGCCCACAATCCACTGTTGCTTGTAAATGTGAGGCAATTCGGGCATCCAGCCGGTCCCGGGCGCCTAATCGTAGTTGGTTATGTAAAAAATTAAGCGCCCGTCGTCCTGAGCATGCGGAAATGCTTCAGGCGCACTGCTATTCAAGTAGCAAGGCTGTTACCATCAGATACTTGCACCAGTAAATTGCGAAAGAATGACAAATGAAGACGCCACAGTTCCCCTCATGACTGACTTCCAAGTGGTCTGATAGAAAGACTCGACGAAAACGCGGGCATCGAATGATGTCGACGTAGATGAAATGCGTGCATTGTTATATTGACGCACAGTCAGTATCAGTTCTTTCTGAAAAGAACTGACACTGACACCCGTAATGGAAAAGAAAGAGGAGAAGATCAATGTTGATGGTGGTGGAAAGAACATCCATATTTGAGCTCCGCCTCGCACTTCGCCAGGATTGTCTAGACCTCGAAACGACTGCATGGCTGACATTCAATTCCGCCTCACCTTCTACGCCACGAACACGTCTATGAATCTTGCGACCCGGGCTCGCTCTGTACAATCTACACTGATGTTCGTTATCCATCTCATCTTACTGATCAATCGTAAGAAACAACGACATTAACTAGTTCAACCACGCACTTGTTATCTCCCTGCCTGGAGTCACAAGCCTCCAGGGGGGACGTCACTAAGTGCGGCGAAGCTCAAGGAATTCTGATTTCATAGCTTTAATACCTATCCCGTTGACTTGGCTCATCTCAGGATTCTGGGAATGATCCGTTATGATGTATGCTTGGTCAATTCGTCAAGTACTTGCATAGCGTTTAATAAATAAATGTAGTAATGTCCACCCAATTGATTGAAAACGGTTTCCTTGCCAGGTCCCTCATAGGAACACAAAACTCGTCCTATTCTGTAAATCCTCATTCCGTGCCACCAGCTCCAGACTACGGCCCCCATCCACCCTTCGAAACATGGCGACGCCACCCTCAGTGTTAGCGCCAGCCATAATGAATTCATCACTCCTGTCAGCGACATTGCCCAACATCATTCCTCGGATTTGCTGTAAGCCCGTAGGTATCTGGGCAAGCAGCTGCAGTGCTTCTCCCTCACGCTTGGCTGTCTCAAAGCGCCTGACCTTCTGCATTCTCCTGTTGTTCCGTTTACATACGGGAGAAGTGCTATTGCCACTGGCAGACGACGTCCCGTTGATGAACTCAAAGATCGCGATGGTGTCGCCATTGGGGTCGATGGTTTCTCCGATGTTACGGTTACTCACATAGATGAGTGGAGAGGGGAAACGTTCAGTTGGAGCAGATATGAGAATTTCGGCAGCGGCGAATGATGTTCCAGCCGGTGCACCGTCTGGGATAACAGAAACATTGGCCAGCAGAGGGAACGTGGTGCCATTTGGCGCCGCAGGAATTTGTTGAGCCGTAAGTGTGGACGTTTTCTCGTGTACCGTAAAGAGGATGTTATCTGTACCAAGTTACAAACGTTAGCACGCGCTTGGGGTTACACACAGGAATGGATATACCATGAATAGCAATATGCCTAGGGCCCGCACCGGCGTCAATGTCAATCTGCCCTTGCACTTCAAAGCTCCCAGGAGTTCCGGTATTCACCAAACGCCAGATCTTGTCCCCGCCGAGATCGGGGACGAACACTTCTCCATTGAACTCGAGTGACATGTGGGGATTCGACGGTGCTCCCTCTGGGATCGGGAAGGCGACAATTGGGGAATCGCGCTCGAAATGCAGGGGATCATCGGGAACTGTGGCGATCAAAGAGCAATTTGGTGATCCAAACTATGATTGCAATCAGGTTGTTGTTCGGGGAATGGGGCGAGTATGGGAGCGCTTACATTCATGCCAGACACCTCCCCCGTCGAGAGCGGATTGGTAAATGTAGGTCCATTTCCGCCTGTCGTGACGGTGTCGACCAAGGTAAGGATCCCGTCGGCGACCGAGAATGATTGGAGATTGCCTACGGGGGATATCTCGTTAACCGCGCTGTATACACATGTTCAGAACACTTATGGCTGCCACCGAATCGGAACTCACTAAAGAATGCTGCTATTCTGAGATGTGAGGCGATCCATGACGGATTGTCTCCAGTCGGGTTCTGCTGAACCAAGGTGAGAGAGGCCGCGTCCGTGTCAAACAGATAAGTGGCGACGAATGAAGAAAATCCGCCAGCAAGAATCGTATAATTAACCATTGCGGCTTCGTGAAGAAAGAAGGAATAAGCGAGTGAAGAAAGAAAATATAGGGCGCTAGGCCTAGGATCGTCGCTTATAAGGATTGGCGGCCGCAGGAAGCGTTAGAAGGAGGAGAGCACCGCTCTGATACTGTGGGGGAAAAGAAGACGATGCGGCGGGAAACTCGGAGGCCAAGCACGGCTTTTGTTGTTTACGTTGATCCCGAAGCAGTGTCCATTGTTTTAGGAGATGATCTCGGGGATTGCAAGCTTTTTTGTTCGTCCACCGTCCATTGTCAAGGCCAAGGCGTTTGGATCAAATAGGCCTAACAAACTAGCCGGGTAGGTGTATAAATTTCGGCATTCCAGCGACTGGGCCAGGCAAAGGTGAAGGACAACAATGATCGCACTCTTGTCTCAAACAGTTGTTCGGTTGTTTGGACAACGACCCTGATACAGATCTGCTTGGCAACGGCGTCCATGTTGAACAATGTACTTGCATCTTCATTGTTCTTGTTCTCGTTTGAACCTTCGTGCGTAGCCTGTCGACGGGTAATTTACGCGTCGTTCCGGTATACGCGTTGAATGACTCTGACTCCCGAAACATCTCGCACATCACCCCTCTTCTTCGACCACCATCTCCTTCTCATCAGTTAGATTCATGCCCGTGATGCACCCCGATGAATGGCTGTCACTCAGGCAATGCAGTGCTCTCTTCACTGTGTGGTGATCACTGAACTCGGCTGTGTCGTTGATTCAAAGATCAGCGGTCTATGATATCTTACGCGCTCCCTGTAAGTGACTGGCAAATCAAAGATCACATCTATGATCTATCGGTAGTTCACCGAACGTAAGTCCTCTCTAGATCTATAGAATGCCTCTATCGTGGGTTGGTCTCAACCTGAAAAGGTGCCCTTCAGCTTTTCAAGGCCAGAGTAACTGGTCCTTGATTCAAGTACATCTGAGCTGCCTGCTTGAATGAACGGCGTCAGCAAGGAAGCAGAAAATTAGCCGCCAACAGCACACCGAATACGTGATCCTCAGTTTCGTAGTAGTAGTCCATGGATTATACATAGAACGGTATCGTATGCAAACTGTATGCGGAGGATATGATACAAATGTGGAGAATTAATGCAAGAATGGGGAGTTGCCATTATGTGCTCATAATACGCTCTATCTCAATCGACAATCTCACGCGAGCTGCAGATCCTTCTGGTTTGGAACCACCAATTTTGCCGCCACTCTTATCCCCAAACCCAGTATGGACGCCTTCGTATACGAGGGCAAGGAGCTTTACGAACTGGTTCCCCCATATGGCCTTGGCATCCGAACCCAGTACCTGTAAACCTGCTGTATAACGAATTCAGAACCGAAATGAAAACGGAACAGAAACACTAACCGGCTAACACATCCGCCGCAACCGACTTCTCCAGCATAACCCTCCCGCCCCCGTCCGACCCCACCAACCGCGCAATCCACCGCCAGAACATCGGCGTCTGCCACATCGCGCCCTTCAACGGCTGCCTCACCGGCTTAATCGAGAGCACTGTAAAATATACCCTCATAATGCCCGCAATGCGCGTATTGTACTGCTCCTCGGTCTCCCACACCATGCTCCCGTCGTTCGCCTGCATCTGTCTGTACCCATTCGCCTTCTTCCACTCCGTCTGGTTCGCCCACTTGCGGCCATCGTAGTCCGCGTCGCCCACGGGATAGGGCACGGCCCACCCGCCGGTACGTGTGACGAGGCGTGCCCAGAGGACGTCCCCAAAGCCATCAAGTCGCTCAAGCAGGTTGAACGTTACTTGGGCGATGGGCATGGCGGGATTGCTTTCGGTAGCATTGCTGACTTCGGCTTCAGCCTGCCCTATTATGGTCTTTGCAAGAGACGATAATAGGCCATAATAAACTGATGGATTATGTCCCGAGGGCGGTAGAAGCATGATATGTGTGATCTGGTCTGTCTGAAAACCGTGAGCTAGGTGAACGATGTAAACCAGCAAAAGATTACATACTATCCGATTTATATCGTTGATGTTTTCTGTGAGTTGACCGATCTTGGGCGTGATTTGTCGACGGTGAGCACTCCATGCGCTCTTCAAATCAGCGCTGTTGCCACTCTTGTTTTTCACGACAGGCATGACCTCGGTTTTAAGATTCTGCTCTAAATGTCAATACGACTGAAAAAACCGAACTAGACATGCCTACCGCCATCATCTTCCGTGCTGTCCACCACTCATCTTGAGCACTGAGAAACCCAAGTTGCTCTCGAATTCCCCTCTCAGAAGCCATTTTCTCCATCTTTGCTTTCTTCTCAGCCTCGACTCTCTCCATATCCTCTTGCGCTTTCTTTGCTTCCTCTTCCTCCTTTCGCTTCTTGTCTTCCTCCGCCTTTCGCTGAGCCTCCTCCTGACTTCGTTTCTTTTCTTCCTCGGCCCGTCTGCTCTCCTCTGCCAATCGCTGCTTCAGCTCCGCGTCCTTCCGTCGCTTGTCCTCTTCATCGCGCAACTTTTGCTCGGCAGCCCACTTGCTTTCAGCTTTCTTGGTATCCATTGCGATGGCTGCGTCTATGTTTCGCCAGAGAGCGGTCTCCCGCGCTTTCAACTGTTCTACCATTGCCGCCTTCTCTGCGTCAACCTTTTCTCGTATTTTGGCAAGATGCTTGTCCAGTTCGCTGCGTTGGAGAGCAAGATGCGCTTTGAATCTCTCCTCATCGCGCGTCTTCGCGACTTGCCGAGCGTCGTGAAGCTTGGACTGGATAGTGGCATAGTTTTTGCGCGCCGCTTTCTATGTGGCTACTCGGATTAAAGCTCTAACGAGTAGAAATGAGGCGTACGAATGACTCCTTTCGGACATTTCTTTCCCATTCTTCGTAAGGGTCAGTATAATGTGAGCGCAGGCGTATTGATGCCATAGCGTCCTCGAGCTGCCGTGTCGACGTAGAATTCGCCTTCTGTGGACTTGGAGTTGATGCGGAATTTCTATATTTTCATTAACAAGAAGGTCATTAATTGCGTGGAGTCGTACAAAGGCATCCGTCGCGATTTTGACGACGCGCTGGCAGTATTTCTCCATGATACGGGCATGTGCGCATCGTCGTCCTCTGAAGATGACAGACCAGACTCTTCCTCAGACGCATAACTGGTATCGCTGCCACTATCGCCGAGGCCGAACGATGAGGATCTGCGTAGGTGTGTTCTAGGTCGTCAGCATATACAGCAGTGAATTTGGCAAATTGATAGAAATCGCGTACCCTTCCCGCACAGGCGAGGGCGATCGAGGTATCCCAAACCGCATGTTATTGAAAACAAGGGTTCAAAATGACTGGGAAGTTGTTGAAGACGCGTCGAGGGTTCACAGGACGTATATCAGCTCCCAATATCCACCAGAACCTATAGTTTAAATGAGAACAAAAAGTTGTCGAGGTCGTGGTTGGAAGGCAAGTTGTGCACGCGTCCGGATCCGGTCGATTGCCAATTCGGGATGGGCACGTGGGCCACGGCCCAGTCACCACGTCTCCAACAACCAGACGTAGTACGATGCGCGCTCATTGGTATATTCCGACTCAGGCGGCTTGGGATTGGTCAAGATGACATCCTTCAGACGAGGTCAACATGACAACATAAGCTTGTATTATCTCCGACTTTCATCGCACTCAATGGCCGCCGTACTTACACCACCATCCCATGGAACCATGTCGCGTTACGTCGCCCATCATGCGCGGTACCTGCACAAGTCAGCCCTCTCGAAAGTTTCGTCCTTTCACCTTTTAACACGTCCTGATTCAGAATACCGGATACCACGCCTCTTTCATGGCTCAGATCTTATTGACTCAACTCGACCCACTAAGGGCGCACGACGTTCTCGGTGACGACAAGCATTAAGTTGTACAACCCGTTTGCGCCTAAACCAGCTCCTCCTGGTTTCGGAGAGGGGACAATTCTTCCTGAAGAGGATGCATCGTAAACTGTACAGTATACACGATGATAGTACATCGGGACTGACTCGCCCCTGCAGATGTCAATATTCTTGTTTACTAACTGGCTGGGCTCGTGTCCCAACGTTGGATTCACGCGTGCCCTCGACAAGGATGGTTCGTGTTCCTGGGCGTATTTGTTCGTCATATGCACCCTAGGTTACGCAGCTTCATGGGTTGCCCAACAGGTTCTTGACGTCCTCTCTCGCAGACGAAATCGATGTCAACTTTTATTCGCGTTTCCCCCAGAAGAAAGGCCAGCCTGGCTCCGTCACAAGATCCCAGACTCGCTGCATGAGAAGCGCGACGACGAGAAGCGAAAAGATGCATTTCTACGACCGCTCAAGTACGACAAGTCACTTCCCAAGGCCTTGCATCAAACGTTCTGCTTTCGTTTCTGGGTCCGGGATCCTCGAGTTGTTCGGTGGTAGGTTGTTTCCGTACAACTTGGTTGTAGTCTTTATTTGTTTTTTAGACGCGCTCAAGACAACCACGCCACTTGTAACGAAGGTTCTATTGACATGGCTCACAGACTCGTATACCTGGTGGCGATTATCTGATGAACAACGGAAAGCGGGGAATATACCACAACCTCAAGGCGTTGGATACGGCAATGGAGTTGGCGTCGCGCTCTCTAAGTTCTCATGCAAAGTCTGCGACTCGTCTGCCCTACGATATTCGTTCTGACTCTTGACGAGCTTGGTAAGATCATATCATCTCCATCCTTCCAATCTGACTCCGACTTTGCTTCATCTAGTTCACGAATCATTCGTCCTTCTATGAGGCACGCCTTTCAAATATGGTATACTCACAAAGTGAAATCTATCAGATGGGCTGAGATGGCATGACAGTGGACACTCGGCTTGGCTGTTCATACATCCTCGGAAAGTAATGCTACACCGCTAATCATCGATAGGTCATTGGCGCGATCTTTTGGAATTTAAAGTCTCGTTGCGCGCCTGAACCACAGCGTTGGTAGAACCATGACCATGATATCAATGGATCCCGAGCTTCAACACTTCTAGCTCGGATATTCGGTCTTGGTCGGTGTCGGGCAGTGTTCGTGGTCATGTTGGACGACGCGTTAAGCGACACGCTGGCCGCTGCGGACATCGTGGTCAAGAGGAAAGAGCTGCTTCTGCACAGATTGCGCGTTGGACGCGTACTTCATTGTCAATGTTCAAACTATAATCATGAATCCTACCGTGTCAGCAAACACGCACAATACTTTGTCGAGTCGCTCATTTTTATTGAAGACTTTCAGATAAGGAAGTCACATTAGAAAGGAGCTATTAAGAACTGTTTCCTTCCTTCACTAGATTCCTCAGCTAAGACCCGTTCCACCAACCCCAACCTCGCACGAACACAATCCTGTCCCAAAACTCCCTCAACTCGTTGTCCAGCGAAATCTCAACATTGTCAATCCTCACAATCTTTCCCTCAAAGAAACCGTCCATTGGAAACTCCACGCCCTCGGAATTGCGACACCACTCAAAACCAGCCCTCAACGTCACGTAACATCCGGTCCAAGACACGTGGGAGGGCCATAGGTCCCTCAAAGCCTGCATCCTCTTGTATGCAAAACATCTTTCCGTAGCCAGCATTAAGAACAAAATGACGAGATTCCGCGGCTTGTGGGTGTACTCCGCACATTCCACCTGCACCTCTGATGGCAAAGAAGACAAACCACTAACATGGGCGTGACCAATTAACGCCTGGTTGGGATAGGTCGACCATCCTCGATCAATGAATTTCTGTTGATTCCTGCTGACCACCCACGACTCCGAAAGAATTCTAAGCCAGTCCCCAATGATAAATACAAGGTGCGCCCATTGGCAGTGTTGGTGAGGTCCCTAATAAACATATCAAGTGTGTTATGTACTGTCCGCTTGTAAAAGTCGTGCAGAATTAGAGCTGGTCTCCAAAAAATTCCAAAGTTCTGTGAAAGGTCTTGGACAGGAAGCTGTAAAAGCCTGCTGAGTGATTGGAGAGGCAGCACAATATTGTGTGCCCGCAACAGCTCACGAATCTGGAATAGGCAGTGCGCGAGACAAGCGCCAATGATGGGATCTTCCCATGGCTGGGGATCATGATCACAAACCGGTGTAGTATTAATAATCCTGATAATAAAGCAGCATATGGGCTCTGCCACCACTGCTGAGCAAGGAATATCCGTCAGATAGTTTAGAGCACAGTTGATAAGGTGTAGATGACACCAACCATTGGGGTCACACCAGCAAGATGAAAAATGTTGCGCCACATGGGAGACACCAAATTTCCCAACTGCAAGGGCAAGGCGGAAGGAGGGCAAGAATGACGAGCCTCGGAGGTCATCATGGATGGAAAGAAACTTGAGAAGATGATCCTGAAGAAAGATATCAGACTCCGCAAACACTCCAGCATGAGCCAGTGGTAAAAGTACAGTAGGAACTTGGTTCAACTTTAAAGGTCTGTCTCTTAGAGTTAAAAGATCAAGAAATGATGACTCTGTACTACATGTAGCCTGAAACCACAGATCAATGACAATAGCACAATCTGTACTGTCATCAAGGTATTCTGGTTTAAGTACCTCCTTGTTGATGGCATGCTTGATGGAATTAACCCACACCAGAGGATGTAGCTCAACATCATGGTTCAAGGCTACACATGCCCTTATACGACTTCGAGTTTGAGTTGACCACTCAGCCCGTGATTGGTACCGCCCGAGCCACAACGATGCCCGAAAGTGCGGCACGTCACGATCATCATCAGCCACCGCATATCTGCGCTCCCTTTCTCTACTCGGAAGAAACAAGTACGAACGCTTGAGGCGATCACATATGTTCTCGCAACCGACGGCCCAGGTGAGCACAGGAATATTGGTGGAAAATAATGATGGATCAAGCTTGTCGGCAATTCGTTTGAAGGATTCGCTACGAACTCTTCCCATCTCGTCCCCATTACACCACGGGTATTCCATAGTGTAAGATTGTATGCTCGCAGGGAGCCCGCCAAGTGCTTGTACGACGACACTATGGACAGAAGGGTTTGACGACATGCCGAACAACCAGTCAAGAGCATCGACGGAGAGTTTGTCATAGTTTTGTTCTACTGCCTTGGTCTCTGAGTCTCTCAACGTCGTTCGCTCTTTGAGCAATTCATTGATGGACTTGCGAGGAGGGGAATCATCGGTTGAAGTTAGGTAGAGAGATATTGGCTTATCCAGCTTGCGGCCAGGAAAGCATAATGCACAAAGTCGGTAAGCGGGGTCTGATACGGGCACTGGGGAAGGAATACGGGCATGACATTGCTGACAAGATACAGCACACTGACAATGACAGTGATGACACCGATGGCCCAAGCCAACGACGTCTGGAGCGGGACGAAGAAGAGGATGAGACCGACAAAGAAGAGGGTCAAGGAAATGTGCATGATAATGGGAAGGAGACCAATAACCACGCCGACGCGCCATTTCTCCAAGCCCATGAAGCGGTAATGGCGGATGTGGCTGCGCGCGCCGGGTGTTCCGGATGGAAGGGAGGTGTAGTGGTGCAGCCACTGATTTACCAGCACGGCAGCGAGAGCTACAACGAGGCTTGTAGCGAGACTCACGACCCAGAGTCCGTTAATCCAAACGGTGATCGTGTCGGACTTATACGCCATAGTGGGATCAGCCGAGGGGGCCGTGAGATTGGGACCAGATGAGCCCGCGGCCATGGAAAGCTGAACAAGCACAAGATCGTGCATCAGAATAGCGGTCATCTGTGAGAATCCGCTTCCAGCTTCTGCGAGATCTGCACCAGGAAGGACGTGACGACTGCTGAGAAAAGACCAGCCTGTGATGCTCGTTAATCCATGCAGATAAACAAAAAGGAATGAGAACATACGAATACCAGCATAACATCGAGCCCAGCGCGAGATTGCCCGACCATGACCGCGTCAAAAGCCGCCGCCTCCTCCTCGTATGTGCGCCAGACCCGCGCATTGGGCGCGACTTCCTGGCAGTATGGATCTTCGGGGAAACGTTCTTCGTAATTGTCTTTGAAAACGGGATTGTGTAGGCTTTGGGCATCTTGCTGCAACCCAAGAACAGTCTTTCCCGGGCGTGGTGGGGTGGGCCCAGAGTCAACTGGCTGGGGAGGTGAATTTGGGTTGTCCGGTGGAGATGCCTCTTGTTGATTCGACTGTGTGGACATGGGCGGAGACAGAGCAGGTAGGCAGTGGCTGTGTCAGCATTCTTCCCACCACTGTCAGTGTCTGAAATTGATACTTACAATAAGTAGTTCAGTTTTTGGATTTACAATTGGCATACAAGTGAAAAAACACGCGCCTAGGGCGGGTATACTTGACGTGACTCGTCGCATGGAATCGGGCGCGCAGACAAAGTTTCGTGCTGCTCGATGACTGTCACCGCTCAGAGAATGAGATTTTTCGTGAGAGCAATCCTGATAATTCTTGTTCCGTCTAATGCAATTCGCGACAGCGCTGCTAGCCTCAAAGTCGATCGGATTGACAACGAACTTGAAGAGTAACGAAGCGACCGAGCGGGCATACCGCCGTCAAAAGCGTGTAGTGCCACTACACGCTACATAACCGCCTACTCTTTTGGAACCTTCAAATTGCCTTCCATAATCTGCACAGCAGCTCCTGCAAGCTCAACAGAGTGAACCTTTCCATCAGCAACCTCAACGAATACCTGTATCTCACTACGTCGCCCGATCTCAACTCCTTGTACAAGATCAAACGACCAGTGTCCATCTCCTTTCGCCTCTGCCAACCACGCACAAAGGGTCGAGGCTGCCGAACCCGTGGCGGGATCCTCAATGGATCCTTCAAACATCCTGGTTCGGATAATGCCCCCTTCCGTGCGAGCAAACACGTAGATGCAAGAGAACCCCTTCCACTCCCCTAGATGAGCATCGGGGACTGTGACGCGCCCAGCATACGGCTGCATCTTCTCGAGCGCCTCGACGGAGGTAAGCTCGAGAAAAATGAATGACATGCCCTTGACGATGGATGCTACGGGGAGCGCGTCATCTAGACCGTTAACAAAGTCTTCGGCGCGGAGGTCTTTTTGGAAGGATTTGACAAATGGGTGGGTGTAGGGTGCGTGAGTCTTAAAGTCGATAGGGACTTTAAGACGTACCCCATCGCCCTCTTTGCGCACTAAAATGTCTCCAGCCTTAGTTCGAAGGATGACACGATCGAGTTTTGTGCTCTGGAGGAGGTACCACCCACCGCCGACTGTTGGATGACCGGCGAAAGGAAGCTCCTCTGTGATCGTGAAGATGTCGATGGGGTACACAGGAAGCGAGTCCACTTTTGATTCCTCCTCATGGAGAAAGATGGTTTCCGAGTAATTGAACTCGCGAGCGATAGTCTGTTTTTGGGCATTGCATAATGCCGTGACGCGTAAGACGTGGACGACGGCTAGAGGATTACCGTAGAACTCATTGGTTGTGAATACGTCGAGGGTGCAGAAGTTGAGCATGGTGGTTAAAAGCAAGGTGTGTTATCGATGTATGAGTCAGAGGACGGCCATGTGACCGGAGGGATTGTAAACCTCTTGTGGCTTGAGACCTCTTGAGACAACTGTCGAGCTAGTAGCGAGTCTAATGACGGCGTTATCAAGGTCTTGGGACGACCAGGTTCTTCAATTGGTGCTCAACGCGGACCTACTGCAGGAGTTCATGCGAACGACGAAGTAGTGGCGCGTCGTATTCGAACAGGGTATGGCAGTTAACTCGAACTAATGCGACGAGCAATTTCTGAGCGAGGCGAGTTGGGATTGGGATTCGGAAGTCATGGCGCGACAGGCAGATCCGCATTTTTCTCACGATCACTTGCCTTTTTACCACCATCTCGCGACGGCCACAGCTTCTTAATGGGTTGTGTTACACATATGAGGCAACGTGCGCGCGATATGACGCGACTTGAAGTGGTGAGTTGGAAATAAGCATAATCTTTCCTTGAATGCTAATCACTACTCCTTACAGCGCTCGACTGAGTCCTTCTGAGCGCACATTCCAGCCATCAGAAGGAAAGCCAGGCGACGTTTCTCCTTCGCTACCATCCCAGCCTTCCGCCATCATTGCAATCGCGTACAGGAGCCCCCCAGAGCCCGGGAAATATGGTGTTGGCACTCTCACGCCGCCTACTGGCATGCCGACATCGTCGAATTGGAACAACGGGTCCAAGAGCCAGCTCACAGCCTTCTCAGGGTCTCCATTGCGAGCCGAAGACATCGCGAGCATTGGGAAGTCCCATCTGCGTGTTATCAGCTCGTTTGCCTTGATATTCATACACCGAACTCACCCCCAACAATTAGTCAGGTTCCAATGCTCGACGACCTTATCTGCCGTTGCCTTTGCGATATCCAAATCCAATCCCGGCGTCGCTGGAAGCCAGCCATGCAACCCAACTAACGCTGGATGGTCATTTGTATATTCGGGGTCGGTCCAGAAATCGTCCTCTAATCCTTCATACACTTTGTACGTCCCGTTCTGGATCGGAAGCTCCGCCAGGTTGTCCTTGACGAGAGTCCAGTTACTCGGAATGTCCACCCCTAAATTTGACATCCACTGCTCAGCATATTCGAGGCCCAATCGCCAGTATGCCAATTCGAAAGCGGGATTTATGGTCACATTTGGGCTGGTGTCCTCGCTGACGACGTACATGGGCGGGCCCAGATCGAAGACGTTCGTGGTTTCATTCCACCACGCGAAACTCGCCATCCAATCCGCCGTCTCCTTTAGAACGTCTTGCCACTTCGTCAGAGTCTCCTCCGTTGGGCGCGCGCGGTATTCATATTGGGCGAACACAAACGGGTGCGGTTGTTGCCAAATTAATAGGTTGTTGATCTCCCCAGGCGAAGAGCGGCCGGATGGGTCGGTCATCTTGGGCCAACGAGCGCCGGCTGCCCAGCCCTGTTGAACTTGGGCACGGGCAATCGAGGAAGCGAGGAAAGAGCTATAGACTCCTGTTGAACGATCCAAGAGATCCCAGTTATTCCATAACGCCCAATGCGCGGCGTGCCAGAAGTACATCTCCATGTGGAATTTTCTGCCATCCACATTCGTCATCGTTGAATTTTCAAGACGATCTTGGCTCACCCGAACTGAAGAACGAGTGTTAGGTCAGTTCATTCGTCCGTATGCAAATTTGTAACTTACCCATCCATTGTTTACTAGTCCAGACTATACATGAATCGTCAGTCACCGGTGATTTGTGAATAACAATGCACCTACCTCTTGCGGAGGTGTATCCCCAGCTTCATTTACGCGCATCAAGTACCGCGACAGGATGATCCTTCGTTGCAGCTCATTCGCACGAGTGTCGGTCGAGCCAGTCACAACGTCCACGAACCCGCTGTTGCTCCAGTAATTCTCCCATGCTTGTCGCGAAGACGCAGAGATTTTCCCGAAGCTCGGTGCATCGTTTTGGCTGGCTAGGCCGAAGGCTGTGGTCAGGACAAAGGATGTATCTGTGCTATTGGGTCGAATAGTGTACCGATGGGCGTCTGGAGAATCTCTGTCAATTTCGAACGGGCTTCCTCCCAGCGCCACGTAAAAAGTGGCATTATTGAGAACGTGCGTAATCTCGGCTTGGCCGCCTTCTGTCTGAAGCGTCGTCGTGTGGTTTGCTGTCATGTTCCATTTGCCGACAGTCGGCGCACTGAACTTGGACAACCCATCGTTCCACGGGAAGTCAATGAACAAGCCCAATCGTCGGGCCTCCAGGAGATCCGACTCGATGGAGATGCCTATGGCATCGCGCTCTTGGTCGCACATCGTCTTCACCGTGACCTGCGTACCATCGAAGGAGAACCGACTGGTGATGGTGCCCGTCCAAAGATCGAGGTCTTGGCCTACCTCATTTAGGTCACTCTCAGTGACGTTCAATGTCTCCCCGGCGGCCGACGAGAACAGTAGTCCCACTCTTCCTAGATTGACACGGTTCGGATTGGAGGTCAGCCACAGCTCAATCCACGGATCGCCCCCAAAGTCATATTGAACGGGCCGGCCATGATTAAGCCAGCTGGCGCCTTTGTAGTTCTCCACATCCGCCATTGTCTTGCCGGGGGGTAGAGGATCGTTATTCCAGCCCCACGAGGACATTATGGCGAATGGGTAAAGGGTCTGCAGGCCTGTGATGTCGGCGCCAAAGGCGAAGTTGCCATTGCCGACTTGCATGGGCGTGGTAGGGTTGGACGCGTTCCGGGCGGGGTTGTATTGGGATACGATGGCATGTCGGTCAATGGCACCGAGCGCGTGATGCGCGAGAAGGAGAATCGGGATCAGCAGCATCTGGGGCCTCGATGGTGAGCTTCGCGCTTCCATGCTCCGTTATATGTTCGGTGGCGGCCCGGAGGGATTTCGGCGCACTCGTGTAAGACTGGATCCATCTTCTCGTGATGGACTGCAGGTGTTATGATTGCCGTTTCTCCACGACTTCCCTTTTTCGGAATTTTGGGATCCATGATGCATTCGCGCTCGCCGCGCTTTTGGCGCTATTGACAATGTCATAGAAAGGAGCGGGAAGCAACGGTCACATGTCCTCGATGACTCATCGTTCGCTGACATGCGAAATTTGGTCAGGTTTTAACGCACATCCACTTGGCACGCTCGGTTATTCGGGTAGCTCAATCAAAAGGACGTGTCGTATGCCGTCTGATGATCTGACTTCCATTTAGTATCAACCAGCTACTAGCTTCCCAGTCCTTGCGTTACTCAGCACAAAAATGAACGTCTTATGGAGAGCTGCCGGTACACATCCCGAGGTCACTTGTCTTACGCGCTGCAGGTGCTTTGGATCCGGTGTTCAGTCGTTTCTCACCACTGACGTCAGGCTGGCCAGGTTATATAAAATGGCTCAGCATAGGACAGACGTTAAATTCAGAACCATGGCAACTCTCGAGTTATTCCCTGCTCCCTCTCACGCGCCTTCGCTTCACGCTCCGTCGCGTCTTCCCGGTGCGGACGATGCGTCGACCAAGGCGCTGCTCGATGTGTTGAAGGATAATCATGAGAGATGGCATATATTCTTTAACGATATGGGTTTTCATAAGTGAGACTTTTGCTCTGTGAATTACAGGACGGCGATTGACGCGGTGTGGCTATAGTCATGTGTCTCATCATGTTCTAGCCATTTGGGCTTTGGGCGCGAATAAGGATCTCATCGAGGCAGCATACAAACATGATGTTCCAATGCAGAAGCCTGCTATCAAGTCTCCGGAAGGTATCACGGAGTCGAACTACAATGAGCATCTCGGTGATGAAAAGTAGGTTGTTAATCGTGTTTTTGAAACCGTCGTTGAAGTATGTTCAAGGTACTATGTTGCGTACATGAACTTCTTCAAAGCACAGCTTGCGGATAAAGGCGTTTCACAAGTACTCGAAGATTGGGTTTTTGCTCGAAGCGCTAATGTTGTTGATGGGGCGCTTCAAAATAAGCAGCCTTCCATGCTCGCGCGGCTCCTGGATGGACTTGTGCACCCCATGATTCATACTGGGTACGGGTTGGAATTTGGTCTTCCCGGAATGGTTCTCGAAGGTATTGAACGTAGCCATTTCCTGCGTGCACCATTTACATTTCTGTACAGGCCTCGCACAAGCTGCCGTGCATCGCGCGCGCGATGCACCCTTCTTCCCTCCGTCGCTTTTTGAATCGGTATCGGCTTTGGACACGTTGGCTTCAAAGATTGACACGGAGTTAGTTCTGGACGAACCGGTGTCTCCTCACTCTAAACCCAAGAAGGAGGTCCACGTCTTTGATATTATGGCGCGGATCCTTAAGGACGAGAAATTCAAAGCTCCTCCCGATGCGGTCAACTTCTATTCGGAGACTATGGCTTCGCACTCCTCGACAATCATTGACTATGCGAATCAGTGGACGTTGAATCTCGATGATCCTCATGATGTTCATCGGAAGATTGAGCAACTGCAGTGGATGAATAGTTTTGTGTACGGCGTTTCTGGATTTAACGCCAAGGAGAAGGAGTTCTTTGCTGATTTCTTCCTGTACGTTGTCTCCCCCCCCTTTCGACTTGAGGATCTCTAATCATATTTCATTACCCACAGCATGCACCTCGTGACTTCATCATTGTTTCTTCCCTCCTTCGTAGCGTATCTTACTCCTCCCTCTCAAAAGCTGCTCCTCAGAGGCTATTTCACGATCTCATTGGCGTGGTGGATCTCGCGTCGTCCTCGATCCTTCAACCTCGACGTGACCAAATTCTTCTCCTCCACCCCAGCGATGCCTAAACAATCCTCGTTCGCATTCGAGCCTCCGAAGTGGGCTCTCGTCCCGGGATCAGATTCTGTTAACCGGTGGTTCCCTATTGTCCAGGACGCTATCCTGCACCCTGATGATCACCTATGCAAATTGCAGCGTGCGCTGGTGCACTTTGCTGAGACGTATGGGACGAGGAAGGGCGAGTTGGAAGGTACGGAGTTGGAGGGCGCGGGATCGGTTGATGGGTCGTTGTTTGTCCGGACGGCTGGCTTGACTGCGAAGGCGATGGGACGGGTGATTGGGGATGATGAGGGGTTGGGGTGGGATCGTTGAATTTTGAGGGTCGGTGTGTACACTAGTTTCGATGTTTTGTGTATTTGCACTTGTATTGATAGGTTTGTTTTGTACTATAGTTGACAGTGCGACGAGTTGCGAATTGCAGTGTATCTGTGCCATAATATTGACAATACATCTATTTGCTTTCCGGTTATAATGGGCGCTCTTGGGCGCTGCGTTTGACTAACACAACTCCTGAGTTCCAGGATGTCTCTCCGCTACCCGCACACAGACTTTCCATGTTCCTCGTCATTCTCCCTCTGGGAAGGTCCCGTATGTGCGAACGCTACTGAAGACCTCATCGTCACGGCAGTGCTCGAACCCGGCGCGCGCGAGTCATGTTGCGGATTCCACCTCGTTATTTGTTGTGATTCAGACCTCCACGAAATAGTACGTCTACTCTCTCGAATGCAGACTTTGTCTAACGTGGTTCATTAGATCATATCAGGGAGCGATGTAGGATCCATCGATGATTACAACACCGACCCGCCGAATAAGCGGAAAGGCTGTGAAATACTACAAGCAGAACAGGAGGCGGTAGAGGCGGTGAGCGAGGAGATTCGCGCTAGTGGTGTCTGGCCGCGTAGTCTTCCGCCATACGAGCTGGTGTTGGAGGTACAGTGGTCTTGGTCGTGTTTCATTTGTTTGTTAATCGCTTAGGTTTACCCCCTGGACAAAAGACAGAAATCGTATTCCGATGGTATACGTAGTATCAAATTAATTCATGATGCTGCGTCCATGCGCAAGTTATACGAGGTACTCGTTCCCGACACGTCCTCGCTCTTCCTATATCTGCGCAGCAACCGCGTCTTCAGAAGCAACCCCAGTGGCGATCCTAGAGGTATCCTTACCGCCGATGTCCGCCTCCTTCCACCGTCACGACACCACCAGTCGTTCCAACAACCCCCTTCAGAGATTCTTCACCGTATCTTCCAATGCGCATATGACAACGAGCCTGATAACTTCTGCTGGCGCCCTCACTTCCTGTCTTTCGCGCTGGTTTGCAGGGCCTGGCGCGCGCCGGCTCTCGATTGCCTTTACGAGGACCTGGACGCGTCTTGTTCGACTGATGTCGATCTTGTCGCTGTCGCGGAGGCAGTCAAGCGCTCGCCAGCATTCGGGGCTGCGATCCGTCGGCTTGACCATTACCTGCACGTCCCCCCCGGGCACGGACTCTTCGACCAAAACGACTATCAAGTCGCCAAGGCGCTCATCGATATCATCCAATCCGCACCCGGCCTTCAGAAGCTGCTGGTTGCCAGTATCCCTAAGTCGTTGAAAGCGGCTCTGTTACAGGCTCTGTGTTCCACTTGCCAGAGCATGGGCAGCTTTTGGATGTACGCAGCTCCTCCTGTACTCGATATGGGAGACCTGTTCAGCGCGTTTGGTCATTGGAAACGGTTACATACGTTGAAACTCTATGAATGGAAATCCTATGAAAATATTCTTGGTACTGGTTCATTCATTCGTCGTAAAAGTAAATAACCATATGAAGCCGGAACGTACTCCGCCTCTGGCATGTCCCCTCATCCAACTCAGTCTCTCCAAGGGCCACATCACGGGTTATCAATTCCAAAACCTCACTGCCGGTGCGCACGCCACACTCACGGTCCTCGAGCTAAACGCCATCGACGGTCTCACCAACGACACCTTCAAATCCGCTCTTCTCCTCCTAGCTCCACCTTGGAAAGGATTGATATAAGTGATTGCAAATCATCTGCGTGGAGCGGGGGAGGCATTGGCGTTGGACGCTGCAGCGCCTTTGATGCGCAATGTGGCGCATTTATCTGTTACAGCGGCGGAGCTGGTCACGGACAAGGTGCTTCGTCGGCCACTCAATTTAGAGGGAAAGGTTGACGGCTCGTTGATGTTGTATGGGGACGGTATAACGTTGAACGGGCTTAAGAAGATGTTGGAGAGTGACAGGTATGGGTGGCAGGACTTGAGGGTTCAGCTTGATACGGTCGTCGAGGGTAAGGAATCAGATAGCGACACGGAGGCATTGGCGGCTTGTGTGCAGGCTCTGGCGGAGGAACGCGGTATGAAGTTGTCTTTGCATCACGAACTTTAAGTAGACTGAGTCTAAGAAGATGTGAGTGTGTGGCGCAAGCTCTCAAAAATGAATCTGAGGACACAGACACGTCTAATCAGTTCATTCGCAAAGGATTTGTTCAGAGTGGCTCGCATGACAATCACCAGGCTTCGCCTTCCATCGCGATCGTCCTCTCTGATAGTACTTTGGGCTGTCCATACCCCTCGAGCGTTCAAGGAAAGTATCAAAACTTTTGACGTTATTCCAGCCAACAGAAGCATACTCGGTAACGTGCACTGTTCTGGGAAGAGTTGATTAGATGTCGTTAGATTTCCCGAAACGTCGAATCTAAGTTGGGTGTCATCCGCTTCATACAGAATATAATAATTGTTCTTCGAGCTAGTTGTAGTTAAATGTCCTCAAGATAGTACAATCAAAATCAGCCCTTTTAAGATACGTAGCTCATAATCCAGAGATATTTTCCAGTCCATAATAGAGACAACCAAGGAACAAGAACACAAGAAGCATGCGACGAATTTCAGCCCTGGCGCCGTTTGGGCCTTTTGTGCCAGCAATGTCGATGGAGAGGAGTTCCTTAGGCTCAAGAGCTGTAGGGACGTTAACGCCTTGTAATGTTCAACGCGCAGATCACGTACTGAGATCTCCCGCATTCAAGTAACCCTCCAGCCTCTCCTTCTTTGAGCTCGTTCTAAAGAAAGATAAGGATACCATCAAGCCTTCATGAGGACACCTACGTTATGACAACAGCGCCTTTCGACTTGGTCCAGGCCAGTAGGATCTGATCTGGGGTGACACTGTACTTCTTGGCCAGTTTGTTAACGGGCTCGTCGACCGGTCCGCCGGGGGAGACAACGATAGGGCTATTTACACAAATCAGTTTCGCTCCAAAGACGATGAGAAAAGGCGTACATTAATGGACTGTAAGCTTCGACCACGATGCCGGCCTTTTGACAGAACTCAATTGTCGGAAGTTGTTCGGCGTAGACGTATGGTTGTAGCATGATCTGAGGCAGAATAAGAATAGTTTCGAGTCAGTGTAAGACATACCTGATTCGCAACAGGTTTTACAGAGCATGACGCGAGCAAAATAGTGAGGTCCTTGACACCAAAGTTGCTGATTCCGATATTCCTTCACGCAAGTTAGTATGTGCTCCCACGCGATATCGACTATATTTACTTGACGAGTCCTTGTGCCTTGATCGCTTCCATCTGCTTCCACGCAGTAGGTATGTCTGGGACAGCAAGGCGGGGGTGATGGATGAGGTAAAGGTCAACATATTCGATTCCCAGCTGGATATCGCGCTTCAACGAAGTCAAATCGTCCATATAGTAATCCACATACATTGTTCAAGCTGTTGCGGATAGAGGTCGTGATGTCGAGGCCGTTCAAACCAGAGTACTTGGTCGTAATGAAAATGTCCTGACGCGCCAGCCCGCTCTCCCGGATTGCAATTCCAGCTTCGGTTTCATTTCGGTAGGCCTGAGCCGTGTCTGCAGAAATCAATTCATAGCTGTAGTAAAAGTGCAGGTGGTACAGTGCTCACCGATATGACTGAATCCCACCGATATGGCCGTGTCCACCTGGGATATAGGCCCTTCTCCGTTACCGATTTTCCATGTCCCGAACGCCAAACCAGGGATCTCGGTTCCTGGAAGGAGTTGTCCACTATGCGTATTATCAGGACAACGCACCACGTACCGTCGTTGAGCTTGATGGGGTCCCAAGGCATGGTGGCAGGTAGCAAGGACGGTGCGTGTGAATGAAAAGCCTGCCGGACCGTTATCAGCGTGTCCCACAAGCCTCAATTTAGTGACTGCGAACGTTACGCGATTGCAGTCTTGCAGATGCGTAGTCATGATTAGAATTAAATCGAAGATCAGGTGCGCAAGGAAACTAGAGGATCCGCCACTACAACTGACGAGTCGGGGGAAGCGGAAAATTGGAGACTCAGAGACACGCCACAGAAAAGCACGAAGGTTGACTGTGAAGAGAACGAGAACCCAGAATACAAATCCAAACAAATATCTGAGGAGCAAGCGTTAGAGATACCAAGATAAGCTGCAAACCAGACGTGACAGTCAGACGTTACAGACCAAGATTAGGTGAAATCCAAGGAAGGGCTAAGTCTCCATAAAAAGGTATCATCTATCAACAACATACTGTACATTCATGCGATACCAGCCGCGATATCCTTCTTAAACTGTTCCACAATCGTTACCATCCCTCCCTCATCAACAACAAACCCAAGACTCAAAGGGTACGTGTTATCAAACCTGGCAGGCCACGAAGACACGATCCGACGGTTGATAGGATCGTCCTTGAAACTCACGAGCTTCAGAGCCTCCTTCCCCGCAACCTTCTCCAACGCCTCGAGCTCCTCCCCTAACCGACCACACGCGTGTGCTTGAGAAACTTCTCAGCGGGAATGTGCTTCGCTTGCACAAAGTTCTTGATCGTGGTTTCGGGGCTTGCTAACCAAGCAGCGAGCTGGAGCTCGGGTGAATCGATGGAGTCGCCTATTGGGCACAGCGCTTCGACGCCCTTAATGGTTCACGGATGATTCCTAGAGCCCAAGGTGATAAATTTGACGTCACATAGAGCACAGACAAACGAACCAGAGATGAAGGCTGATGTCGCTGCAGAAGGAACGCCGGGTCGGACAACGATGGTAGGTAGACGAATGATCCGACCGTCGATGAAACCGCGACGCGTGAATTCGTTCACCAGCAGCTCCGATGTCAGCTTTCCCATTCCATACGCGCCCTCGGGCGTGGCAATAGTATCGGGCGTGACCACTTCAGGCTGAAGTCGTATGTATAAGCCGTCGCGGAGTACCTAGGTAAATGATGCTTACAAGAGGGCCACCGTACACAGCTAAAGAAGAAGTGAAGATGAACTTTATGGGAGCCGAGAGGTTGGCGCCGTATTTGCGTGTGGCTTGGAGCATCATGCGTATGGAGTCGATGTTGACCTACCACGCATCAGGCACGATCAAAAGGACGCTCAACGAGGCTTAGCCACCTTTAGCCCAAGCTCAAAGTTGTCTTCCGATCCCCGAGACATGATGCCATGTAAACAATACACGGTATCTGGAATCCCAAATCCAGTGGTGAAGAGTTTGTCAATCTCATCAGGATTCGTGAGATCGGCTTTGATAGTAGCAGCTTTGCGCCTTGCGGTGTCTTGGGCTCGACAATGTCAGCAAGGATGAAGCTAACGTCAGGCGTTCTCGGATCGGCGATGATTGCGGAGGAAAGCTATACAACCCATCCGACTTCAGGGCAAAGGCATATTTAGAAGCAGGAATGCGCTCACGAGACCACCCAACCACCCCGCGGCACCAGTGATGAGGACAACGTTCTTCGTAGGAGACATGATGAGAGTTGCGAAATAGGTAGTCAAGATAAATCAACGTCGACGAAGCGTTTCCCTTCCCCTTTTTATGGACGCGTATGGAGAGGCAAACTGCCTATTAATGCATCCGAATGCGGGGATGGGGAACGAATAGACCGATAGACCCGATCGGATACATATGTATCCGAGGGTCGTCGATGGCGGCGGAATGCGCCCTTTTATACAGCTGGGGCGTATTCAATGACTAGTACAACCCAGAACATGGCTCACTCCACACCTCTGTCATGGCGAATTGTTGTGGGCTGCGATGTAAGGTCTTTTTATTTATCCAAATGACGATTTAACGAATGTGCGATAGGATGCCGGTATCCAGTACAAGAACATTCTGAAGGCTGATCTCGAAAAAGATCCGAGGGTGCTGGAGGTTATTGATGTTGGCGTTGGGGCAGATGAAAAGACGGCATATCCACATGTCGCTGTGGCGGCTGCAAAGAAGGTGGCAGCGGGTGAAGCGGACCGGGCGCTCTTGATTTGTGGCACTGGGCTGGGTACGTCCCTGCGCATTCATGCTATTCCCCAAGCTAAAAGCCCTCCAGGAGTTGCGATTTCGGCCAATAAGGTGGCCGGCGTCAGAGCTGTGACGGCCCATGATAGTTTCTCTGTGGGTAAGTTAGATCAACACCCTCTATGGCTCACCAGTTCTTACGAGAATCAGAGCGCGCCATCTTAAGCAATAACGCGCAGGTCCTGTGTATGGGTCAACGTGTCATTGGAATAGAACTAGCCCGCCGGTTAGCGAAAGAATGGCTCGGCTACGTCTTTGACACGACTTCAGCTTCTGCAGCCAAGGTCGACGCGATTTCTCAGTACGAAAGTAGCTGCTAGGATAGACAGGATAGGCTTGGAATAAGTATGGTTTGCGCACGTTTATCGTGCATTCGTGCAAGGCAGAGAGGACGCGTACCAGTAAAAACAGAGTGTACAGAGAGAATGTGATGGCTGAACACTTTCTCTTCCGCGAGGGTGTCGAATATATGATAGTTGGCGTAGCTCATAAGGCGTAGCCCGTGTTTTGAATGCAGACTTTAAGCGTAGCTGAATTTGAGTTGGTTGTGCAAAGTCAAACTTGTCAAAGGTGCACAGCCACTGATACTGATGGCATTTCAATTTTCCGACTTGCAGGTCAGAGCTACAAAGTTTGAGACTCGACGATATTCTCGAATTTCACTTTGTAGAAGAGAGCTGCCAGGTAAGCATACAATGTGTATGTTCCCCCTTCCCGTTTTCAGTCGTGACTCGTGTACTTAGTGCATCACCGACTCCGACTTCCAGGCTGCAGTGGCTTACCGTTACCGTTAACACCACCTTCCCGTTAGTGACAATCTTTCCTCTTCTTTCATGCAATTCCAAACTCAATTCGATAACAAAACAGTACAATATAAAGGCAGTACAATATAACGACAACAACATAGCAATACTTAGCCTACAAAGTAGCTCAACCACGGAATGACCACGTTTCGTCCTGAGTCGGTCAACCCCTTCTCCTGAAGCCACTTCTTGTAGATGAAGGGACAGTTCTGACGATGGGCAATCCAGGCAGTAGGGGTATAAGCGCAATTTCGCTTCCTCGTGCACTTCCTCTTGTTCGTCTTCGGCTTCAGGATCTGAGTTAGAGAACAACCCCCACAGATAACACTGGACGGCGCAATGCTATCGGCCTTTATGTATTTCTCGCGCTGAAGCCATGCGAGCCGCCCGTCGTCGTTGTCGAAGCGCGCCCGGGTCTCGTTGTTCTTTTTCAGAATAGCGGGCGTAGCTTGAAGGGATGCGAGAAACGCCTTCTGGTGCGCTCGCGTCTTGACTTTGTCCTTCTTCGGCGGGGCGGGACTGAAAAACACAAGTTGAGATAGTGGAGAGGGATCATAAAACATGATAGAACACACTCATGGTTTTCCTCCTCCTCCTCATCGGAGGATTCTCCATCTATGGCCGTCTCTTCGAATTTCCCTAGCAATGGCCAAGGAAGTTCACGCAAAGGTTTGACGAGCTGTTCGTCGTACTGATTAACTTGGGAGAGAGGAGAAGGTCTAATGAGCCTATTTAACGATAGGTCAGCTCGATACCGACAAGGTTTGAGTCTACCTACCGAGCAGGTGGAATTGTGGGAGGGACGACTTGAAGCGCGTCCCGCGCTATTTCGTCCTCTGTGAACACCGCCGGACGCAACCTACAAAGCGTTGTCAGCCAAAACACATGGATGCCAGATAACGAATGAACGTACGGCGACAAAACGAGGCCATCCTCGACCTCATCCAACTGATTCTCCAGGTCTTTAGAGAGCTGTTTACTGCAGTTCCGAGTTAGCAAGACTATCACGGATTCGTGTCGAAAGCCTACTAGTAATTGTTAACAGTGGAAGACATGGTGGTGAGAGTTGTGTATGAAAGAGACGTGGCAGAATTTTCCTCCTCTTTCATGCAATTCCAAACCCAATTCGATAGCAAAACAGTACAATATAAAGGCAGTACAATATAACGACAACAACATAGCAATACTTACACTACAAAGTAGCTCAACCACGGAATGACCACGTTTCGTCGGTCAACCCCTTCTCCTGAAGCCACTTCTTGTAGATGAAGGGACAGTTCTGACGATGGGAAATCCAGGCAGTAGGGGTATAAGCGCAATTTCGCTTCCTCGTGCACTTCCTCTTGTTCGTCTTCGGCTTCAGGATCTGAGTTAGAGAACAACCCCCACAGATAACACTGGACGGCGCAATGCTATCGGCCTTTATGTATTTCTCGCGCTGAAGCCATGCGAGCCGCCCGTCGTCGTTGTCGAAACGCACCCGGGTCTCGTTGTTCTTTTTCAGAACAGCGGGCGTAGCTTGAAGGGATGCGAGAAACGCCTTCTGGTGCGCTCGCGTCTTGACTTTGTCCTTCTTCGGCGGGGCGGGACTGAAAAACACAAGTTGAGATAGTGGAGAGGGATCATAAAACATGATAGAACGCACTCATGGTTTTCCTCCTCCTCCTCATCGGAGGATTCTCCATCTATGGCCGTCTCTTCGAATTTCCCTAGCAATGGCCAAGGAAGTCCACGCAAAGGTTTGACGAGCTGTTCGTCGCATTGGTTGACTTGGGAGAGAGGCGCAGGTCTGATGAGACAATTCAACGATACGTCAGCTCGAGACCGACAAAGCTTGCAGTCTACCCACCGAGCAGTTGGGACTACGGGAGGAGCTGAATTTATTTGACAGACAACTTGGAGCGCGGCCCGCGCTACTTCGTCCTCTGTGAACACCGCCGGACGCAACCTACAAAGCGTTGTCAGCCAAAACACATTGATGCCAGACAGTAACGAATGAATGTACGGCGACAAAACGAGACCATCCTCAATGTCATCCCACTGTTTCTTCAGGCCTTTAGAGAGCTGTTTACTGCAGTTCCAAGTTAGCAAGACTATCACGGATTTATGTCGAAAGCCTACTAGTAATTGTTAACAGTGGAAGACATGGTGGTGAGATGTGTGTATGAAAGGCACGCAGAATGTGGGGGCAGTCTTTATATGCAGCCCTCGGAACAATGTCAATGTCAAAGGGTCGTTGACTGTTTGTTCACCAATTTGGGCCGGTGGATTGCCAGCGATCGGTCCACATCCCAAAAGCGCAGAACAAAGGCAGAGCTCAGGGTTGGTTAATCATCGAGAACCCGGGAAAGCTCCCGGTGGACAATGGCGGGCGACAGACAGACTCAGAGAAAAGACTTGAGCAGAGAAAATAGATCCAGGCATCGTAGAAAATCTTGGGGTCACAGTGTTGCCAGCTGGCCCAAAAACAAACATGAGCGACGAGCGCAAACGGAGGTAACGCAAGTTCCCACGCCTCAGTCGTGTCTTGATTCAACCGACTGGCTTTCATTGTCCTCTATGTAGTGACACCTAGGTAGCTGAGGCTCATAGCAAGCACAGCATGAGGCTCTAATCCTAGAGAAAATTAATTGAGAAGCTCAGTCCTCACGCTCGTGTAATTCTGAGCCATGTAGCGGGTGCTCTTGGTACGTTGCCCGATTTGGCGAACAATGGTCGAGGTGAGATGGCCACAATTCCCTACAAATTGACAATCCAATCGTCAGTCATTTGCACCGTTCCAGAGTAACGGTACCTACCGGGATTGTACCGGGACGACTCCGGGACTACATTACCTTCGCCATGTCTTCAAGTTGGGCCTGATGATGCATACAGTACATGTATTGCAGAGCATCAGAACTGTTATCGAGGTCTCAAAGGGGAGCTTTAGATTATTAGAACACAGCGCGCAGTAGCACTTCCCCAGGGACCCCAGACAAGCATTATGGATGTTTTGATCGCCTTCGCTGCCCCGGTGCGCCGTATAGTAGGCTCTTTGAACACGCTTGAATGATTCTGACGACTACTTATGTCGTTTCATCCTGGATGTCTTGTACTCCGCCACCAATGAATGGTGTATCTTCCTTCTTTTCTTTTCTTCCTACTACTCAATTCAAGCGAAAACGACTTTCAAGAGAGATAGCATCACAGGTCAGCAGTATGGGAGGTCAGTCTACAGACAAGAACAAACAAATCCAACAGTACCGGGGACGCGAAAGGCACGCGCCCATCTCGCTTCACATCCTCGAGCGCATCCTCACACTCTGCCCTTATCCCTCTCTCCTTCTCAGCCTCCATCTGAGCGCTCCTCAGCTGCGACCGCATCACTGTGACCGATATCAAACAAGGATGAGAACAACAAATTTCCACTCACAGAAAAATTCGGGGACCATGTCTGGCTTATCCGGTTCAAAAGGTAGCTCGCTCTGAAGGAGGGTTTCGTCACTAGTGAGTTCCTTGATGAGTTGCCGCGTATCTGCAAGCTCTTGTAATAGATGAGAGGCGGTTTGCGATCTTCGAGCGGGGGAACGGGAACGAGACCTTGAGCGAGTAGTCGTAGTTCTTGACTGGTGTCGTCTTCTGGGCGACATCTGTCGTCCGCGTCAGCTGTGAGTCAGACAAGGGTTCAACGTACCGTCGGCGTCACGGACTCGATATACGTTGTCGATGGCTCTTCACGCAATTCCTGTGACTGTCAGCATAGTACCTCCGTCGAGTAGATGAAGTTCGTACCCTGGCGGAAGACACGAAACTTCATGGATAAGATGATTGACAGCCCCATATCCTCTATCCACAACATACCTTTCAAACAGCTCTAGTGAAATCCTAATTGCTCACCATCATCCAATGGTCCCCTCGCCTCGCAGTTGAGAAACACTCACATACCCAACCTCCTCAACTCCGAAGCCGTCACCTGGCTTACCCTTCGTCCCGTGGGCAGCTCAGACCTCCGAAACTTCTCTCCCTTGAGTGTAGACAAGAGCGTACAGTGCAACATCTCTCACCATCAGCACGAGCCAAACTTGAAAGCATAGAAACTCACCGAATACGCATTCGTCTCCCAGAGTCCAAACTCTATCACGCATGGGCGCACGACCTTGATGCTCGAATGTTTTGGCCGCATAAAGTCCAGCGCATCGAAATCCTGCAAGAGCATCCTGGTTGCCTGTGCCAAGGTGGACTCTGAACATATCTCGGCTTTGGGAGCGGTGTATGTCGCGTGGACTTTGAGGAAGAGCATTCGCGGAGGCATCCAGTGGTCCTAGAGCTTGAAGTATGGATGATCCACGAGAACAACAAGATGAAAACAACTAACAGGCTCAAGAGTCAGTAATACTCGAAGCTTAGAAGATACATTTGAACAAATTTCGAGGCTTGAGCTGACCTTTGCTTTGAGGCCGTGATGATGATGGTGGGAGATAAGAAGCCACGACAGCTCGTTCTGATCGTCAGTCATTTGCAACTCGGACCGGAGGAGGTATGTGATCGCTCTTTGAAGCTTTACCTCTTACCATCACAGACCTTCAAGCTGACATTTAGAAATGTACACACCGTCCCGGAGATCCACGTGACCGTGCTTTCCCTGGCAGTGGCAAGGGGCACAGTCAGCCTGGCGAATAGTATTGTCTCGTCAACTCGACAGGCACTAAGATTCCCCCCTCGGAAATTCGCAGATTTGATTTAATGACCGCAGGACAGTTCCTTACCTTGTACTCTAAGTTCTAGCAGCAGTGTGGCGCCTCGCGACCACTGTCTGGAGATTGGCATCCACGACTTTACTCTGAAAGGCAACGCGCATCAAGGCAACAGTGGTATGAGAAAGTACGGCGTATTGCCAAACACATGTAATACTTACACGACCTTGAACTTGTATACTTAAACAAGCGAAATACGCAACTGAGCAGGCGGCTATCAAGGCGCACACCTTCCATGTCCCAAACCCTACTGACAAGGAATAGTCAGGGACATAGCTTGGGTACGGAAGGAAGTGGTGGGCGAAATGAAAAGGATATTTGCGATGAGAGTGCACCTGGAGTGCACCGACGTCGCCCAGAGACAGCGCGCGAGAGGAAAGTGTCGCAGAAACAATGCTAATGATAAGGATTAACTTGATGTGAGTGAAATAGAGTTAAGAAGGTAAAATACACACCGCTGAGGGGCAGGACGCGTTCACAACGCCATCCAGCCCCAGGAACAAGACTATCTGCACCGCCGCCTCTTCCAAGAAGGCCGTGCATGGTCTACCCATCCCCAAAATGAGACAATGCATCAGCGCCGTCGCGCGAGACAGCCTGACGGTAGCAGCAGCCGGCGCTGTGCCATATCTTAACGAAAGGTACTGTCTTACGGAGATGCCGCCTCGGGCTTACGCGTTCCAAACGACGGACCAAGCAGCGCCGTCGAGCAGACGAGCAGTGGAATGCACCCCAGAACATATCCGAGGGCGCAGTGCGCGACACGAAGCCACTAGAAATCGTCGGCAGCGTAACGCACGCTGATTGTGGGTAAACTCCGGATGGACATTATGGCTTATCATAGAGTACCAGTTAACGCGGATGCTCACGTTAAGGGGAGGTTTAGAGCTTGTCGATGTCCTGTTACAATCTACCTTACGCTTCCTGAGAGGATTCTTGAAGGTATGAGACGCATATATTTGCCTTTTTTTGGATCTGATGGAAAGCAGCGATAGTGCGTTGACCACGTTTCCCACGATCGCACCTGCCTTTCCCCACCACCATCCCGCCGTCGCGACCAACGCCAGCCGACGCGTGAATTTCGTGTGCGCTGCCGTCGGTCTCTGTTGAGGTGCGTGACGGCCAGCCTAGCTGGTGATAATTTGTTAAAAACGCCGTTACAGATCTAGTTTATTATACCACTTAATACCTGGCCAATATGAACAGCAGCATGTCCACGACGTCGAGTCGGTCGCCTATGAAGTCGACGGGCGCGTCTTCTGTACGGGGCGGTCTGAAATCGCCCGCCGTGAAGCGTATCTCGGCGTCCAGCATTCCTTCCTTGTTGTCCAGTAGCGCGGTGGGCAAAGACCGACGCCTGTCTGCACCTCCAGGCGAGGCATTCCCCAAGGCACCTGGATCTGCGTCAGGCATAAGGTCGCCGACATCGCCGACTCCGACTACCGCGACGCGAGCGTTGTCTATGAGTGGCGGACTTCCACGCCCGCGAGCCTCCCCTTCGATCGTTTCGAGCAGACGGTCCGTTGTCCGGACCACGTCTCTTCACTCTCCTTTTACCTCTACGGCAGCCTCCTCGGCAGCTGGCGCCCCTCGTACACCCAAATCCAAACTTACAAACGAAAATTCAACGTCGACCACCACGCCGCCCAAGCTCAAGGCAAAGTTGTCCACGCCTCCGCCTCGCACGCGAAAAACATCAGCATCCCCCTCTATACACCTTACTTCCCCGAGCCCCAAGCCATCCCCATCTCGCAGCCCACTCAACAGACCTACCACGCCCAAAGCCACGCCTCCCAAGGTCATGGCTCCCAGTCCCAATAGCACTCCCAGATCTCAACGGGCATCGGGTCCTACCGTCTCACCCATAAACGAACAACCACGTTGCTAGCTGACTCGCCCGCCATGTTACGCGCGTTGAACCCTGAGAGCAGTTACGGCAGCCCCGAAAACCACTTCTTTTCTGCGCCCTCCGTCATGCCATCCGTCTGGGGCGGAGACGACGATTCCATGACACTCGAGATGATCACAGAGGACGGAGGCGAGGATGGCGAAGGCGACGAGGAGATCGGTGCTCTACTGAGCCAGATCTCGACCCTCCATTCGCGCAAAATTACCTCGTATAAACGCCTCCTTGAGCGCGCTCAACTGTCGTCTGCTGCGCAGCTACACGCCTTGCAAGCAGAAGTCCAGATGCTTAAGCGGCAGCTACAAAATGGGAATGGGCACACGAATCATAGTAGTATTCCGACGGTTAGTACTGATGGGCTATGTCGCAAGTGCGGCAGGAAGAAGGGTTATTGGAGCGGATTTAGAGGATTTGATGAGGATGAGGATGATGACGTGAGGAGGTTGATGACCTGGTGGCAGTATTAAAAGGTCCATCTGGCAAGTACGACTTTGACGAACGTGCCGTGCGCAAAATTGTCCGTCGAATGGGTAGGGAAGCGCGCGGTCGACTGTAAGGACCCTTTCCTCATCCATCAGACGTACTAACACGTTCTGAATAGGATTGCTATCATCGCCGAGGCGTGTCATCCAGGCGATATCTCTCTACAGATTCTCCTCTTACAGAGGTATCTCAAGTCAACCTATGACATTGTCGCAAACCTCGCTCCCAACCTCGCCCTACGGATTTTACAAGAGTTCAGTGTATCCCAACTGCTGGATTAGCGACCGTCAGCAAGAAATGGTACAAGACGGTGCACGATCCGACGGTATGGCGGTACCATTGCCTGCGAGTAACTGCTACCGATCCCGTTCCGCTGAAATGGCCCACAGAGGACGAGGGGTGGTTCCCACTGTATAAATCTCTGCACCATCTTCATTCCAATTGGCAAACGCGCTGCCACAGTCAATCTGTTCCTGAATGGGCACAGCAACTTTGTTACGGTGCTTATGTTGAGAGGGAGGCGCCTAGTGAGTGGGAGTTATGATGAGACCATTCGGTTCTGGGAGCTTCCCGAGCGTGGTGTTGGTGTGGGCATGAATGCCGCTGCGATGAGTGCAAATGCCAAAGTCAGCGGAGCCGGTAAGTGTGAACCTTCTGGTATCATTGAACGATTAACTGACATTCATTTCAGGTCTCGCTGAATGTAAAAAGGTGCTCAAAGTAGGCAAAGTCGTCAGTTGTTTAGACTGGTTAATTGAAGAAGGCATGTTCCGGAATTGTCTTTTCGGTGTAAGGGCGTTCTGATACGTCTTATCCAGAGGTGTTCGTTGTCGGTTTCCATGATGTCGGGTGGGTTAGCTTCTAATCTTTTCCTTTGCGTTACTCACGCATGTATTTAGTCGGGTGCACCTCTTCTCTTCCTTGACGTACACGCCTTTGCAGCAACTGGCGGGACACTTGAACGGTATTCGGGCTGTCGCATTGAGCTCGAAGAACCTAGTGTCCGCAGGTGCTGACAAGGCACTTGTTTGCTGGGATTGGCGCGCAGGAACGAAGATTGTGCGGTTCGGACAGCAGACGACTGTTAACATCGGAGTCCAGATCATTGCCGGCTCTTCTGCCAAGGAAGGGGAGCGTGTCGTCAGTGTTACAATTGATGGTGTTGTGCGAGTGTTTAGCATAAGTACGTCCGACTCAAATCCGTCAAGGACGGGAACTAACTGTTGATATCCAGTGCGAAAAGAGATGATGTCCCAGTTCAAGTTGGCTGACCTTGGCGGACTGAATCCGACGCTGAACGCAAAGTTGTACAACGTCGGTACTGCTCCTAATAACATGCTTCAGTACGTCGAATTTTCCTTGTTGATCTACTGTAACCTTTCTTAGATGGTTTGCTGCGAAAGGCACTCAGATGACGGTAAGCTCGTCGATACTTTATGGGATCCCTCTAAAAAGGCTTGCAGTGTGCTACCAAATCCGTCATCATGCATCTTCAATGGCAAGAAGGATCCAATGAGCCCGATGTGAAAATCCTTGGCGCATCTTCTCCAACGGTGGCCTCGCCGACAACAATGTCATCTAGCGGCAACCCGCCGCCCAGGAACCGCACAATCTCGTCTCTCGCGCGGTCCACGTCGTCACTGTCCAACTCCACGTCAACCTCCCGTCGGCCATCGATGTTGTCGAACGCGAACAGCACCTCTAAGAACCGACTAAGCATCAGCGCGAGCTCGCGCGCGCCGACGCCTTCGACACCGATGAGTCCTCGCGTGAGCACGCCTCTATTCCCTATTCACTTTGGCCGGGCAGCTATTTTGACGGCGCCGCCAAAGTTGGTGGCGATGGTGGAGACGCCAGATGTGGCTATGGGTGCTGTGGATCCGAGGAAGAAGAGGGTGGTCACTGCGACGCGGTTTAGCTCGCGCGCAGGTGCTGATCGACGTGTAAGTATTCTCGTTTGCATTTCGGTTGAGCATCAATTCTAAAGTTGTATAGATCTTCATGTCGATTCACGAGGAGAAGGAGAAGCCGGTAGGAGAGGGAGACGAGCTAGACGGAATTGATGCGGATCTGGAGCTCATTGTGCCCAAGGAGAGTGTTCCGGACGTGGACATTGATACGACTTGTACGCCTGTAACGGGTGCGTGGGAGGCCTTGGCTCATGTGGATAATGTGGGTGGCGAGGCGGTCAAGGGGCTGCTGGGGACGCTGCCGAACAAGTTCCAAGGGCTGGCTACGCCAGAGAAGAATCCGATGTCGATGCAGCTGAGCCACGAGGAGGTTGTGGTGGGGTGTGCGGATGGGACGATCTAGTGAGTTTCTGATTTCGGTTTATTGTGTCGAGGTTTTGACGTGGATGATGACAGTGTCATGAACTTTGTTGGATATGAATATCAAAAACCGAGGAAGAGGGTGGTGGAGAGTCCGGTGATGGAGGACGAGGGCGTGGGGAGTGAGAGTGGGTCGGAATCTTAGTTTGGGATAGTTAATATGTATCGGGATGGAGGAACATTAGCTACGTATAGACTACTATTCGTTATATTCGCGCGCGCTGAGTGGAGGTTTGAAGGGTACTCCTCGGTGCGTCGTCACGCGTTGAACTTGGTGCGTTGTGGTCTCTACCATGGGCGATAGGGATGGAGGAACATCAGCTATTCATAGACTCTTATTCGTTACCCCAGCGCGTCATGTGAATGCTCTTGAAGGATTCGAAGCTGTACTGACCCCGTCCTCTCTACCACCGTCTCCTGATCTTGGTGTGTTTCCTGTCCTGCTTCTCAACCAACCCTTACGAATTTAGAAAATCTACGCTACTAGCGACTAATCTAAGTAATGAGCAATTCTGGCCGGTCCGTCGTGTTGACGGTTCAAGTGACATACAAGGAAGAGTCTGAAAAGGCGCGCGTGTGCGTTCGCGCAAAGATCAACTCGGCTGTTAATATGCTCTTGGCGGATCTCAAGGCGCTTGATTTTGTGAAGCCCAAGCGGGAGAACATCATGATCGTCGCGCCGGGTGTTGTGGAGTTTTGGTGGGAGACGCGGTTTCATTCGGTGTGCACCATTTAGTAAATTTGGTGTGTATTCTGTGTTGATGAGTGACTGCTAGACTCTGCACCGTACGCTGTTGTCCCGACTAGATGGGCAGGTATTTCATAGTCTGCCTGTGGGACGCAAGCTGCATATGATCACGGGCGGTGAGAGAGCGGCGTTGGATATGTGCGTGCCCCACGTGCCATGATCATTTTAATAGTTGGTTTGATATGCCAATATGTGGCGATCCAGTCATAGTCTATTGTTGTATGAAAAGTACGTTCTTTCTCTAGGGAGGGATTGATAGTTTGACGTTACTCACTATATAGGTTTGTCAACGACGACGGTCAACCGCACTCAAACCACGGAGTGCGAGAGTCACCACCACCCGCAGATCCTATACTGCTTCCGTATGGGGATCCTATAAGGATCAGTCTTGTACCTCGAGCTGTGAGTCTCTAGCAGCCACCTCAAGTGCCATTCAGCTGTTTATGTTTGCTATTATCTAGAGACAAACAATTCCTCGGAGTCCGAGCTCAAGTTCAAGTTTGCCTCCTAAAGTCGGTTCACATTCATGGAACCGAACCGCAGGGTGACTTTTTGACGCGCCGCGCAGCCGTCCTCACTGTCGAGTTTACCCTCTAGAGTAAGTGGTGGTATGTATATGTCATTGACTTTTCCTGAAGCCGCGCGCGCAGTTACCTTCACCACGCTCGAGTTTATCATGGGAGCGCTCTCCCCATTCGCGAAGTAGCAGCTCAAGCGTTACCTCCGAGAGCCTCTTACAAGAACTGTCCGACATACGGCGGCATATCCTAGAGCTAGCCGCGTACGAATCGGAACTGCGTGCTGAGCTTTCATCAGAGCTCGTCCCCCATGAATTCTTGTTGCGCTTCCTCAAGATGGAAGCGGGAGAGGAGCGGAGGAGGGCGGCAGAGTGCCAGGGTGGCGTTGGATGGTGTGAAGCGGGCGTGTCGTGTTCCATTCATGTGGCCCGGGCTGCTTGATCTCTTCATCGTGGTGTGTAACTTGTCCGCTGGGGTGGTCGATGAGATTGTTGAACGTGGGGACTCGGATTGATGGAAACGTGAAAATGGGAAGTACAAGCAAGGTTATAACAGAAAGGAGTGTGTGATAGTCAGAATACTGTATTTTGTATGAAATGCAATTGGTACTAGACAAGCTATACATATAGGAAGAGCTCTGAGGATACTAAGATAAGGTGATAGGCAGAGGGGCCTCTCGGCGAGAGAAGATACATACTGCCACCCGTAAAGGCATGATATCTTTTCAAGACATAAAAACCCATACAGTCCGAGGTAGGACGCTTGACAGCCAGCCACTAAAAGTCATCACATCTGCGAAGCCATATATATTCCCTCAAGCATGACAAGAATTATGATGTGTGTCTGGACATCTCCCACCTACGTTGTTGTTGTAGTTTTACAGCAACTACTACTAGCGTTATCATGTCATTAGCAAGTAGTCGGAGATGAAAATACAACCCACAGAAGGCAAATGCATACATGTCTCTGGGATATTTGGCATATACAGAACAAATATACTTTCACATCTTACACACGTAGATTCTCCGCCAACGCATCAAGCAAGGCCTTTAACCTCCCCGCCTCATACTGCGCAAGAGTAACATTCCCCTCAATCGTAATCGCCTCCGTCAACGCAGGCAACGTCGTAGCTCCATACCCTACATATCACATCCCCATCAGCCGCAAATCGAACAACATAAAAATGGAGTCTGGACTCACCAAGCCACTTGCCAGGCGCAACGCCCAAGTGCTTGAACCACTCCCGCTCCGGAATCCCGTCCTCCGAAATGAACCCACGCTCAAACGCAATCAGCTTCTTGTTCACAGCACGGACCCGCTTCACCGCCTTGCCCAGCTCGAAGATGGGCAACCTGGGCACTCCGGCCTTCTTGCATCCGCGGAGGGGCCGGTCGAAGCCTGCTTGTAACGCGACGCCATACAACATCTCCAAATCGAGACCCTGCTCTTCCTGCCAAGCGGGGAAGCGCCCGATACGTCCTACCTTACTCCCGGGGTGTCGGTGGTGCTCCAACTCATGAGACTTGCAAGGGTGCCCAAGTTTCTTCTGGAGCTTGCAGTACGCTCTCCTGAGCTTGTGCTTCAGCTTCTTCAGTTTCGATCCAGCCTTTTTCCACTTTTGCACCACTTCGACGAGTTCCTTCTCAGCTTTGAACTTTTCGTAATCCAGCGCCAGACTGACAGCCTGCAAGTTGTGAATCGACTGCCGAAGTGGGGCCAGATCCACATCAAGTGATGTGATCGAATTAAGAGCTTCAACCCTAAAGAAGACATTCAACAAAGAAGTTCAGACTTAGAAGGGTCGAAGTCACGTACCCATCTAGGTATCTTTCAATTTCTTGGGTATAGAAGGTGGTGTTGAACGGAAGGATGAGATCACTTGAAAGACGAAGGATCTGGAGACCCAAATGTTTCGCGACTGCGACCTATACACACCGAAATTGTCAATGAAAGTTTTTGTTCTACATCGGGATAGACACTTACGTGGCGGAAGAACCCAGGATCTCCATACTGCTCCATCCAATGCTCGGAATCATATACAGAGTGGTAATGATACACAGCATCCGAAGATGTCGTGCCAAACCCGCCATCACTACTAGCAACCTATGCAGTAATGAGTCGAATTCTGTTCCAGAGAAGTTCCTCGACTTACACCAATACGCTGCAGGAAAACCGTAAATCACTACCTGACCCAAGGACACCGACAGACGACGATGCAGATGATGATTCCATATTGGTCGATTCCATGTCGACGACAACCTCGCCATCTTCACGAGCGCCAAAGAACTCGCCGCTGTCTGCTTGCGCGTCCCAAAGTGTGCGTCCTTCCTTTGTAGGGTGCGGTATTTCCTTTGCAGTCTGCTGAATGAAATTGGCTAAGAGCGGGGATCCCTTGGCCGACCACCGGGATCCGCTGCCAGACGAATCTGAGGACGTTAAAAGTCGATCACGTGACCGTTATTACACAGAACGCACCAAGATTGAGATAGGCAACGACGTGCTTGTCTATGAAGTCTGCGAAATCTTCACCCCATTCCGTACTGCCAATGAGACCATACTACAGATGAGCTTTTTAGTGACAACGCAATCGGGATTGTAACTGGAAATATGTACCTCCTCGGCATCCCAGCTCGCCAAAACGATCGTGCGAAGAGGTTTCCAGCCTTTCCTCATGAGAACACCAAGACCACGAATAGTCTCTGCAATGGTGGCAGTTCCACTGGTTGGATCCGAAGCGCCCATGACCTGAAGACGAAGATATAGGCAATTGAACAAATTGTAGAAGTAACCTTGGATCATACCCAAGCTAGAGCAACATTAGCAGAAGAATGCGCGCGCGCTACAGGAAAGACTAACCATCTCGATGGTTCCCAATGATCAAAACTTCATCCGTAATATATCCAGGAATAACAGCCATCGTGTTCCAGATAGGCATAACTCTCGTATCCACTATCAAACCAAATAAAATCCTCAACGTCTTTTGGGAACATCATAAACGCACCGTTATTTAAAAGTCGAACAGATCCGCTCTTCTCGCAGAGCTCTAGCAGCTTAGCCGCATTCGCGGATGAAAACGGAAGACTAGGGATAGAGGGAATGTTCTTCCCTTCCGTACGAGTGACATTCTCATATGAAGCATATCCAGGAGTAGTCGGATCTCCAGGGTACATGCTAATGAATTGAACACTGCCGCGTTGAACGGACGTCGGACTACGGGCGGGGCCATATGGATATCTGAGCGACGCGTGAGTGCTAGCGTAATGACGCGGCGTGGACGTACGGCTTGTAGCCGTTGGCCTCTGTCACACTTCCATCATCGCGAGTGTCGCTGTAAATGAGGATACCAGCAGCGCCGACTTCCTGCGCACCTTTGACCTATATACATTCCGTGCTGAGAAGATCGACCTGCTAGAAGCGGACAACGCTGACCTTCAGACCACGAAAGTTGCCTCCATAACGGGCAAGTATTATGGATCCGGTCAAATTGACACCTGAGTATGGTTGGAATGGAGACACGGCGAGATACGCATGGGACCGACCTTTGGCAAGAAGCGCATCATAGTCCTTTCAGAATTTCATTTGAGCGAACAAGTCCCGGAAATAGTATTGTTTGTCTTACCTCTTTCAATCCATAATTCGCGTAGACAAGCTTCAACACAAAAGTCAGTCAATCGGCATGACATCTTTTGAACCACGCACCTTTCCAGCAACATCTCCTCCTTTACTAAGACCGTGGAAGGCGGGAACAAAGTCATAATACTTTCCCGCCTCTGGGTCCGTATCATCCGTATGCTCCGTTAAATCCGCGTCCCAAATAACATTCCCCTCATCATCGAGCGCCTGAACTGCACGATCCAACGGCGTATTCATCACCGGATAATACTTGTCAATCCACGCTTGAGCCGTGTGCGTATGTGGAATAGACAGCGTCGCTCTCTGCGACTCGGGCGATCCGGCAGCGAAGATGGGATCCACTGGCGGCGGCGGGACACCCAATTCGGTTTGAAGAAAGTGAAGAAAGTCCACTGCGGTTGATAGATCATTCTCCGAGCCAGCCGGGTGAGGCTTGGAAGTGTAGTGTCGCGATGTCTCCTTGCAGGCCGTCTCATCTGGGACTGACCTGCATAAGCCATGTCAAGACTGAACTGGATGAGATAATTCGACACATACAGGAAGACCTTTTCCGCCGCCTTTCCCGTTAGTGGTTTCCCCTTCTTGTGGTCTCGTGCAAAAAACGATGCAGATGGCGAATGAAGCAGTAAATGAACTGCGATTCCAATGGCGCTTACAGTAAGTAGTCGTTTCACTGTAACGCGTCGGCGTGTGCTCGGAGTCGGCGCAGTCGCTGGGACTGGAATCGCCCCCGCCTTGTCGGCAAAGGTTTTCTCACCCATGGTCGTTGATGAGAAAGTTGCTATTCTTACCACCGACTGCGCTAGCATCATGATCATGTGTTGCTATCGCTAATCTTGCCGGTTTTGCCTATCGTACAGCATTGTCCCTTAATGCGACCTGCTTCAGTGCTGGCACAAACGAGATGATGAATCAAGACCGATGATATAATGTAACGCTATGGTACAGAAATAAGATATGCACAGATGAAAACAAAAGTGAACCTCTCTCAGTCCGGCAAACTCCACATAAACGACTTGCCTGTCTCTTCGCCGTGGCACAGACTCTCCCCAAGAAATTTGAGTGCCGTGACGGCAGGCGGCCTGCCTGCAATCGCTCGTGCCTTCATGCTCCTGATCGTCACAAACTCCCACCGCGCCTCCTCGTTCGCTTCTGTCCCGTCGGCCGTCCACGTCCGCAACACTATCGACCCATCCGACCCGCCCGTTGCCAGCACTCCCATCTCAGAATACTCCCGCTCGTGGAACGCCAGTGATGTTATTGAAGGCTGTAAAGTCGTGCTTTGGGTGATGTCCAGTGACGTGATACAGCGACCATTGATCGTATGCAGGAAGAGCCTTGATTGCGAACAGGTCGCGATGTAACCCTAAAAAGGCGTCAGACGAGCATCAAGTCGCCACGATGGCGACACTTACCGTGCTCTCGTTGATAGCGACAAGCCCGACCGCCGTCGGTTTGCCTCCTTCTGGCGCATGCCAAATAGAACGGACATACACGCCTCGATTGAGATCCCAGAGAGCAGCACTTCCGTCTTCTGATCCGCTCACGATGATGGACCACGAACGAGACGAGGCGACAGTGACCACAGGTCCTTCATGTATACGCATCATGTGCGACAGCGAGAGGTGCACAGATGTCCCCCGCAATATCTTCCATATACGAACCGTGAAATCGTTCGAGCCAGTGACAAGGCAATTGTTGTCGGCGAATGTAGCACACCGGCAGGATGTCCCTTCAATGACTTGGGCGATCTTCTGGTCGACTGAGACGCGCAGCTCGCCACCACTAACACCATCAGCGCTCCATTCAATTTGCTCGTGCGGGCGAGAGGGCATAGAAAGAACGCCAGCCCGACAAGGTATAACCCTTTCGCCGATCATATCCAACATCAGTTCGCGGACGGCAACATTCGCTCCGAGATCTGACATGCTCGTCAGAAACGACTTCCAAGGACAGACCATTGGTTTTTTACCTTTGAAACATCGGCTTCCTTGAACAAGTAGATGTGCATCTTCTGGAATGCCATGTAGTGTTCCAAGAGGAAGACTATTGCAGCCATGATTGAAACGCTGAGGATGTGGACTGTCGAAAAGTTTCCGCGGTGTTTGGCCAACTAAATGTCCCTCGTGAGTTTTCGTGCAACAGTAATATATGACAATCCTCTTACAATTATGGATGATACCAACAGTGGCTTCCCTTTCCAATTCATCCGTTATCGAGTCCAAATCTAAAAGATTGTCAAGTTCTAGTCGAACTACTTGCACACGGCGTACCGATAGAACCCTCATAGGAAAGCGGGTGGAAACAATTCAACGCCTCAGCATCCCGTTGTTTGCAACCCCATATAAGGTCGATCCACTCGGCCAGATGCTCACTCACGAAGGAACTCTCTAGCGCCTACAAAACGATGAACGATGGGCGAGACATCCTCAACTATAAGCATACCTTGCGATTCAGAGTAATGAAAAGCAGCGGATCTTGTTTAGCCCAGGGTGGCAGTTTTACATCATGTATCTTCTCTCCAGAGCTCTGTTGAACGCCAAAGTCGAGATTCCTCGTGTTCTCCAGAAATCTAGACAGCGTTGAAAATAGCGGTCCTCTGGTCGATGAGGAACGACTTACTCAGGGCATGTGTAAAATTCGGGGATTAACTCTCGAACATCCCCTCTGATATCTCGAGCAGCTGAATCATACGCTCGAGCGATGTTACTGTTAAAACTGTGAGTCGCAAGTTATGCGATATGGGACATGTAGCGGACCTGAAGAGCCGATCCGGAAGATCCCAATCACCGCCTTGTAGAGTCTTGAACATGTTCGTGAAGGGTGCCAGTCGGATTAAAAAGTGGCAAACGATCATAGACGAGCTAAAGTGCGTCCCGTAATGGAACGGCTTCTCCTCCACGCTCTGCAGACTTTCGTAACGTACTGTTGCTGCTTCTCGGCGTGCTTCGGTCAGTGCGCCCATCGGTCGGGAAAGGCTGAGATGGCGCTCAGTACATGTACAATCGTAATGTAGCGAATACTCACTCCCGGAACGTCTCCGGATTGTTCATGTCCAGAGTTTCAGAAGTGTAATCTTGAATGACCCAGGCTGGCAGTATACGTCAGTCAAAGTCCTCGAAAGAACGAAGGGGACACCGACGGAACACAGGGTACTGAGTAGCATCACTTGGAGTGCGGCCTGAGATCTGATTAAGAATGCTTAGGTACGTGAACTGTCTCGAACCAGTCAGTTCGATGAACAGTGATCATATATTACCGATACACACATTGCTGATCTCCCGCGCTTGCCATTTCCGTTGGGCAGTTGCTAGCTCGTCTTCACGGAAACCAGATAGTACCATCGCACCGACCTTGCCGAGAAGAGGTGTTCTGAGGAGACCAGGCGTCGGCGGAGCGTTGGCCGAGTTGACCATCGCAGTGAGACGCTGATCGACGTCAAGCCGTTTTTTCTTGTCGAGGAAAACGATGAGCAAGGAGCGGCTGTCCTTGAAGTATATCTCAAGTCTGCACTCGCATTAGCACGTGGAGCTGGGCGATTGAAAGCAACGTACGCAACATCCCGAAACAGGAACGTCTTTCGACTATGAGTGTCGACTTGAGCATGCGCCCTAGGAAAGAAAGCATAGTCACAGGAGGTAATTATCACCATCAACAAAAGCCTTACCACCGCTGAGCTCTCTGAGGACCATCGAGTTCCACAATACTTCCAGGGACAAAGAGCAACCTCTTGGGCGCATCGTGGGCATCAATCACCTCTCCATCATCATCCTCAACAAGTCCATCGAGCATATAGAGATGAGTCTTCCCGATGATTAACAATCCAGCTGAAGGGCGACCGTTAGCATCAATCCAAAAGCCAAAGGAGCGCACCAACGTGATGAATCGACACCAGATATTCGAGCGACGGTGCCGATAGCTTCTATCACATCGCCAGCCTCCAATTCATGTCGCACGCGCCGATGTTTGTCCTCCTTGATATCCTCCGCCAGCTGCCTGTCTACACATACACATAAGTCTTCCATGCATACACGCGCGCGCCAGCTCACCTTCGACATCCGTAGCCGAAATTTCGTAAGACTCGGACCAAGGCGGAACCTCAACATGTAGCGCTGAGCTGTTGTCAGCTTCAGGAATGGAGACATCTCGAATATGCCCGACGGAAACATCCACCCGGTTGTTTGACGGACGTTGCGTCTCGGGCTCCAGTTTGTTTCTGTCAAGATCCACAGGTTAACCCAAGGGAACATGAAAGAGTCATAGTATATCTCACCTAATTCGATGAGGACCTTCGGTTTCGTCCAAGCGCCAGAGACGAGGATGACCATCTGGCCAAATGCCTCGTTCGGACGTCAAAGCATAACTCCATTCGTATAGGCGAGATATCTGTCTTCGGTGTTCACGCCTGTCAACGATCTCGTTAGCGTTACGGGATACACCGAAGACAGCAAACTCACAGATCAAGCATGTTCTTCCGAAGTCGCTTCTTCTCAGACGTCAGTATGGTCTTGCGCCACTCCACCATTCTCGTCAAAATCTTGATGACAGTCCGCTCGCTGACTTGTATACTGAATCGAGCAGACGCAAATCTCTCGCGCACAGTACGCGTATCCGCCAGCAACTCCGCACTGATAACCGTCTTCTCCGCAGATGGGTTTAACAACGTCTCCGCATCTTGCAGAATTGCTTGGATCTGAGCGGTGCATTAGAATCTCCGAGTATCTTCCGATAGAAAACCATGCGCATTTACCTCGCGTTTTTGAGCGCCAGCAACAGCGCTATCCACAGCTAATGAGATGCCTAAATGAGCAATCTTTTCGAGAAGCCTCAAGGTACGCTGATTCACAAGAGGCGCCTGCAGCAATTTGGTAACAAAGGCTCTATACGACTCACAAAAAGTCGCGTCGTCTGTTGAGATCGGAAGATCTGCTTGAAAGTCGCGCTCGACGCATGAAGATCCAGTAAATCCTCGACGAGACGTTCCATCGTTGTTTCGGTCACCCACGAAAAGTGAGGTGCGTCTGTTGCAACAAGGAACATGAATACACTAATTCTTTAGAAGTGTGAGCAGGGACGTACCTTCAGCTCCCTCATCGGAAACACCACAGTTGTCGCCAACACTTCGCAGGCCCGTTTGAAGAGCCGAGAGAATAGTGGGCACAATCTGTGGACAAATGACCGCATTCTCGCTATCCATCCTCGACTTCCCACTCTTCGGCGTCCTTCCCAGCAGCACATCGAACGCCGCTTCATTAACCGCCGAATCCCAGCATTCCGGCAAAACCGTCTTCAACACGCTCCATCCACTAATCAACTCAAACTTCCGTGTAAAGGACGCGGATATCCGGATACTGATCGCTATTATCCGTAACACCTGCGTGGCCACGAACGGTTGTGGCCTATCCCCGATGAGGAGCAGGCAGATTCGCGTAACGGGGAGCGCAGTAACAAATTTGTTATAAAAGTTGAGGTTTGAGAGTAGAGAGACGAAGAGCTCGAGGACCTGCTCCGCTTTCTGTGGGGCGTTGCTGTAATCGATACGAGACATAATTGAGTGAGGTGAACTCGCCGAGTTAGCTAGCATCGGTGAGCATGAAACACACTGCAAGGTGAAACGACGAACCTTCATAGATGTTAGCAGCAATATACGACACGACGGGCTTAATCGTGTCATCTTTCGAGAAATTAGCCTGAGTGGCCGCTCTCAGTGCAGTAATGACATGCGTCACAGATGCGCTATCGAACCACTCGGTCTGTAGAACAAACAAGAACCGTCTGACCAAGCCCAGCTTTGATAAACGCTGCCTCATGTTAAACGCCTTGTACCTGCTCACTTCAAGAAGAGTAATAAAGTGCTCAAAATAAACATGCTGAATTTCTCTTCGAGCGTGTGACCAAAACTCGAAATCGAGTGCAATGGCTTTGTACGCGACTACGTTGACCACCGTAGATTGCCTAAGCACGGTTATTTGGGCGTCAAAGAAATAGATTATAATGCTTACTCGGGTGAACGAAAGTTGAGGCCGATGGATTCAAAGAGAGTTTCGAAGCTCGTCATATTGATCATTTGAGCCTTGGAGCGCAAGATGTCGGTCAGTATTTCGTAACCACCTAGAAAAACACATTAATGGAGGAGAAGTACGCGGTCTCAAAAGCAACCAACGCAAACGCTCCATGTCTTCTGAGTTCTCCCAACTATTCCGAATGCAATCAGTGAGAATACTGAGCGTTCTTGAGATTTCATGGGGCGACTGGGTAGGTGTGAGCGCAGATACTCAAAAAAACTCGGAGAACTACCTTGGCAAGCTGCAAGAGATGCAGCGGTATCGCTGTACCTCCAATCTTCCATAAGGACAAATCCAGACACGCAGCTTTGACAACCAAAACATCACCCCGCACGTTGAACTCCCTTGACGATGTACTCATCGGTATGTTTGAGACGGAGCCGGACTGCTTCAAATTCAAGCACGATAGCGAGAAGACAATAGCAGAATTATTAAGCCCCAAGCCGTCGCGGACGGCTTTCATTAGGGACAGCGATTCGACGGCAGACCCCTTGGATGCGACAGCGGTCAAGAACATATTCAGAGAGGTGGAGGCTTCGTAGGTAAGGAACTTGATCAAAGATGGGTCCTGGAAATTTCCTTGATAGCGTGGTCCAAGATGGTGAATGAATCGAGGGAGATCATCACCTATCGGAAGTGAAATGAGGTATGCGGTTGCAATACACCAGCTCATCTGCGCGTCGGAGTCTTCGCTTCCCAAAACATATTCCGTGGACGCGGCAGAAAACACCGATTTCGGATACGCCCAAGTTAAGCTATCGTTCATGACGCCGTCGACGAACAAGCCTGAGATCCGCGTTTCATTTTGGGTAACAGATGAAATCCGGAGACAAACTCACGAATGCTAGGCTGCGACGAGCGCTGCGCATGATGGACGAGCGTAACGTGACACCATCGCATTTTGGGGATACTCGACTTGTTGAACACAGCAACTGTTTTGTTACCAGAGGTACGAAGTTCCAATTTGCCATCGGGTCGAACACTAAGAGCAACGATCAAGTTTGTGTTGACTCGAACCGTGAAGAGGGGATGTGAGGTGGACTTTGGTAACACTTCAATCCAGAGCCATATCTAGTAAGTGTTAGAACCAGATACTCATGAGAGCATATCGGCTTACCGCGAACGTAAATCCGGTGGACGGTACGCCTCGAGCACCCGTGTGCTCCATACACAATTCCGCTGGCGACTCCAATGAAAAATGTTCGAGCCACCTCGACTTCATAGCAGCGCGTACGATCTCCAAAGTCTCCAAGTCCAACGTCTGATCCTCAGCATTGATAGTACGCTGGAACAAACGCCGAGCTTCGTTTGTGTATGCTCCGAGTTCGAGGAGGCGACGCAAAAGCCGCTGTGCCACCTGGCGCTCTTTATCTGACGCGTTCTTGTCATCTCGCAATTGGAAGTATTGGCTGAGGAGCGACTCCACGAGACCCATAGTACTCAAAGTAGCATGATTGCGATGACATGACGCGCACAGCAGTTCGAACAACTTGTAAACCGCGTAGCGCATGACAGGGCTGCCGTCTACGAGGCTCGGTGCTGAATCCCATAGCAGCCGGATGGCGTCAGGTTGACGGATAATGATTAGACGGCTTTCGAACTCCTGAATCTTGGTGTCTACCTGGTCCATGGAAAGACTCCTGAGGCTCGTAAAGAGGCCGGAGAGTGCGAAATCATTTAGCGACATGGAAAGAAGGAAACCGAGGGTAACATCCACGGTGCGCTTGTCACTGACAAGCTCGCGTATGGCAAGAGAAAGAGATTTGAATCCGACTGAGTCCTAACAGAAAGTTAATACTTCCTAATGGTCTTGAGAACACCCACCTTGAAATATTCGGCATTCTCTGGATGGTCGTGAATCGCGTCGGAGACGATCATGAACACCATGCGAATGCTCTCCAATACTTCAAGTAGGATTTGCTCCTCTGGCTCGTGAACAGGGCCTTCTTGGGCGACACGCAATGTAGACAACACGCTCATGAGCATGATGAACCCGTCCAGTTCCCGAAATACCTCCTTCGTACGGGCGTCTTGCAGCATGATTTTTTGTATTTCTGTCAGGACCTAACATATTCAATTCCAGTCGTCGTCGGAGGTACAAAAACTCACCTCTGTCTTTTCGCGGAGAGTATCCGCATCCTTGAGGTTGTCAAGCGCATTGCGCATAAGCTCTATCATTACCTCCCGCGCGAAATCCTCTGGGTCGAGCTCGCCATCGTCTTCGGGAGGTAAAGCAGCTTCTTCAAAGCGGGGAGAAAGGTCGAAACGAGCAACCAAGGGTGTCAAAAGTGTGCGCAGCATGGCCAATTATGTTGCGCTCATGTCTCGATTACGGTGACAGCGCGCCTGCAAGCTTGCTCGCCTTCTGTTGCTAGAAGTCGTCGAGAGCGGTCGTGTTCTGGTCGTCGTCGTACGCGACGACGGCGACGATGGTGATGGCGGCGGAGGGAAAGAAGAAAGGGTAGGTTAATGTGGGCGGGACCAAATGCGGCAAGTGATCGAGGTGTATCTACTTGAGTAAATTTAATTTAATTGATTAACAGCATATAATTAAGCAGAAACTGCTTCAAGTTGCTTGCGCAAGGATTTCATCAAGAAGTGTTGAGCAACACTTTCTTGTAGGTATGGCTACGTTTACTGCACCGTGGCGCAGCCAGACGACTAAAATAGCGTTTAGGATTCGTCAATTGTGCTGGTCGAACGTCCTCCAATCGTAGTTTAAAAGTCTTGGTGCACTTTCCAGATATATTGGAATTTATCATTTGCGCGCGCTCATTCGACGATTCAACGTACTGTCTCCGCCGAGAGTATTCTCTCTCCTTGAGGTACGTGGTCTCTCCGAATCACTAGGGTACGTATTCCGAGACCATCTCATCAGAAGAGGAGACATTCAAGTCGTTCCTCGACCATTTACGGCACTCTAGTCACCTTTATCTCATGACTGCCTCGCGGGACGGTTATCGCTATACTCCATGGTCTCATGACGGTCTCTACCCGAGTTTCGACACATTATAAAAATGGCCGAGCCTTGTGGATGTGCTGTTGACCAGCCATGCAAGTATTCTCATCGATAATCATGGTTATAATGTGGAGCGCTCAAGGCGTACTTGCGCAGCTTTGCGAACCGGTGTCGAGCGCCGCGTCGACCGTAGTGACTTCTATCAGTGCAACTACTACGGCGATAGCATCGACAGTCACTCCTACAATAACTTTATCTGCCAGCTTTCCACCAGTTGGGTCTATCCCTCGGGACTACACACCAGAAGGCCTCGATAAACTTTGGGATATCGTATGTCATCCGCAGACTATATTGTCGACTGTCTTAACCTCAAGAACTCAGGTCGGACCCGTTGAAGCGCCACCCTTCACTACTACGTGTGTCCCGTCTGCCCCAGTTACGCTGCCATCTACGCCACCACCTCTATATCCTTCGTTTTACGCGCCAGCCCCTCAAGATATCCTTCCCGACTTGAAGTTTCCGCCAGGATTCCTCTTTGGCGTCGCAACCGCCGCATATCAAGTCGAAGGTGCCGCGAAAGATGAAGGGAAAGGACCAACAATGTGGGATTGGGCGCCACGACAGTCAAACTTTGTCATAGACAACACGACGGGCGAGTCTTCCAAATCATCTCACCACCATATTAAATATTGTTTGACTTGTAGGAGACATTACTGATCTTCAATACTTCTTGTACAAAAAAGATGTGGAGCGGATAGCTGCTCTAGCTGTCACTGCACACTCCTTCTCGTAAGCCTTCGACGCGTAAAGCACATGATATCATGTTGATCATTGTTGACGCCGCGTCGCAGCATCTCTTGGACAAGAATCCTTCCCTTCGGAGCCGCCGGTTCGCCTGTTAATGCCGCTGGCATTGACCATTATTCCGATGGTATGTTGACAAACTTTTTTAGACATTCCGGCGTTGATATTGGCTTGTAGTTATCGACTACCACTTGGCTCGCGGCATAGCCCCCGTGGTCACACTCTGTACGCACATTTCAGGTCTATTATTCATTACTGACAGACGATTGGGTAGTCCACTGGGATACACCTCTCGCACTGCAAGCGTATTATGGAGGTTTCACGAGTCCTCAAATCGTCGATGATTTTGTCAAGTACGCTTTAGACTTATTCGTCTGGCTCCAAAGGTCGCGATCAGTTCTGACCGCTATTGAAGCTATGCAGTTACCGTCTTTAAGGCTTACAATGGACGCGTCAACACCTGGTATGGTTCCGGTTTTCCGTATAGAGCTTTCGTGCAGCTCACGTCCGACTCAAAGGTACACTTCAACGAACCTCGCGTCTACTGCGGACAGATCGCCTCATATCCGTTCAGTTCGTCTCGGCTCCCCGACAGCTCTGCATTTCATTGACCTCACCATTGACCTACCTATAGATGCCACGTTCGCTCCGGGTGTCAATGCGTCTATTGCTCCCTATCAATGTTCATACAATCTTCGTAAGGAGATCGCTTACTCGTAGGAATGAATTCTCATCCATGAGCAGTGAAAGCCCATGCTGGTGCTGTAAGGGTAACATATCGACCTAAACGGTACTCTCAGATGTTGATGTCAACTCTAGCTTTCCGAGCATTGAACATTTCCGGCGAAATAGCCCTTAAAAACGATGACTTCATGTACGTTCCCATCTCCTGCCTCCTCCAGATCATATTTTAAGCCAAGAATTAGTGGCACACCGTGGAGGAGCAACAACACGGAAGACTCCCTTGCTGTCGAACGTCACGCTGCTTTTCAAATCGGCGTGTTTTCCGACCCTCTCTACACAACCGGTGACTGGCCCCAAATCTTGAAAGACACCCTCCCGGAATCATACCTTCCCCGCTTCACACCTGAAGAATCCGCCAGCATTCTTGGCTCAGCGGACTTCTACGCTATCGATCCGTATCGATCTCAGTTCATCCGTGCGCCGACAGGGGGCATTGATGCTTGTGTGGCCAACTTCTCCCACCCTATGTGGCCTGTTTGCAACGAACGGGTGTCCTATGATGCCGGTTTTGGATGGGCAGCAGGCGTTTCGGCTGACCCGCTCGCGTCTTGGCTCCAGGCAACACCGGTCAATTTCCGCGCGTTTATGTCGGACTTGCATTCTCGTTGGCCGACGGATAAGATTGTGAGTATCGATGAGCCTGCATGTATCGACGTCAATTTGAACTCAGGTGTAGTACGTTTCCGAATTTGGGTTTGCTGAGCCGGGCGAGGGTGACCTAACGGATCTATTTCGCCTCAAGGAAGACGTGGCACGCACCAGTAAGATTCCTAATCGTCACATGGGCGCGTTCATGCAGATTGACATGGTATGTTACTGACAGATTACTTCATGACTTATCTCGGAGAAATGCTGCTTTCGATTCATGAGGATGGCGTGCCATTGGCAGGCGCTTTTGCTTGGGGTGATTACAATGCTAACCGGTCCTTGACGTGCTGTGCTCATTCATTCAACTCCAGCCATGCTTGATAATGCGGAGTGGAATAGCGGCTTGAGGACTCGGTTAGTACCTTCCGCAGGCTGACGGACATTCATCGTACAAACCCTTACCACCTACGATAGATTCGGCATTCAATACGTCAACTATACTACTCTCGAAAGGACGTACAAGCGTTCCGCGATCTCTCTCTGTGAGTGATTCAGAACCGACTTCTTCTTTAACCTCTGCTAATTTGAGACAAAGCCGAATTCTTTTCAACTCATATACATGATTAGTAATATAGTTCAAGTAGTACATACAAAATGTATTGCACGTCGACGCGTCGCTTGTGCGCTCAATTCTCCATCACGTGATAGACTCCTAAGTCGTGTGAAACATTTGTCCAGAAATCATTGATCAACGACCACCGCTACAAACCCAAGTTTCTCCTTCTACTGCTCCCACGAACGCTATGGTATTTGAAAAGCAAAAATGGAATCCAGCGCTGGCGCCTGTCAAGGGTCGTTCTGACCTATGATTATTGACCGTCACATTCACGTATTTCGGATGGAAAATGAACCTCTTTTCGCCTACACAACCTGGAGAGTGGTTGCACTAAGCAATTTGGGAATGACATCCGTTGAACCCCAAAGGACAAATATATACAGTGTGCCTTCTCCCGGTGTTGTAAAATTTTGGTTGGTTTTCTCGTGCTTGACTGTGATGGTAAGAGGTAAACCGGTAAAGCTTCAAAGAGCGATCACATACTTCCTCCGGTCCGAGTTGCAAACGACCGAGTCCCGACGATCAATGCGAGCTGTCGAGTCTTCTTATCTCCCACCATCATCAGCACGGCCTCAAAGCAAAGGTCAGATCAAACCTCAGATGTATCTTCAAGGCTTCCTGACTCTTCAGCCTACTAGTTGTTTTCATCTTGTTGTTCTCGTGGATCCATACTTCAAGCTCTAGGACCAGATGCCTCCGCGAATGCTCTTACTCAAAGTCCACGCGACATACACCGCTCCCAAAGCCGAGATATGTTCAGAGTCCACGTTGGCACAGGCAACCAGGATGCTATTACAGGATCTCGATGCGCTGGACTTTATGCGGCCAAAGTATTCGAGCATCAAGGTCGTGCGCCCATCCGTGATAGAGTTTGGACTCTGGGAGACGGATGTGTATTCAGTGAGTTTCTACTAAGATTTCCAGTTTGGTTTGTGCTAACTTTGTTGAGAGATGCTGCACTGTACGCTCTTGTCTACACTCAAGGGAGAGAAGTTTCGGAGGTCTGAGCTGCCCACGGGACGGAGGGTAAGCCAGGTGACGGGCTCTGAGTTGAGGAGGTTGGGTATGTGAGTGTTTCTCAATTGCGAGAGGACCATTGGATGATGGTGAGCGATTAGGGTTTCGCTAGAGCTGTTCGAAAGGTATGTTGTGGATAGAGGATACGGGGCTGTCAATCATATTACCCATGAAGTTTCGTGTCTTCCGCTAGGGTGAGAACTTTCTTCACTTGTCGAAGGTGCTATGCTAATGTAGTCACAGGAATTGCGCGAAGAGCCATCGACGATGAATAACGAGTATTCAACGCCAACGGTACGTTCAAACTTTGTCCACCTCACAGCTGACGCGGACGACAGATGTCGCCCAGAAGACGATACCGGTCGACAACTATTAGTACTAGTCGCTCAAGGTCAAGGTCCCGTTCTCGTTCCCCCGCACGACGATCGCAAATCGTCTCCCATCTATTACAAGAGCTTGCAGATACGCGTCAGCGCATCAAGGAACTCGCTAGTGACGAAACTCTCCTTCACAGCGGGTTACCTTTCGAACCGGATGAGCCAGACATGATTCCTGAAGTTTTCTGTGAGTGAATTTTGTTTATCTCGGATTCCCTATTTGATATATATCGGTCACAGTGATGCAGTCGCAGCTGAGGAGCGCGAAGATGGAGGCTGAGAAGGAGAGAGAGATAAAGGCAGAGTGCGAGAATGCGCTCGAGGAGATAAAGCGAGATGGACGAGTGCCATTCTCGTCCCCATTGGTGCTGGAATTGTTTCTTCTTGTCTGTAGACTGACCTCCCGTACTGCTGACTTGTGATGCTATCGTATTTGCTCGAGTTGAGTAGAAATTGAGTAGTAATGCTTAACAGAAACGAAGGAGGATATACTATTCGTTGGTGGCGAAAACATGACATCCAGGAAGAGTAGAGATAGCTGTAAGAAATATCTAAGCGTGTTCAAGGAGCCTACTATACGGCGCACCAGTAAAGGCGACCAAGACATTCAGAATGCTTGTCCGGGGTTGCTGGTGTGAGTGCGACTGCGCGCCGTGTTCTGATAATCTATAGCTGATGTTCGTCTGGAATGCCAGGTACTCTATGCAAGATCAAAAGCAAGACATGGCGAAGGTACTACTGTATCGTGATGTAGTCGTCGCGGTACAATACCGGTACGTATCGTGTATCTGGAACGGTGCAAATGAACGACGATTTAACTGCCAATGTGTAGATTTGTGGCCTTGACCATTGTTCGCCAAATGGGGCAACGTACCAAGAGCGCGCCGTTAGATGGCTCAGAATTACATGAGCGTGAGGACTGAGCTTCTCAATTGATTTTTTCTGAGATTAGAATCTCATTCTATGCTTTCTATGAACCTCAGCGACCTAGGTGTCCTTACATAGAGGACAATGAAAGCCAGTCGGTTGAACCAAGACACGACTGAGGCGTGGGAGCATGCGTTACCTCCGGCTTGCGCTCGTCGCTCATGTTCATTTTTGTGCCAGCTGGCAACACTGTGACCCCAGGATTTTCTACGATGCCTGGATCTATTTTCTCTGCTCCAGTCTTTTCTCTGAGTCTGTCTGTTGCCCGCGATTAGCTTTCCCGGGTTCTCGATGGTCTATGCACCATTAACCAACCCATGAGCTCTGCCTTTGTTCTACGCTTTTGGGATGTGGACCGATCGATTGCAATTATCCACCGGCCCAAATTGGTGAACAAACAGTCAACGACCCTTTGACATTGACATTGTTCCGAGGGCTGCGTATAAAGACTGCCCCCACATTCTGCGTCTCTTTCATACACAACTCTCGCCACCATGTCTTCCACTGTTAACAATTACTAGTAGGTTTTCGACACGAATCCGTAGTAGTCTTGCTCACTCGGAACTGCAGTAAATCGCTCTCTAAAGGCCTGGAGAAACAGTGGGATGACATTGAGGATGGTCTCGTTTTGTCGCCGTACGTTCATTCGTTACTGTCTGGCATCAATGTGTTTTGGCTGACAACGCTTTGTAGGTTGCGTCCGGCGGTGTTCACAGAGGACGAAGTAGCGCGGGCCGCGCTTCAAGTTGTCCGTCCAATAATTCCAGCTCCTCCCGTAGTGCCAACTCCTCGGTGGGTAGACTGCAAGCTTTGTCGGTCTCGAGCTGACGTATCGTTGAATTGGCTCATCAGACCTGCGCCTCTCTCCCAAGTCAATCAATGCGACGAAGAGCTCGTCAAACCTTTGTCTGAACTTCCTTGGCCATTGCTAGGGAAATTCGAAGACACGGCCATAGATGGAGAATCCTCCGATGAGGAGGAGGAGGAAAACCATGAGTGCGTTCTATCATGTTTTATGATCCCTCTCCACTATCTCAACTTGTGTTTTTCAGTCCCGCCCCGCCGAAGAAGGACAAAGTCAAGACGCGAGCGCACCAGAAGGCGTTTCTCGCATCCCTTCAAGCTACGCCCGCTGTTCTGAAAAAGAACAACGAGACCCGGGCGCGTTCGACAACGACGACGGGCGGCTCGCGTGGCTTCAGCGCGAGAAATACATAAAGGCCGATAGCATTGAGCAGTCCAGTGTATCTGTGGGGTTTTCTCAACTCAGATCCTGAAGCCGAAGGCGAAGAAGGGGAAGTGCACGAGGAAGCGAAATTGCGCTTATACCCCTACTGCCTGGATTGCCCATCGTCAGAACTGTCCCTTCATCTACAAGAAGTGGCTTCAGGAGAAGGGGTTGACCGACGAAACGTGGTCATTCCGTGGTTGAGCTACTTTGTAGTGTAAGTATTGCTATGTTGTTGTCGTTATATTGTACTGCCTTTATATTGTACTGTTTGCTATCGAATTGAGTTTGGAATTGCATGACTTGTTCTGCGAAAGAGGAGGAAAGACTGTCACTCACGGGAAGGTGGTGTTAACGGTAACGGTAAGCCAGCCTTCCTTGTGCTGGAAGTCGGAGTCGGTGATGCACTAAGTACAGGAGTCACGACTGAAAACGGGAAGCGGGACATCCTTATGGAAGCCATTTTCATTGAAGGGAAAATTCGAGAATGACATTGAATCCAAAACTTTCCAAGATAAGAAGCTCTTCCAGTGACCAACCAGTGACCTGCTAGTCAGAAAGACATCTCATCCTCTGCTGACTTGCGACAAAGCCGCTTTCTTCTCAACTCATCTGGGTGATTAGTAGTATGCTTCAAGCAATAGTACACACAAAGTGTTTTTTGCACGTTGACGCGTCGCTCTCAGTTTCCGCGCGCACGTCCCATCACGTGACGGTACTCAAAAGTCGTGTGAAACAAATTTCTCAACGACCACCACTACAAACCCTTTCTCCTTCTGCTGCTCTCATGAACGCTTTGGTATTCGAAAAGCAAAAAATGGAACCCAGCGCTGGCACCTGCCAAGGGTCCTAGTGACCTATTACTGACCGTCGTATTCACTATTTCGGATGGAAAATGAATCTCTTCTTGCCACACAACCTGGAGAGCGGTTACCCCTCGAAGCGATTAAAGTCCTCGAGGAAGACCTCAGTAGTTTGGGAATGACCTCCGCTAACCCCAAAAGCAAAAATATATATGTTTCTTCTCCCGGTGTTGTGCCGCAGGCTAAGAAGGGCGTGCATTGGTTTTCTCGCGTTTGGCATACTATTCTAAAGCTCTACCTTTACAGGTGAATTACCGTTTCTAGAAGCGAAAACCAGAGGTGTTAACGTGTTCGGTACCTTGTCGAACAACTTAACGGATACTGAATTGAAGCGATGGTTGATGTAAGCCGTATGTCCCTCAATGTAGCAGTGCGCTCGCATTGATGTGTCCTTCAAGCTTATCGACCAGCATGACAGAAGAGTATGTTGTGTCTTTCCGAAACAGTAGCACTAACAAGTGAAACATTCAATAGACGTGGCGAAACAGAACCGCTTTTCTTGCGAAACATCCTACCTGCTCAGAAAGCAATCGACTCTCGGAGTTTCTTCTCACAGTCCGTCTCCATGAAGCATGAAGTCACAGAACCATCGCTAAGCGATGTCGCGAATCCCACTCCAGGGATACGAGGTCCAGCGAACAGTCTTCATTTGGAGATCGACGCACCGGAACGAAGACACAGTATTAGAGAAATGTCCGCAATGGTATGTTTCAACATTCACTCATGAATCTGAACTTTCAGTTGATCTCATACCGTGTCCAGGAACTCTCTTCAGACGACGACAGCAACGCTTCTTTCATCAGTCATTGTCTGTTCTTGCCTTGTTGGCTTTGACCGAGCGTGGTATTTTAGTCTTTGAAGTGCAAACACACCTCAACCTTCAATCTACCTTCGAAGAGACAAGCTGTCACGCGTTTTGGACCTTCACCCGACGAAGAACCTTGATTCCGCATCCAGACCGAGCTTCTCAATGTTCAAAAACGCATGAGAGAACTTGCCATACGCGAACGAGAGCTTTCGGTGCAGCTAAATGATGCCGCAACGTCGAACGTATCAACAACAGATATGGCGCCTTCTGAGCTTTGTAAGTGCCACATTGGTTCGTGGAATCTTACTGAAACTGCTCGCAGCGGCAATTACTCAAGTGCGTTTGTTACAAACAGAACTTGCCGCCAAGCGCCAGAAGAGAAAGGAATCTGAGGCCATCATAAGTGACATTCGAAGAGAATGTCGCGCTCCGTTTGTCGTACCAGCACTATTGGATGTTTTCTTTGCGTGTCGCACGCCACCAACTCAGCGATGGACATATGATGGCGTAGCAGCGATGAAGGAGTACAAGGACGCAGGCACATCATGGGACACTTTGCACCCACTTACGCCCGTTTCTCGCTAGGTAATCTTGAGAGGGAGAGAGACGTGTCGGGAAGAGAAATGCGAGGGCCGCGACGTTGCGTCGCGTCGCGGCTCGTCCCTCGGGTGCGGGATAAAAAGACAATTCTTGGCAGACGTACACTTCTTGTACTTTATTGACTGTACTACATTTGACACCCCCTGCGCTTAATGGAGACATTAGCAGCGGAGTAAAATGACTGGGGATGCTTACCTATAATCTCCGTCTGTTCTACAGACCCAGGAAGCACACCGGTCACGTCAGATGGCGAACGTTAAATCGCGCGCGCCGTCAAAAGCCCGAGCGAGTGCAAGACCAGTCAGAATTACCGTTGAGCTCTCGATAGATCGAGCTTCGGAAAATGGCTGCGGCAGTGTTTCGGTTTGGCCCTCGGAGGCTACTACCAAACAAAGCGCTGTGATGACGAGGACACAGCCGCCTGATGAGTCTCTTTAGACGAAACGTTTGGCCTCCAACGTCGCGGCCCTCGCATTTCTCTTCCCGACGCGTCTCTCTCCCTCTCTCAACTCTCTCGTGTTTAAATCGGAACCCGCGCCCAGCACCCGTTCTCGCATACCAGCACCCTCATCATCCCAATCAATCTGCTTTGAACGCGTCTTCACGCATCTCGCCGTTCGCCAGCCACGCACCACCATCGCCTGCTCGCCATCGTCATCTCACGCCATGCAAGAACCCGCCTCAAAGAAAGCAAGACTCGACTCAACTACCGGGAAGTCGGCTGGTGCCCCATCCACCGCTACCAGCCCAGTCAACAACCCAACCCTCCCGGCTGCATGGTTGGCAGAGGTTGCAAAGCTTCCCGCCGACAATGTCACGCCAATCCCTTCGCAAGCCATCAAATCATTCCTGGAGATCTACAAGGGTACCCTGACGGACTTCAGCTCTGCCCTTAAGTCTCACCAGGAGGCTTCCGCACGCACAGAGAAGTTTACCCAGAGCTGCAACAATGGCGCAATCCCCAAGCGAGTCACGCGACAGTTTGGGGTACCGCCCTTCCAATTCAGTAAGGAGGCCGAGCTTGTAAAAGACGACCGCCTGAAGGAAGCCGCCAAAGCAATGGATGACGCACTTGTGCAATGCCATACCGCTGCTGTCACGTACCTGAAAGCTGCTTATGCCCTCAACGAGGAGGTGTACGGCACGCAGGCGGACGTAAAGGTCGCCACCGCAAGCTTCCAAAATGATATAGAGGCCTACGTTGGCAGCATATCTAGTTGTGTCGGTGGCACTGACACGGCGGTGTGGCTCCCGTATCTGGCAGCGATCATGCGCGCTCTCGAGTGTGACCTTCGCAATGCTAGTTGGGACTTCGCCGATCAACACAAGCGCGCTACTGAAGAGGCAGCCGCCAAGGCCACCGCTGTAGCCCTTGCTAAAGAATCGGCGGAGATGGCTAACTCGGCTAAACCTATTGGGGAGCTCGTGAAGGAACAAGTCAACCTCACGCTCCAGGACGAGAAGTTTATGTTGAATTGGCTAGAGAGTAGAAATCGTACGCACGACTCTCATGTCCACTCCTTTTCTCGTACTGAAATTGAGTCTCTGTTCCGCCCTTCTAGTGAAGACGGTCCCGAAGACGACAGCAGATTCAGACACGAAGAAGAAGAAGTCTGCACCGTCAAACGCGTCCGGCTCCAAGAACGACAACGCAAAGAAAGCTCAGAGTACCTCGAACGGAGGGAAACAGGCTGCGAAGTCGAACAGGGAGAAGAAGACAGACGGCAATTCGAAGACGACGAAAGCGAAAGCTCCGAAGACGGGCAAGGACAAGGCGCCAGTCACAAGCGAAAGCGACGACAACGGAGACGCCATGGACATCGACGAGAATACCCCGTTGAAGAAACAAGGAAAGGGCAAGAATGCCGGGGAGAACAAGCGCAAGCGGACGGCAAGTAGACGTCGCGCGAGCTGTACACCCGCATATTGTCACCTCCTGGGTACGTCCTCAGGGCACTCGGTTTCATCACCACAACCCTGATACGTATCCAGATCTTTTCTTCTCTTCTGGTCCCGCGCTTCAGTCCCGTTTTATCTTCAGTCAAATGTCCCCGTTGTATCATGACACTCGAATTATGAATCGTTCATTTCACAACATGACAGATGTCCGTCTGACCCCCGGACAGGCTAAGATATTGGCGTTAAACACTAAGTTTACACCACGACCACCTCCAACAAAGGTTGAGCATGCTAAAACCGCTGTCGACGACTTCATACGCCGTTTACGACTTCGGGAAGACGCGGCCCATAGGTCCAAGGTAGAACAACAAACAATCTGTTCGTTCCTCGGTGTTCAGGAAATGGAGAAAGGGCAACCACGATATGTTCCCGGATTTCATGTGCCTAGACCTGACGCAGAGGGCCCACCAATGAATGACTATGTCGAAAGCGCACTAGCTGTGTTTGCCGATAGACTTGAGGTGGAGGTTATGAGCAAGCAAGCCCTTAGGGTTCACCCCAATATTAACCACGACGAGCTAACTAGCCTACTTAAGTTGATGTCGGACCGCGAGGTGCTTGCACTTCCGGCTGACAAAAACCTAGGGCTGTGCCTAGTTACCACGGAATGGTATCATAATACTGGGTTGAAGCTTCTCGTCAACCCGTCATATTTTGAGACCGTTGAACCTGATCTATGCGTACTACGAGAGGCTCTGCAGAAAATCATTGGCAAAGCCAAAGGTCTTCTAACGAAGCAACAGTACAACTGGATCCTCCAACCTTGTGAAGAGGTCTGGATGAAGGTTCCAACACTCAAAGTCATCCCAAAGATTCATAAGCTCCCTGTTTCTGGCCGGCCAATCGTCCCGACGTTTAACACGCTGCTGGCTAACGCGTCGGCTTGGGTTGACCATCAAATCAAGCCCCATCTCTCAGACTTCCCTTGGATCCTTCCAGACTCAAAGACGTTCTGCCGTCAGATTCTGAACCTGGATCTCAAGGTGGGGGAAGAGTACTGGCTGGTCTCTGGCGATGTTGTTGCAATGTATCCTAACATCCCGGTGGAGGATGGGATACAGGCTATAGCCGATATCCTGCGCACACAGAATATTTTGTTCAACAACCCACTAGAAGCACGGCTGTTGGAGTGAAGTCCCGAAAGGAACTCACGATACTACTCTTACGTTTAGTACTCACCAACAACTACGTCCAGTTTGGGGGCCGCTACTTCCTACAGGTCATGGGAACTGCCATGGGTACGGCATGCGCACCAACGTATGCAAACCTGTTCCTCGCCAAATACAAAGAAGCGCCGCTGTTGGAAATGAAAGACACTATATGTTATTACGGCCGCTTCATTGATGATGTCTTCGCCATCATCAAAGGCAGTCTTAGCGATGTCCAACGCTTCCAGCAACGGTTCGGGGCTCTACACCCGAATATGAAGATGGAATGGTCCCAGTCACAACGGTCCCTACCGTTCTTGGATATACAAGTCTTGCTTGAGCGAGATATGGGCACACTACCCTCTGTACGAAGATACAAGATAGCCACCCAAGTATACCAGAAAGTGATGAATGCCTACCTCTACATCCCATGGGCCTCCAGCCATTCGGAAGCATCCAAGCGTGCATGGATCCGAGGAGAGCTGATCAGATATGTCCGTATCTGTTCAAAGGAAGAGGATTTTGCAAAAATCCGTACAACCTTCCTGCAGCGCCTCCGAGCTAGAGGATACCCTGGTAGATGGCTCACTAACGTCTTTGATGATGTGACCTATTCAGCGGAACGGCCTAAGGCCTTGGTGGATAACTCACCACCTGTCGTGTCTGACGACCCGCCGATCCATGTCCTCAAGTTGACCCATAACCCACTCTGGGACACCGTAGATTTCGGTCCTGAGTGGCGCCAGTTGGAAAGAACCTGGGCGGATTCTGGTACTAGCATCCCAGATATCCAATTCCTTGCTTCATTCAAAAAACCAACAGCACTGGGTGACAAGTTGAACCGCCACAACTTAGACGCCATGCGAGCTTATCACAATGCTTTAGCAGTGAACGTTTAGAACGGTTTTTTCCCCACCCTCCATCCGAGCCGCGACGCGACCTACGGTCGCGTCACATCGCAGCTCGTCCCTCGGGTGCGGGATAAAAAGACAATTCTTGGCAGACGTACACTTCTTGTACTTTATTGACTGTACTACATTTGACACCCCCTGCGCTTAATGGAGACATTAGCAGCGGAGTAAAATGACTGGGGATGCTTACCTATAATCTCCGTCTGTTCTACAGACCCAGGAAGCACACCGGTCACGTCAGATGGCGAACGTTAAATCGCGCGCACCGTCAAAAGCCCGAGCGAGTGCAAGACCAGTCAGAATTACCGTTGAGCTCTCGATAGATCGAGCTTCGGAAAATGGCTGCGGCAGTGTTTCGGTTTGGCCCTCGGAGGCTACTACCAAACAAAGCGCTGTGATGACGAGGACACAGCCGCCTGATGAGTCTCTTTAGACGAAACGTTTGGCCTCCAACGTCGCGGCCCTCGCATTTCTCTTCCCGACGCGTCTCTCGCTTGTTCAAGCCTTCCCTCAGCCGTCCAAGCATCGACATGCTTGGATATGGCTTACCGTTACCACGGTATGATGCTCGCTTTGATAATTGTGAGTACTATACTGACGACTTTTTACAGAGAATCTCACGAACGACGGGTCCCTAGCGTATGCGCCGCAACTGCGCGAATTTGCATCCCAAATTGGATTCATGGCTACAACAGACATCATGGGACACTTTGCACCCACTTACGCCCGTTTCTCGCTAGGTAATCTTTCATCCTATGTCGGTTTTGGTATGCTTTACTCATACCAAACACCTAGCATTTCTCGCCGATTAAGTCGCAGAGCCGCTCAAGCTTTTTGTGCCACGTAGCTCCGGTTTCAATGAAAAACCATGTCCTATCTTTGTCTAGATAATTTCGCATAATTCGGAAGCACAGACATGGCTTACAGAGTGTTATCAAAAGTTCAGGCATCATACAGCCTGAGGGGTTGAGGGACTTCCAGAAAAGAAGGACAATAATGGTATTCATCGCGGCGGTAGCGCGTACAAGACTCCAGGAAGAAACGAGATAGTCGTCAAATCATTCTCAAGTGTATTCAAATAGCCTACTATACGGCGCACCAGTAAAGGCGACCAAGACATTCAGAATGCTTGTCCGGGGTTGCTGATGTGAGTGCGACTGCGCGCCGTGTTCTGATAATCTAAAGCTCCTCTTTTAGACCACGATGTTCGTCTGGAATGCCATGTACTCTATGCAAGATCAAGAGCAAGACATGGCGAAGGTACTACTGTATCGTGATGTAGTCCCGGAGTCGTCGCGGTACAATCCCGGTACGTATCGTGTATCTGGAACGGTGCAAATGAACGACGATTTAACTGCCAATGTGTAGATTTGTGGCCTTGACCATTGTTCGCCAAATGGGGCAACGTACCAAGAGCGCGCCGTTACGTGGCTCAGAATTACATGAGCGTGAGGACTGAGCTTCTCAATTGATTTTTTCTGGGATTAGAACCTCATTCTATGCTTTCTATGAACCTCAGCGACCTAGGTGTCCTTACATAGAGGACAATGAAAGCCAGTCGGTTGAACCAAGACACGACTGAGGCGTGGGAACTTGCGTTACCTCCGGCTTGCGCTCGTCGCTCATGTTCATTTTTGTGCCAGCTGGCAACACTGTGACCCCAGGATTTTCTACGATGCCTGGATCTATTTTCTCTGCTCAAGTCTTTTCTCTGAGTCTGTCTGTTGCCCGCCATTGTCCACCGGGAGCTTTCCCGGGTTCTCGATGGTCTATGCACCCGTAGAAATCATTGATCAACCCCTTTGTTCTGCGCTTTTGGAATGTGGACCGATCGCTGGCAAGTATTATCCACCGGCCCAAATTGGTGGACAAACAGTCGACGACCCTTTGGCATTGTTCCGAGGGCTGCGTATAAAGACTGCCCCCACATTCTGCGTCTCTTTCATACACACATCTCACCACCATGTCTTCCACTGTTAACAGCTATTAGTAGGTTTTCGACACGAATTCTTGGTATTCTGGCTGACTCGGAACTGCAGTAAGCAACTCTCGAAAGGGCTTGAAGGCCAGTTCAATGATCTTGTTTTGTCGCCGTAAGTTCACCTGTTATCTGGCATCAATGTGTTTTCGCTGACAACGCTTTGTAGGTTGCGTCCGGCGGTGTTCACAGAGGACGAAGTAGCGCGGGCCGCGAGTCTTCAAGTTGTCCCTCGCGTAGTCTCAGCTTCTCAGTGGGTAGACTTCAAGCCTTGTCAATATCGAGCTGATGGATTGTTGAATAGGCTCATCAGCCGTACTCCGCTCTCGCAGAACAACCAAACCGACGAAGGGCTCCTTTCAATCTTGGGCAAACGTCCTTGGCCACTCCTTGGCACATTTGAGGAGAAGGCAATCGATGGTATATCGTCCGATGAGGAGGAAGAACAATAGTAAGTTCTATTTCTTATGCTTTCTCTCTACTATCTTAACTGGTGTTTTACAGTCCCGCCCCGCCGAAGAAACGTGCTCGGCATTCCACTGCCCCGACGGTCACGAACGACAAAATTAAGACGCGCTCGCACCAGCAAGAGTTTCTTGCGTCCCTACAAGCTACGCCCGCTGCTCTAAAGAAGAACAGCGAGACGGAAGGGCTCTTTGACGACAACGGGCGGCTCGCGTGGCTTCAACGCGAGAAATACATTAAGACGGATAGCATCAAAGAGTTCAGCGTTGCCTGCGCGTGCTGCTCTGAGGAACAAATGACGAAGCCGAAGGCGAAGAAGAAAGAGGGCACTCGAGGCTCGGGGAAGAGAACTGCTCCGTACACGCCTACTGCCTGGCTTGCACATCGGAAGAAGTGCCCATTCATCTACCAACACTGGATCGGGGAGATGGGGTTGACGGATGAATCGTGGTCATTCCGTGGTTGAGCTACAAGTCGCTTTTTATGGAGTAAGTATTGCTATGTTGTTGTCGTTGTATTGTACCAGTGCTTTCATATCGTGTTGTTATCTGCTATCGAATTGAGTTTGGAGTCGCATGACTTAGTGAGATTCCGAATCGTCACACCGGCGCGTTAAGGCAGACTAAAGTGGCAAAACACTGACAGATTATTTACCTCGGAGAAACGCTGCTTTCGATTCACGTCCCATTAGCAGGAGCTTTCGCTTGGGGTCAGTACAATTATTACCGGTCCTTGATGTGCTGTGCGTATTCATTCAATTTCAGCCATGCTTGATAACGGGAGTGGGATAGCCTTAAGGACTCGGTTGCGTCCAAATCTCCATCACGTGATGTGGCTCCTATAAATCGTGAGAACTAATTTGAAATTATCCGCGAGATACCAACAACCACCACTTCAAACCCTAATTTTCTACTGCTATCACGAACGTTATGGTATTCGAAAATCGCACGTGGAACCCAGCGCTGGCGTCTGTCAAGGGTCGTGCTGACCTATTATTGACAGCCACATTCACGTATTTCGGATGGAAAGCGAACCTGTTCTCGCCTACACAACCTGGACAAAAGATGCATTCCGAAGCGATCAAAGTCCTCGAAGAAGACCTAAAAACACTGGGAATGACATCTGCTAGACCCAAAAGGACAAATATCTATGTTCCATCTCCCGGTGTTGTGATATTCTGGTGGTATCAACAGTCTAAGAAGGGCGTGCGTTGGTTTTCTCGTGTTTGGCGTACTACTCTAAATTCCACCTTCACAGACGGTTTACCGTTTGCTTGAAGTGAAAATCCGAGGTGTTAAACCCACGCCCGGGAGCGGTTCCACGTGGAACAACTTAACGGACGATGATCTGAAGCGACTGTCGATGTAAGCCGTATTTTTTTAGTGTGGCAGTGCACTCACATTGACGTGTCCTCCAAGCTTATCGACCAGCATGACAGAAGAGTGTGTAGCGTCTCCCGGAACATTGGATCTAAGAAGTGAACTCTCATTAGACGTGGCGAAACAGAACCGATTTTCTTGCGAAACGTACGACCTGTTCAGCAAGCAATCGAGTTTCGGAGTTTCTTCGCACAGCCCGTCCCCATCAAGCAGGAAGCCACAGAACCATCGCTGAGCGAAGTGGCGAATCCCATTTCAGGGATACGAGGTCCCGCGAACAGCCTTCATCTGGAGATCGACGCACCGGAACGAAGACACAGTATCAGAGAAATGTCCACGATGGTATGTTTCAACATCCAAAGATGAATTTGAACTCTTAGCTGATCGCATACCGCGTCCAGGAGCTCTCTTCAGACGACGACAACACTTCCGTCGTTAGTCATTATCTGTTCTCGCCTCATTGGCTTTGACCGAGTGTAAACTTCTAGTCTTTGAAGCGTAAACACACCTCAACCTTCGATTTACCTTCGAAGAGACAAGCTGTCACGCGTTTTGGACCTTCACTCGACGAGGAACCTCAATTCCGCATCCAGACCGAGCTTCTCGATGTTCGAAAACGCATGAGAGAACTTGCCATACGCGAACAAGAGCTTTCGGTGCAGCTAAATGATGTCGCAACGTCCGACGTCTCAACAACAGACATGGCGCCTTCTGAGCTTTGTACGTGCCATGTTGGTTTGTAGTATCTTACTGAAACTGCTCGCAGCGGCAAACACTCAAGTGCGCTTGTTACAAACAGAACTCGCCGCCGAGCGCCAAAAAAGAAAGGAGTCCGAGGCCATCATAAGTGATATTCGAAGAGAATGTCGCGCTCCGTTTGTCGTACCAGCACTATTGGATGCTTTTCTTTCCGTGTCACACGCCACCAACTCATCAATGAAAGTATGATGGCGTAGCTGTAATAGCGGAGTACAAACTAACACGCGCATCGTGGGACACCTTGGTCCCACGTTAAGCCCGTTTCTTGCTAGGTAAACTTCCATCATATGTTGATTCTGGTACGCTTTCTCAGGAGGAGCACCTAGCATATCTGGCCGATTCGTTTCGCAGAGCCACCCAAAAACTCTACGTTTCGTAGATCCGATTACTGCGACGAGAAGTCCTGTATTATTTGCTTCGTGGAAAGCTGCATGGTTCGAAAGCACAGACGTAGTACTACTACAACGTCTACAAATGCAGCAATTGTATTCATACGGATAGTATCTGAAAAGGCTCAGCCTCTCTTCAATATTCTACCCTTTCCACTAAAAAAGCAGCGTACAAAACAAAATCAGAAGAAGAGGGGCAAAACGAACCTTTTCGGCGAGACGTACGCAGACTGAGACACGGCCAAGTGGAAGATGCCCGTGGATGTTCAAAACTGACCCCTTCAAACGAGTCTGACGCGACCCATCTCCTGTAGAGCTATAGGAGTGTCATGAGCTGTGGACTACACGAACTTGAAGTCTAAGGTCAGGTCCGATCTTGGGAGCGAAATGTGAGCAAAAGACAATGTACACCCATATGCGAGCGGACATGTGCTATTCAGTCGTCGTTTCGTTGGCTGGGGCCTCGACAATACTAGCGCCCTGCACAATTTCACGAATGAACTTGTAGCCAGAAATTTTGAACAAACATAGGACCAATCTCCTCTATTGACACGCAGCTCTTTACATTTGGACACTCAGGCATTCAATCACGCCGCCTCTGCAATCATCTCGGCCGCCTAAAGGACAGTGAGGCTCGTGCAACACTCTGAACAGACGGCATACCTTTTCCGCCATCGCGTACAACGTCGCCATGGGATGCGCAGTGAAATGCAAAGGAAGCACAGACGCATCGGCCTGATGAACGTGAGTAAGACAATCGCGTCAACCCCTCTACAGGCAACATACCACGCGCAGGTTGGCTGTCCCATATACGCGGAGGTGCTCGTCAACGACTCCTCCGAATTCCTTGGGGAGCATCGCAGCCGTCCCAATGGGATGGAACACTGGGCTAAAGTTGCTCTTCGCATATTCCCTCAGGTCGGTGTTACTAGTCCCAGGAGCCACTTCGCCGACGGTGATCTCGGCGAGCGCCTTGGTCGAGGCGATTTTACGACAGTACTTGATTCCGTCGAGGATAATATCCATGTCCGAGTCCTTAGCGAAGAACTGCGGGTCAATTAGGGGATTCTCCGTCACATTGGCAGACTGGATATGAACAGTTCCTTGGGAAACTGGATGCTCCAGGCAGGCTGCAAGAGAGTAATAGTTCTTGCCGGCGTCAGGCTCTGCTTTCACATTAGAAGGCATGAAGTACCCAATCCAGAGGATCCTACTGGTAATCAGTGTGTGAACAATAAAGAAAAACGAACAACTCGCTCTACGAAAGGGACGTTAGACAGCCAATCCTTTTGTATGTCGCCCATCTTGTGTGTAAAGGGCGTTTCGCTGCTAGAAGTCCCGAGTTTCTTCTTGAGGTCTGAGACTTCTTGCTTGTCCCAAAGCTCATCAGGCGCAATGAACGCGAAAGCAAAGGGAACGGTGCTTAGTTTCCCTGTCTTGGTCGTTTCACTGAAACGAGTTAGTATGTGCGGGGCGTAGAACTCGTTTCGGCGGTACATACTATCTCTGTAATTCGGCAGCAGCAACGACGGGATCGCGTAACACATCCCAAGAGGTGTACGACGGTTTGAGCTCAAAGGTGGTCGCGACGTAAATGTGTTCCTTGAGTTCATATGAGCTTACTGAGAAGTCGATTCAAGTGGTGGTGGCATACCTCTATGTGAAGGGCTTCATTCGAACAAGATCAACAGGGATAATAGTTCACTCACGTAAGTTCTTCCCGACGGTAGGCAAGTTAACAACAATGGGAATTCCGTATTTCGCAAGAATCGCAGGATCACCGATGCCTAACGACAGTTGAGTAAGTGACATGAGATCGCTGAGCAGACCGGAGACTGACCGGAAAGTTCCAAAATTTGAGGAGTTTGATAGGCGCCTACAAGTGACGCGTTAGCCATGCATAGTGTAACAAGGCTGTTGACTGACCTGCAGACAAAATGACCTCTTTGGTCACCTTCGCTCTGACCACTTTTCCGTCTTGTATAAACTCAACTTCATCCGCGACTGCCTCACCCTTCGGCGAAGGTTTGAACACAATACGACTGACACGAGCTTCGGTAACGATGTGCAAGTTCGAGCTGTTCAGCTTCAGATACGCCTACTCGAAATGTTGGACTTTTCGATAGCCGCTACAGGACGCATCCTTACCGTGTCTGCGGACACGCGGGTGGCCGTGGTAGGGTCAATAGCGCATGTACTTGTCCAGACGCCACGATTGTCTCCGCTTGACTAAAAACACATCATTAGCCTCACATTCGAATGCACAGGATTGAGCTCACGGAGTCAGGATTGGATGGAACGCCTAACTCGTTCATAGCCTCGAAAAAGTGGTCCTGGGCTGCAGTGATCTCGATAGGATAAGTCACGTCCATGGGACCGTTTGTGCCGTGTACGGCGGAATTAACGAAGACGTGTGCTTGGTCCTGCGACTCTTGAGAGGCTGTGAGATTCTCGTACTACGTCACTTTAGCCTACTAGTCGTTATCTGTAAGTGAACAAGTCTCATACCTGCTTGAAATAAGGTAGTAAATCCTTCCAGCCCCAGCCGTTGATGCCAAAGTCCGCGAAGGCTATCAACCGATGATTTCACCACTGCTACTTAGGGTTGAGCGCCAACAATATACGCACTGCTATATTCTTCAATGTTCGCGCTGCCAACAGATACAGATAGTGAGACCCGAGACGCGGAAGAGTGAAAAGGGCAACACACCGATTGACCTGCATGAAATTAAGCTATCATCGACGAGAGTCAGTTGTAGAAGGATTGTCCATGACGGGGTACACACATTGCTCGTGCCACCGAGGACTTGCCACTGTCGAGATTCAGACGTTATGTCGGACAAGCAAGTAATGTACACAGAGTCACGGACCGAGGAAGATACAGAGCTCTGTTCCCAGCATGGCTTTGGGGTGTACTGAAGAAGGCCCAGTCGACTTCCGGGTTTCCCAAGTTCTTGGGGTAGGACGCTATGCTTGGGTGAGCGTCGTCCAATCAAAATATAGACAAAGGTGGAGCAACCAGGAATGCGAGTATTGGGATCGGAGGAAACATTCTTCCCCGCTTCGAGAACGAGGATGGAGAGCGTAGGAGAGAGCTCCGCGAGACGAGCAGCTGTTGGAAGGCCCGTTGTTCCTCCGCCGATAAAAATGTAGTCGAAGTTCATTGACATCGCAAGGCGCTTCGATGCAGAGCACCACAGAAGTCGAGCCCTTTATATGGTGAACACACATCAGTGGGATGTTGCGGAAGTCCAAGATATTATTATGCTTTTCAATAGTCACAGACCCCACCTTGGGACCCACAAACCGTAAATCAGATCAAATCCTGTAGATAAGCGCTTAACTGTATGAGTCCTGTCGCATGTCCCCGAGGATTCTATTGATAAGTCTCAAATGAGGAGGGTGTGGCAGTCCGGGTGTGGGCACGCCCGGAGAACTTTGAAGAGATGAAACCGAATCGATATCTAGAAACATACAACGACATCGAAAGTGTACAGTAGTCAGTCTAGTTCGAAAATAGAATCCGGTATACTCTGACATACCACGGAGCATCCCTGCGTGAGGCGCGGTACTAAAGAACAGTGAGAAACGTCATAATCACATTCGTGAACCCGACTTACTGCTCTCATCTCTTCGACTGTCAACCACGACTTGCGACCAGTCTAGTACAGTCAGGCCCGATAACACAAAACAATGAAAAAACTCGACTTACATCCAAGTCGATCTCAGAAGCGCGTTTGGGACGTTGCCGCTTCCATACATAGCCACCAACGTAGAACAGTACCATAACCGGGAAAGCAAGATAGGCCGCGAAGAATGACTCTGCAGCGTCACGACCGGTTAGAGTTTCGCCAATGGGGAAGATCGCCTAAGCTTCCCATAAGAATACGACGGCGAACAAGAGACAAGATTACGCACAACGTAGAACTGCGCAATCAGTACGAGGACGATCAAAGCGCTACCCAGGATGGAGCCCCAAACACCTCCTATAGCCTGGAAGGGCAGCTCTTCCACAGAATGACCTTGCGCTTTCCAGGCAGCACGGAAACGAATACTACAGATAATAAGTCCCTGAGAAGGAGTTATATCGACGTCGACGTACTGGCACAGGCAAATCGACAACCACGTGAACAGCGTCGACAAGCCAGAGAGTGCAAGCAACCACCTGACTTGCGACCTAATGAGCCTACACATCACCAAGTCTGGAGACGACACTCACAGACTTCATCGCCAGTGGCTGCCGCAACATTGACATAGGCAATGGGACCAAACGCCAAAATCGCAAGGACCGAGAATAGAGGGCGACTCGACTTGTCCACTACATGCCAAGTTCAACAACGGTCATGTTACCGCCCAGGATCAGAACCCCCCAACGTACCATACGTGAAAATGCTTGGAGCAAAACCCGTCTCCGCCAAGGCCGTCAAGGTACGAGAACCCGCGTACACGCAAGAGAGACCGATGGATAACACTGAAATGCAGATAGTGGCGTTGATCAAATCTGCATTGCATGTCGGTCAGCAGGATGATACCGAGCACGAGGTACTCACGATCTAATCCACTGATGTTAGCATTGGCGAGGACGATAACAAAGGGCGAGGCCGATGCACCACTACCTCCGATCAAACGCGGCTCGTTGTACGGGACAAGCAGACCAATAATGGTGAGTGAGGTTATGAAGATGATGGTCTGAGGAAACGAGATTGAGAATGAAATTTACAGGTAGCGAGGTAGCGATAAGAGCATCGTCACGTACAATACGCCAGAAGGTACCCTTTACCGCGGCGGGTAAGGTTTTCCTAGGATTGGGCGTTTCGCTACCCGCAAGACCGACAAGTTCAGTGCCAGCTGCACGAAAAGTCAACAGTCAGGAAACCGCTCTGGAGACGATTGACGAACCGAATGAGAAGGCGGCTGTAGGTTGTATTAGATTGGAACAAACTCAGTCATCGCCTATCACGCACCAGTGACGAAAACAGCACAAACACCCTTGAATCCGTTGGCGAACCCTCCTGGATCACTCCAGTATCTTCCACCTGTGTACGTGCTATACTCGCCACTGCTTGGCCCTCCACCTGTCACGCAGACACTACCGAAGCAAGTCAGAAACCTAGATAGAATCACAGCAGAGGTTTCTCACATGCCGATGAAAATGAACATGATTACAACAAGGAGCTTCAAACATGATGACCAGAACTCTTCCTCCGCGAAGCCCAGTGTCCCAAATATGCAAGCGATGACTACAAATTTGATGGGAACGCGATTGAGTGTACCGGAAGAACTCACTGATAACCAAGTAAAAGATAGTAATCCACTCCGCGACCGTCAAGCTATTGTTCCAATAATTCACCGTCGTCACCGCGACAGTGATCTCGAGAGGAAGCGTTGCAGCCCACTGTAGGACATAGTTCCAGCCCATTGCAAAAGCGAAAGACGGATCCAGGAAACGAATAGCAAGTGTGTAGAAGCCGCCCGAGACCGGGTACAAGATACACATTTCACCAAGGGCCTAAGCGGGGATGAGGTGTCAACTCACTACAAGGGAGGCAGGCGTCGCTTACTTGGGTAACGTTGATCAACATGACACCGATTAAGATGAACGTGATGAGCACGCCGGCGGGTCCTCCACTGTTCAGAGCAGAACCCGAACCGACAAAAAGACCAGTACCGATACTGCCACCTAGCATCCGATGAATAGGCTTTAGCAGAAGCGTGGCGAATTCCGGAACACTAACCAACAGCAATCATGTTTAGATGGCGGCTCTTCATTTTGGGCTGCAGCATCGGCATATCCTTTTCCACATCTGCATTCTCTGCATGCCCGGCAATAATTTGTTGTCTGTGTAATGTTTCAGCGATCGCGAGCGCCTAGAAAGGCGGAAGAAGCGCACCCAGTTATGCCCGGAGCACGCTTGAAGCTCTCCCAAGACAGACCGATACGCGTCCACAGCGACTCCTTCGAAGGATCATATAACTCGGCCTTGGCGGTCTCATTGGAATAGACAACACGACTGGTAACATCACTCCCAGAGCCATTCACCCCGACTTTTTTCTCGCGGGGAGGGTCCATTCCGAGTCGAAGAAAAAGAAGGGGGCCTGAGGCTGGAGCTATTGATGCCTACGACTTCTTAAGTGTTTCCGCCAAGTTCCCCTGGCACTGACGAGACTCCAGGACAGTGTGCATCTTTCGGTAACGACCTCGCTGCTTATAGATAAGCGTACAGCTGAGGTGCGTGTGAAGGTACGTACCTTGTACGCGGGATATTGATAACATGTGGAGCTTGCCGCGGGACGCCATCCGTCGATTACATTCAATAGGTGGTAGATATCGGTTAACTAAATTCTTCGTCTCGCTCCATGTTGTCTTGACCTGATTATGTTCCGTCATGGAATTCATTCACGGGAGGTAATAAAAATGACATCGCACTGCCTGCATCTGTATTATCGACATGCGCAGGCCGTGTTGGTTCCTGTAGCGTCTAGTCTCTGCACATGTCGGTCAGTAGTAAAATGGCAGGGCATTCGAGAATACATAGAGTCTTAGCGTCTTGGTCGATCTTGGTCCATGTGTAATGGCCCTCGGTAGTCTAGTTTCATTCGCCGGGCCCTTACCGCAGCTCAACTTTTGCATCATGTGCAACTCATGTGACCAGCGTACCTTAGCATCAAAAATTAAATTAGCGCGTCGCCGCCTTTCTTTCCAATGCCCTCGGACGCGTCAACGACGATATTTGCCTTTGATTCTCTTGAGGGACGCAAATTGTGTCGAGATCTCAGAAAGGAGGTCGTTGACTTGAGCTACCTTCTCAGTCAGACTGAGAGATGTCTTCCGACGTTTCCTTCGAGATGGGCTCTCTGCCAAAGAACGAGATGGAGGCGGAGGAGCTTTGCGTTTGCTCGAGCTCAGGAGAGATGACCGAGGAAGGTTGGATGGGGCTATGTTCTCCGAGTCGGAGGCACCATAGTGCTGATGATGTGGGCGAGTCGTGCTCGTAAGCAGTTGTGATGTTGGAGTACGAAGATTATTGGTGTGGATATTTGTAGAGGCAAAACTCGCCGGAGTGGAGGGAAAGAGCGGTGTGTTTAAGGATGATAGTTGTCTAGTAGTCAAAGAGGCCGGATTAGCAGTAGTATTTGAGTAGTATGAGAGAATGTAGTAGGCCTAATAGGCGAGAGATTAGAGAGTAGAGGTATAGTATTGAATGGTAGAGAGTTGGGGGGTTGCCCCGAACCCATAAGTTAACGTTAAAGTGGAAAAGAAGCAAATTGAAAACGGCGCGAGCGCTTCGTGGAGCACGTGAGCTGTAACACTACGTCATTTCACGTGAATTGCGTCATTCCACGTGCAGGTTGGAGTCTTTTTCCGAGCTCCTATAAGGACGCGGCGTATGAAAGCAGACTCTAGATCAAAGTGTCAGCTTTGATCGAGTCTGCCTAAGGGAGACTAGGCCCTCGGCATGTCTGGGCATCTACCACAAGCTAAAGATTATAACCACTATCGGTAAGGATATTTAGAATGAATGGCGGTAACTAGGTGGGGATACTTACACCGCTTGTGGGATAGTGATACCGCTGGAGTCCTGATACGAGCAGCCACTTGACGGCAAGCGTAATCAGATAATACAACACACACAGCCATACAATAGGGTACGCTTGAATTACTATTAGGGTAAAGCGACGATGAAGATGAAGGGCGAGCGTACTGTTTTCCCTCAAAACTTGCTCTTCAAAATGTTCCAAGACATAGTGATCCCGCTCACGGCCTACTATCAGTGGCCTTCGAGAAAAACGGGAGAAATATAGCAAGGCCAACTGATGGCGACGGATTGAGCTAACCGCTGAAGCGGTTTGCAATTGATTCGTGGCGTCATATTATAATGCTATTGTTCTTTGTTACCCGGTAAGGTAGCGCTACGAGCTGGGCGGCATCAGGAAAATCCTCCCCCGATAAGTTGTCAACAAAACCGTCGAAATGCGGGAACTTACCCTGGAAACATCTGCTTTACCCAACTTAGTTGGATTAGGCACATTAAAGGTAATGAAAGAGGTCCCTCGACACTCGATTTCAATTAGCATTTGTTACAGCAGTATTCAGTGTATCATCACGCATGAGTTTAAGACATCTTACTCGGTGGTTGTCTACTTGACACCAACAGCTTGTACTCAGCCTGAGCTTGTGAGCTGACATAAAGAATTGTATTGGTGAGGTTGGTACATAGGTGCTAGACATGAAAGTAGAGTGTAGTAGGGTATATTATTTAGCTGTTTGAACCGATTGTGAACATGATTGAGCATTCGCGTAGTGGCCACTACTCGGACACGAATTCAGCCCGCCGTCCCGTTGTAGCTTGCGGTGGTAGGAACACCAGCACCGGCAGTACGAATGGACTGGGATTAGCATTTATGTAGTAAGGACAGTGATGGGAGACTGAAAAACGACGTACGTTGGAACGAGGCAAGGATTGCGGTGAGAGATAAGCTAAGGTGCGAGTGAGCGTTCAGTCAGTTTCTTTCCGAAGTAGGCAGTAGTACTCACTGTCAGTGTTCAACTGTCGATACACTCATGACTCGTTTCGGCTTGTAACGAGTCATGGCTTGTAGACGACCGTTTCCTCGTGCGGAGTCATGGTGCATAGCTATGTAGAATGAGGAAAGCAATCAGCAAAGTACGAGTGAGAGGGACCAAGAGTAGCTCACTATGGTCATGAAGCTATGACACATTGGTGCTGTATCGTCGTCAAGTCGTGTTCGTCTGCAGTTGCGGTCGTTGTCTTTGCTCGCGCGACGCGTCGCGCCTGGGGCCGTCACGCGTGTATCCGTCAGTTGTCCAGAGTCATCGTTGCGCTGACAGCGTCGTGGGCATATCACAAGAATTCGGGCTCCATGACGAGTATGGTGGCGAGTGCACGCAGAAGATGGTGGACAGAGGCAAAGAACGCGATGGTCTTGTTTGGCGATGGCTCGTCCTTTCGACCATGAATCGGACCGGATCAAGGCTGGACGATGATCGGTCCGTCGGGACCTCGAAGGTCCTCGACTGGCACCGGAGTTTAAATGGACTTGTCCTCAACCAGCATTCGACGCTGTATGTACTTGACATGATGATTCCGCCCGGCTCAGACTCGTTATGTTGCGTCTCTTCAATTTTCTCGCCGAGGACACACCTAATGTGTATCACCACTGCAATGAATCACGCAGGGTAGAAGTTAGAACTGAGGCCTCCGAATTGAGGGAAGATTCCGGTGCATGGTACTCGGTCGGGAGAAGTGTTCACTTGAGATTGGGAGTACTCAGTATATCTCAAGGACAGAAAATGTTGATGAGTATTGAAACTTATGTACAGAGTACTATATCTGCAGGAGTTGCAGGGAGTTCTAGCATAAATGACCACACTTCTCAAGTAGGATCACCAATGTCATTGAATGTGCGGAACATATCTGATAATTCAGCCAATGAAAATGACTTATCACCTTCACCACTGTTCATGCAAATTTCCAATACATTTAAATTCCTTCAGATTAGCCCGGGAGGGTTTTCCTCATGGCTTTGTTACAAAGACCAGGGAATTTGCTGGTGACTGTTGGAATCTGGACAGGCAATGAATGTTATTCGCCAAGACTATAGTATAGCTGTAGGTGGAGGAGTATCTTCGTAGATATTGTTCAAGGATTACATCTGTATATGATTGACATGCTCGACAAGATGTTATGAGCTAACGCTGCTTTACAAACCTCTCAACCTGATGCCAGGAGTCGCCCTCTAATCCAGGTCTCCAGCGTCTTCATTCTCATCTTATTTTGCTTGTAAGATTACGATACACGAATAACAAGGAAACCAAAAAAAAAAAAAACTACATAACAGAGAAAGAATTGAGAGAAAAACAGCGCATCAAGGAGTGTGTAATGTATGTAGGAAAATTTGATTGAAAACAAAACGACTGTTAATGGGTCGGAGGTATTGATGATTCGTCAGTCGATACACCCTAACGAAAAGGGATCAGCAACGAGTCTCAACCTCCACACAAACAACTTACCGCTCCCCTACAAGCAGGACAATTATTCTTCCCAGTCTGCAACCACATATCCACACATCCCCTATGGAATGCATGCCGACACACCAACACCCGAACCTCATCCTCCTCCGCATAGTCGTCCAGGCATATCAGACACCGTTCGGTGCAATTCGATGAAATTTTACCCATCTCCTCATACTCCGCCACCCGTGACGCCTTGATAACCTCGAGGTTACTTTTCTCAATCTCCTCCTTTGACGCTGTCGGCGGTTTCACCTGCCCAAGAATTTCCGCGAGATCCAGAAGTGCCTCAAACGAATCGAGGTTGTTTGGCTCTCCGGTGACGATGGAATGGTCGGGTGGATAGTACCCTACACGATTGTCAGTAAAACGCAGGCCACAAAGAATCGGAAACCGACCTCCGATGACATAGATCAAGAACGTCCGCGACCCCGTAGGATCCAACTCGGCTGGATGACCAGCGACCTCTGCCGCCTCCCAGGTCGCAGATTGCGCAACGCACTCGCTGCTCTTGAATGCCAACGACGTCCTCGGGGCGTATCCGGTCGGGGCTCCTGCACATCATGCAGCGGCGCATCATCCTCATGCGGAACATCACCGTCCTGCTCTCCTGGTGATGCGTGCCAATCCATGTTCACGTGTACCGATTGTAGGCCAACCACAATGACTGGGACAACGATATTTTGTTGAGGTGGGTTAGATGAGGACGGGTCAGAGGGTGGTTCTGACGGTGAGGATGAGTCTAAGGTGAACATGGACGCATTTTCGGTCGGGGCGGAGACGCTGGGTGCCGACGTTGCTGTTGGTGGACGGAGGTTCACATCGAACGAGCTACCCCCACGCGGGGCTGCAATTGCGGGGAAGCGGTATAGTCTCCACCAATTTATGCGGTCGATGGGCCGGGGCGGAAATTCAGACGCTTGAGGTGTGGACGCTGGTATGGGCGAGGCGTGGACGGAAGAGGAAGGCGTAGTCGAATCGTCATTGTGTACAGAAACACTGTCATTGCTGAAGTGAGAGTCTGTATCTGAGTCTGAAACGTCCTCCAATTCTGGCATGTTCTCGTCTTCTTCAGCAGGTACATCATGTATATGCCGGGGTGGCGAGGTTATGGGCGCCGAAGAAGGTCCAGGGATGGGATCCCAGTCACTAGAAGGAACAATTTCGGTAAGTTCAGGCTGATGTGGCGCTTCAGGCTCCGCCTCGTCGCGCCGCTGGGTAAGCGTGGTTCGGAGGTCCAGTTGCAGGTCAATCAGGAAACGCTCAAAGGTACCCTCAGCAGGGAGCTGGGGAAGCGGAAGTGCCGTATCTGGAGAATCAGCAGGGGTAGAGCCATCTGTAGACGGAGAGTTGATGCCTAAACCAAGGTTGAAGGCCCTCGCCATTTCAGCAAGCATCCGCTCACGGGCATCTCCTGCGTCAGCTCGATCATCGTTGCGATCTGACAATCTAGGAGGCCTAATGCCAAGACGCTCGCGGATACTCGCCCAAGCTTGCCGCATCCTCTCGGTCCGTCCGCCCATGGCGTCAGACGACCCAGAAGTCGGAGTGGGTGACATTGGCCTCAAGTTTTGATCGTTCAGAGGTGGCGCTGAGCCAGTTGGAGTGGGTGGCGTGAGACCCGAAGAAAGAATGGGCTCAGACGATCCAGTAAGAAGAGAAGCTGCAGTAGCGGCAGCAGCGACGCTACAGCTGTGTCAAATAGGCTCCGAAACACAAGGCACAAAACATACCTTAACAGCGTACCCAAAACGTCAATGCTACTAGATGATATGGCGCCGGAGGCAGCGGGTTGGGGGGAAATTTCCGCCGTTTCTGCGGGAGTGTCGCCCGTGTCTGACACTGGCTCTGGTGCAACTTCTGCAGAAGAGACCATACTTGACGGACGAGACCGAAGAAGGGCCGAAAGCCTATTTCTGGCACCGGGGCGCTCGGTATTAAGACTCGCGGGGGTGGATGAACGAGGTGGCACGGATGTACCACGGGAGGGTAGAGAAATGGGTTCAGGAATGTCTTGCAGTGGCTCTGCGACGGGTGGACGGGGAACATCTGTCGTATGTACGACGCCCTGTACTACAACGAGGGTGCCAGGTGGAGGAAATTGGCGCGGAGAAGGCGGTTGGGGAAGCACAGCAGGCTGATCTGGGTGATTGATGGTGGGAGGTGGAGAAACATCTTCAGGAACATCAGGTAGATGATCCTGTGGGAGTGCAAACGAGTCGGGGCTGATAACAACTCGCTCGTCGGGCGAGTCGTCGTCGTTGAACCACTGACCAATGTCTGGTGAATGCGGAATCTCCTGCGGCTGCTCCGGCTCCGACGCTAACTGCGACGACTCGCCAACGTCAACGGCGACTACTGGTGGCTCTGGCTCCTTCTCTGCTATCGGGGGTGGAGGTGATAGACGCGAGGTACTGGGTAAGGGTGCGTCTTCGGGTACGAGAGTCGGTGCTACCTTTGACCACCGCTTTGACGTACGCCACGATTTCCGAGAATTGGCTGGCCTGGGCTCATCGCGCTGCTGCGATGAACGCGGCTTAACGAAATTGAGAATACTCCGCCGTACAGAAGACCGCGCAGACCGTCGTCGAGGCCTGCTCACTGGCTCTGGGATATCATCGGCACTGTCCTCGGACACGATTTGATTGTTGGATGTGGATACAGTGGATGCTGTGGCCGGCGACGGAGGGGTCAGAACCTGCTGCTGTCTAGACGCAGATTGGCCCATGAGAATGAATAAGGCGACCAGCGACGAGATGAAGGGTGTGGAGACTGTTGTACACGGTGAGTAAGAGGGCGGGAAAGAAGGGCCGTCGTCGCTGTCGTCGTCGTCGTAGTTGATGAGCAAGAGCCGTCTGGGGCGGTGACCCAGAATGACCACTCGTCACGCCGGCGTCACACCTTACATACGCTCTCGGCATCGCTCTTGACAGCGGCGACGACTTGTCTAAAAGCGCCGCTTCAACGGTGAGCACTGAACTCGGTCGCGCCTCACTCTCCCGCCGCGCCCGAAACGCGTCGTCCATGCTTGCTGTTTCCACGCTGCATTCTAGGCCTAGACTAAAGAGGATATCTGCATTCATCTGATTTCATCAACAAAGCGAATCCCAGAGATGAGTGATTGGTGCTGACTTTGAACTTGGTAGGTTTACTTCTCCTCCTACTCGTAAGTTGGTTTGGCTAGATTGTCCGAAGCGTTCTCAAATCTATGCAGGCTTTTCATAACGAATGTATCGTATGCTGATCATCAACGCTTCTCATGACGGCACATCGGTAGAATAACTCTCTTCATAGCCTAGACTACCCATGACATGACTCTATTGTACGCGCTGCAAGTATCTCAAGGCATGGCAAAAATGATCTCGTCAGTTCTGAGTTAGCAGGTCCTGACTGGAATCGGTACGCAATACAGTTACCTCGGACTAATATCAGTCAGTGTATGCCCGCCTCCATCACAAACTGGGATCGGGATGCCGCCTCAACCGTCATAGTCGGGTTCGATTCCGTACCCGTGTGGCAGCAGGATGCCTTACGTGGAAGCGCCGTGACTCATCCGCATTGGCGCGCATCCTTGCTGTTGTAGTGCCCTTGCTACAGTATAAAGAAAGTATCGCCATCATGATATCTTTGCTGTTGTAAGGTTCTCAATGCTCAGTCTGAGAATCTTCGTTGTCCTTGAGTCGCTGTCTTGAGACTTGAGGCTCGTAGCGTGCAAGTCTTTCTAATAGCCTTATTGTGCTATTGTCAGGTCTCTGCAGCCTCCCGCGTGGCCGACCACCTTCTCTTTTGATTCCGCTCGAAGGCCGGTGGCGTGATATCTATTCCAGTTAGCAAAGACGGCGGGATGTACCGGTGCCAATTTCAGTCAAGGAGCTCCTGATTCCAGTCAGTGGAATGCAATTACAGTTATGCATATGACTGACGAGATTATAGTTGGATATATGCATCTTAATTTTAAGTAGATGGTCGCATACGTCGCATTCAGGCTGTGAGGATTTTCTTCCTCGAAGTTTGGTTTAAAACAAACTAGGCTTTTCTCACGCATTCTTCTGGTTGAAGCTCGTTGCTGCTGTGCGTATCGGCAGGTACTTCGACTGGGTGCACATGCCTGATGCCACAGGAATGACTTACTTGGTCAAAGCCGGGGTATACACCGACTCCTCGGACTATTTTCTTTTCGACTCACTGTATCATTTCCAGACAATCCTTATGTCTTCGCAAATGGTTTATACTGCAACAACCCTTCGCCACTATGACACCCTAGAACACATGGTGTCACCATTTAGTGATCTATTAGCCACGGCTTTGGCTAGCGTTTGTCTGATCCGTGGCTTGGGGCGGGATGGCGGCGCCTGCAAGAGCGGGCCCAAAATTTGATGTGCGAGTTCTATTTATGAACCAAGAATTGCTACTGTCTGACGATGAAACTGTTCAAAATCCGCGTTCAAACTTCCGAGTCATTTAATTATACATCGTACGTGACCCGACTACTACGGAAGCAAGGAGAGATTGGCGTGAGCCAGTGCGGAAACTGCCATCTCGGCTCCGACCTGCTAGCGCAAACGCAGAGTCAACTCGAAGTCAGATTGACCTTGTACTCCCATCATGCAAGCTCCCCCACCATTGTTCGGTGACGGTAATGGTTGCTACAGAATCCATGTCACAGGCAACAGTGGTACAGTTCATTTTCTCCAAGTCCAAAGCGCTTCATTACCATCTATGATACAGGAAGTGGAAAGGCAAGATATCTATCACTCACTTCATCCCCGTATCTGCGAATACTCTTTGCATAGACCACGTTGGGTAGGCAGCTCTCTGAGATTCTTGGACTACCGCACATCTCTCTGGACACATTGTTCTGGGAGCCTGTGTGGAAACAGGCGTCGAATGAAGAATTCCAGGCAAAGCTTCGCGCTGCGATGGGCGCGTGACACGAGGAGCGAAAGAAGGTGCTTTGGGACAAGATGCGGTGTATAGGCGGTACTGGGGATGAATTAGAGCGTTGGATCCATGACGTAGAAGCGATGATTCGCAATCAATAATACTGTGGTTCATAGAGCAGTGTAGATGGACTATCCAGCATTCTGTTCAAGGTCCACCACCGCCACCATTATTTCTAGACGCGCGCTCCTTCTTTTTCCTGATCTTCTCGATATAAATAAACGTGAAGAAAATCAGATCAGCCATGCGCTCTCCGCCAGGAAGAATCTCGAGGTAAGCTGGACGAGCGCTGCTTTGGGAAAACAGCCCGACGTTGCGACGATGGTAGCACGCTACCAAGGTCTTGGACCCGTCGTTGACAATGAGCTACGCGTACATCATTTGGATTCGTACTGTGCGAAATATGAAAGAAACTTACACTAGGCACACGGAATCCGAGTATCCACTTGTACTCTCGTCCATCAGGCCCCTTGAACACGCGATGTCTATGTAATATTGGAGGTTAGGCATGAGATGGGGAGAATCGTGGTGCTTTGCTTACCTCCCATAACAACCCCATGTTTTCTTCTTCAGAAACGTCGTTGCCGCTATCTCTTCCTCTCCATCATACTTGAAGATCGAGGATACCATCATATTCCACTCAATCTCTGCAAGAACCCTAAAGTTGTCTCGAAAGTCGATTTCCTCCTCAACATCGACGGGAGAGTCCTCGTCAGAGTCGGACTCGTCGGGAAAGCCTTTTTGAGAAGTCCCGCGGCGAACCAGCGTCGGTGCGCTTGTCGTAGTAGCAGCAGAAGGTTCCGACAAAATGCCACTCGGCACAATGCGCCATATAGTGGATTTGCGTCCGGTAGCTTTGAAGGGCGTGGAAACCTTATAGATAACCTGGCCCGAGCTGTTCGTCCATGTATTGTTGAGAATGGAGGCTGATTTGGTAGAGGCCTGGTAGAGTTTCATGACTTGCGAGTCAGCAATGCGGAGAACGTCGCTTGAAGAACAAGAAGGCACAGGCGATAGGGGCTCTCGACTGCGCACGTCGTGGTGTCGATGTTGATCAGGGGTTCAAAGTGATATGAATCGACGTGAACTCGAGCTGGGAAGCGAGGCGCCACTGCTTTGACCGCTCTGGTCTTTGCAGATGAGGGGATATTCCCAAGTGCGCACGGACGTCCTCCTCTACAGAAAGCGCAATATGAATCCGCGCGCGGAGTTGTCTGGTGGCACAAGATGATCGAGTGGCGCTTCTTAGGGAGACACCTTGGAATACAGAAACAGGCTGGAATGTCAAATTAAGATCAGAGAAAAAGTAAGCACCACGAGCTCGCCCAGTTGCCTCGGCCGCGGCCTGTTGCGGCATTACTGTTACTACAACGGTTTGCTGAACGCTTTCTCATCCTGTAGGTAGTTAGTTCTCCGTTCATGCCGGCACAAGTATGCCATATCATTATAGCACAGGCACGCCATCCGAGAGAGTTGACGACTGTCTTCAAGAAGAGAACCAGAAAGAAGTGGTGACCGTGAGAAAGCTGTGCAGAGGTCACTTTCAAGCGCTTCTCTACTATGACGACCTCACCACTTCTCTGTAAAATACGTTCATCGTATACCTGTCTTGGCCTTGGATAACCTCCTCCAGCGTTCGCCGCTTGTTGATATCCGGCGGTGCCTGTCAAAGTGTAAACCGCTTGCCAATGCCATTCTATCTACTCTGACAAACCACGCCGAGGAGGCTGACTAGCCTAATACAGGAACATACTATTAAGATGCCCGCATGCTCTGTCTATTTCTCAGCTACTCCGACCCAGGCGCAGACATACAGATGCCTCTTGACCTCCGGACATGCAGTGGGGCACAGATTTCGCGTCCTCCGATACCCGTTGGTGACCGCTATATTCTCGTGATGCCCTGGTCTGAAAGAGGTATAAAAGACACTGAAAATGTCTCTGGGACCTCATCGAATCAACTACGAGTCGATACCAACAAGCCTTCAAGTTTTTACCAACATCTTACAATGTTCTTCACCCGTATCGCTACCACCGTCGCCCTTGCTGTCGCCTTGGCGAGTGCTGCTCCTGCTCCCGACCTGCAGAAGGTAGAACTTCGCTGCTTGGATATACATGTAGTTACTGACTCGAGTGGTGTCCTACAGCGTCAGCCAAACGCGTTCTTCTGCACGGACGCGGACTTTACAGGCAATTGCTTCTTGTCGACCACTGCCGGATGCATCAATGTCGGCGCTGGATTCCAGGACGACGTCACGAGCTTCGGACCTGACCCAGGCGTTTTCTGCAACTTGTTCACGTATGTTGAGGTTTTTACTCCAACTCGTGTCGTCGCATTGAAATGGGTGTACTAGGAACTTTGATTGCACTGGTAGCCACATCACGTTGACGAACCCGGGCTCTGGTCATTTGGAGCAGCTCAACTTCAATGATGTGATGAGTAGCTTCCAGTGCTTCTTCCAGTGGTGAGATCTTTTCTTAGTAGCGGGTCGTTGCAAGCTGAATTCCATCTCTACTAGAACTACTTCCCAGATCTAAGTCTGTCAATACTGTCCTTACTGTTGTATACTGTGAATGAAAGATTTTTGTGTTGTCTGTATATCGTGGAAGCTGAGCGTCTATGTGTGGCGTCACAGACAAATTGAGACCAGACGGCGATGCGAAGATTCTTCCTGGCGGAGAGCGCATGGCTGATGTGAGTTTCTTCATGTTCATTTATATCAAGCAGAGTAAGGAGCACGCGTCTAGAAATCATCGTTCCGGCGGCGGACTTTGAACTGAATGCTGAAAAGCCCATCTATTTTAACCAAGTATACTAGTGACACTGCTCTATGAACCACAGTATTATTGATTGCGAACCATCACTTCTACATCGTGGATCCACCCCTCTAATTCAGCCCCAGTACCGCCTATGCGGCGCATCTTGTCGCCAATCACCTTCTTTCGCTCCTCGTTACGCCTACGGTTGACCCAATGCTGGCTGAGGCACCACCACAAGATGCTCTCATTGGAGAAGAACACCTCGCTAATGCGCTCTGGGCATCCCGGGCTGCAAGCCTCTGTTACTCCCAAGAGACGCAAGAATGTACGCCAAACTATGCGAGGGAAATAAAACCAGAGAGGTGGGTCGAGCCCTGCACGCATCAAATAAGCCAAAGAACACCACTAGTATTCCGCCTTACAGATGGTGTCCGTCGCGTTATCTTGCACGAGGCCTCCACTGCGGTGCACATAATCCCCATCGATGACCCAACTTCCATTCGGACACGCGTCCATCGCAGCACGAAGTTTTGCCTGGAATCCCTCATCCGACGTCTGCTTCCACCCAGGCTCCCAGAACAGTGTGTCCAGAGAGATATGCGGGACCCCCATAATCACGGAGAGCCGCTTGCCCAACGTGGTCTACATATGCAATTCGCAGATAATAGGATGGAGTGAGTGATAGATATTCTTGCCTTTCCACTTCCTGCATGAATAGACGGTGAACTTCGCGCTTCAGACTTGGAGAAAATGAATGATACCACTGTTGCCTGTGATGTGAATTCTGTAGACACCATTACCGTCGCCGAACAATGGCGGGGGAGTTTGCATGATGGAGTACAAGGTCAAGGTGACTCTGCGTTTGCGTTGGGAAGTCGGAACCGACGGTAGTTGCCGCAGTGGCTGTGCCTGAGGCCAGTGGTCAAGTTGAGGTAGACTCATCTGTTCCCGCGCGCGAATTCGAACTCATCTCGCGCAGCCTTCCTTTGAGCGTTCGCCAAAGCAACACGTCTAGCATCACCTCCGATGACATTCCCGCCGAATGCCAGGACGAGTGCACCGTCCTTGACGAGTTCAACGTCAGTACCGCCGCTGTCACCCAGGCTCCGTTGAACTGACCAATTCAATAGGCCTGCCAGAATTCAAGCGACATGACATGCCCCTGCAGCAACGACAAGGCGTCAAAATACGCCGACTGTCTGAGCTGTACGCTCAGCCTGGACAATTCCGACGACAATCAGGACCTCGGCCAGAATGGCTATGATCGTATGTTCGTTTCCTCGATAGCGATCAACGTCATTGATTGTTTATAGTCTATCAATCGTCGTGCAAAGTCCTCGGTGTTGACGTCGACGACCACACCATTTCAGCGAACAAGGACGGGGCTGGAAGGATAGGTGTTTCTATTGGTGCGGCCGCTGTTGTGGCGCTCACCGTCGGAGCGATGCTGTGATCAGGAATCTCGAGCCTCTGTACAACATTCATTTGAGTATTTATGAGGGACCATAGGAAAGAACATCACTTTAGCTATGATGAGATGTATGCTACCGTCCGTGCTCAAAGGCCAGGGCAACAAGAAGCGCCGACGCCAAATGACCGCATTGTGAGTTCAAAGATGAGGGGCACGACCAAGAGCATCTTTTGAAGTCAATAAGGTCGCGATACGCTGCGAGCATGGAGTATATCTCTAAAGCGGTCTTGGGGAACGACAAGGGGATAAAGATAGTCCGGTCTGTCTAGACGAGGATGATGCACGTATGGAAGTATTGAAAAGCTCCGTCTGAACCGTAGACGGAAGACCCATGCGCCCTCTCCAATGATGAGGGAGGAAGGGAGGTTCTCTGGAGAGCGTGTGTTCTGATGTGTTTGAGACGATGCGCGGCGGCGTTGCCTGGAGCAGTTTTTCGACGATTGTCGGTGCATCCTTCGGCGTAACGTATCCCAGCCTATACAACGTGAGATGGATTATATGGACGATGAAGACATGGTCGCACCAGTCTCCGTAGGGATAGATCAACACATTCGCAGCATAGCTGTCATTTTATCAGCGAGCAGAAGGAAAATCGATGGAGCGACTCACACATGTCCTCCGACATGCGCTACTTCGGCGACCTTTAATCGACTGGCTGCTGCCCCGCGAGCTGCAATCTCCTCTCTAAGCGCACGCGCCGTATCTACGCCGGTCGTCCCACATCGACAGTCTCGCGCGCCATGAGTACAAACATATATGTAGACGTCCGTATCCTGTGCATGCTCTGTGTGCGGTGAACGTCTATCAGCAATTCGATCAACGACCTTGTGAACGTTGTCCGGGCCTTTGTCCAGGCTCAACGACGGTATATCAAGTCGCAATCCTGTGTGATAGAATGCTCTTGCAGACACCTCGTCCGACGACGCGTCCCCGTAATAGGCCACATTGACGAATGCGCCCCAGTGCAGGACTGCACGCTGTAAGGCGGTCTGCAACGGCGTTGTATGGCGCGAGGCAAGGCTGGATATCGGCTGAGGCGACCGCAGGAAAATGTAGCAGAGATGCGGGGGAATGGTGTTCAGGAGGCTGGGTCGTTCAGTCGCAGCCGTCGTGGTAAGACGCCTAACAGCCTGTGGGAGTCGGGTCGTCATCTTGCGCCGTCGTCGTCGTCGTGCCTCTGACACTGATGATGGTGGTTAGAAAGCAAGGTGATCGAACAGCTTGATTGGCATGACATTTGTTGCTTACACTGCGTCCATAAATTGCTCCATATTGACTACATCGGTTTACAGTACAATGTTCATCTGTTAAGGCAGTTAGCTATAAGATCATTTAGAAGAAACACCGAAAAAAAAATCAGAAATAGCGGGTCAAAGCCCGAAAGTAGCTGAGATAAGTTTCTGCAGTGCAGGAATACCCTGCGTAAAGCCAAATGCCTCAAACATCACGCAGAAAAAAGGAAAAAGACCACTATAAGAATACTCACCGGATGCGCATTGGATGATGGTGCAAGTTGGGGGGAAGAAGAAGAAGCTTGGAAGAAGCTCGTCGGCCCGAATTACCCGATCGCCACTTGGTTCAGTGCTGAAGCTGAGCGCTGAGGCTTGGTCACCTATCCGCTTGATGCTCTCTTGGGCTCGTTTCTGGACGCCACCCCGTTTTGTCTGGGATCGGTGAGGTTGAAAGAACACTGTCTATAGCTGGGACTGACGAGGTCAAAAGGATAAAAGGCCCGTCCCGCAGTGGAACTCGGTGACTGGTCACTGCCCACTGATTCTTGTTTGGGTGCATGCAGTCATTCACCGGTCCTTTGTACGCCAAAATTGTATTTGGCTGATCCAGAAGGCGACACTGGTTATTTTCACACACTTTCAGTTAACAAAATGTTTTAGAGTACTTCAAAAATGACCATGAATATTTTCAGGATTTTACGTTGTGTGAACAGCATTGTACGATTACTGGTGTACAAAGGACTGGGGATGACATCATTGATTCTCAGGCCCATTTCGGAACATGAATAGTATAGGTTCCAATGCTTGTCGTGCCTCCGGTACCGTCAGGCATTGTCAACAGGAATATGATTGATTTGTGGAGCCCAAAAAGCCAAGTATATGTATTGACTACTGTCAGCCAGAGAGGTGTATAAAGGACCGGTGGTGTACAAAGGACCGGTGAATGACTGTAGTGATTCAATTTGATGTGCAGCGTTTCACATTGCTGAGGGCTGCTCAATTCAGTGCCTATACACTTCGGATGATGGTCTCCCATGTTCCCGGCTGGCAGTTCAGCGGAAGGAGGTGCCCGTTAGAATAGGAGGATAGAGATTCACAAAGCACATTGAGTTTGCACCGTCCCTAGAGTTGTATAGACACGCTTCGCCACACACTTCACCGTTTCATCATGAGGTCTAGAGATCCCGCTCTTCTTGGATGGTCAGCCACCGCCATATAGGCAGGCTCGAGGTGTCTATTGTTAGGATCTCAAATCCTCGTACGTGATCAAGTACTAATACGACCAGGCAAGATCATGGGAATTGTCTGTTGAACGTTGAGCGGTGGAACATATTCTTGTACTTGACACCGAAGGCTCAAAGATATCATGTTCTCCGTCATGCAATCGTTGATCGTTTGTGATGTGTCTACTAAAACCGCTCCTGCGCGCCCGTTGTGTAACATCAATTTGGTTCTTCTAGTTAGCGGCTGAGTACTGAGTCCCGAGTCGCGTCGGAACCGCGCTCACATGACCTCCATATTTTCAGCAATCTCAGCACCAAATCGGGACGTCACTAGTTCTTTGCCTTTCAAAGGAATAAGATCGTCGGCTTATGGCCGCTCAACAGTTTCCTTTCTGCCTCCATGGCTCCGCGCGAGCATCTCGACATCGTCGTATGTCTGCGCTACTTCCCGTCCAAGACAGCGTGGCTCCACGCGCGCAGCAAGAAGATGCTAGCAGCGGACTTGCGGAAAGAGCTGGACTTGCTCAAGCTTCCGCATCCCCCAGAGATCAATATCGCAGAACCCGATGCGCAGGGGCTGGTGGTGTTCTTCTGGACGACGTACAGAAATTCGGTACGTGTTGATTTCAAGTTTGTGGCACTGGGGGCTGGCTGACGGGCGCCGTCTAGCCTCTGTATCATATCGTCAGTTCTGTCGCAGCCAGCCAGGACATGGATCCAATCAAGACTGTCAAAGAAGCTTTGAGCATGTGGGCCTCGGTTCCTACTATATCTGTGTAGTAGTTCTGATCGACGATATAGTCAACAGATACAAGTCTCCGAGGCGTGCGTCTGTTCCCGATGCTGTCCTGCGTATTGATTTTCTTTCATGGCTTCAAGACCGCCGTCTCTGCTTCTAGATGTGGGGCCGTTTCCACCGAGGTCTACCAAGCGTTCAATCAATGAAATGGAAGACGACAACGCCGAATATGGCCCGGAGCGGTAAGATATGTTCGCGCGTAATTCAAATGTTCTCATGCGTTTTCTCAGACTCAAGAAGCGGGATTCCGATACAAGGCATCTACTCGCCACGTCTTTCATCCGCATTTGCTCACCGTTCATTCACAGAGTCCAACATTCTTCGCCGGACAAGCCCAAAACGCTATTTGATTTTTTCCCTGATGCCGAATCTCTTGCTGCCACCAGCAGTACTACTACGGGCCAGGAGGAGAGTGCAACGACACGCGAATTTTGGAACACGCGACGCAAGCTGAACGCGGCCTTTGCGCGCGCACAGGACATCGAACGCCAGTTGGAGGAAATGGGTGTGTTCACGCCGCACGACGACCATTCCGTGGAAGGTGAGGCTCTGTGACAAGTTTTTCCCCAGACGTACGCGTTATGCTGAGATTGCCGCAGATCTTCCGATGCTCCTCGCGAAAGCCCAGGACGAGCTTATGCGTGAGCAAAAGTCGAGAAGAGATATCGAGCGCGTGTTGCAGGACGTGTTGAGGGAGTGCGAGGAGCCGAGGGTTGTGCCGCAGTTGATCAAGATGATGTATGCGACTGCTGAAGCGCGGGAGGGTCGTGTCGTGCAGTAGAACGGAATTCAATGATTGTATTGCTATCAAGACTGTACCAGTATGTTGCTGTTATGAGAATCGGCTCCAGATCTCTCTTTTCATCCTGGAGAAAACTACATATTCTATATGATTAAGCAAAGTATCAATACCTCTCAAGAAGCTAAGCAAGCACATCAACGCGAGTGGTACCAAGCCAATCCGTCACGCGCTGCTCAGCGTCTTGAACAAGTCGACTGGTGAGAGCCTTAAGGCGTGATTTTGTATGGTATGATTCGGAGCTGCATTGGAGCTTCGGTATCAGAACCATGCGACCCTCGACCTCAAAGGATCGTAGCTTATTAATGACCTCGTTCACGTCGTGCAGCGGAGCCGTGGTGATGAGAGCCCGGATGGCGCCCGTTGCGAAGAGGTTCAAAGCTGCTTCGGTGGAGCTGCGCGTACCATAGACGCTCATTTGTACTATATGTGGGAGTTTATCAAAATTGGTGTAGGTAGAAGGGAGGAGTAGAAGTTACCCGAGATGCCAGAGGTAACCAATCCGAGTGTGGAAAAGTTCATGGACTCTTCGGAAAGACCGACCTTCATGATAATTTAGAGTTAGTATCCCAGTTTCAATTCTTCGGCACGCGGATTCGCCTACCATGATTGCCTTGCCAGTGAATGGATATGGCTTGGTGCCCTGTGTGAGTGCGCTCATCGCAAGTTGGAACGCTAAAGTAACAATCGCGATGAGCAGATCTTTCAGAAAGGGACGTTGTACGCACTTTGAGACGTCGCCGCAAAATCAATGCTGATGTCCACTTGGAAACCTCCGTTCTTGATCTTGTCATTGAGAGTGGAAAGACTGTAGGCTTCTACGGCGCCGAGTTCAAGAGCGAGTGCACGAGCCTCCGGCTTGATATCAACGGCGTACACTAGAGCACGGATGAGAAACACTTAAACGTGCAGGTAGGCAATGTGAACACACCAGTGGCACCATAGTGCTTCGCATATTGAAGAGCGAGATGTCCCAGACCACCGATACCGAATATGAGGACCTTGAAGTTCGTACCTTCCTTGATCTAAAAGTCGTGAGTTTGGCGCGCTGCGCCAGGAAGCTTGCACGCACCCCAGCGGAATCGTATACCGCGTGATACGCTGTGGTTGCGGCATCGCCAGCGATAGCCGCTTCTTCCAGTGATACGCCTTCAGGCTGGCAGCAGTTAGTTCAATGGAGACTCGGAATCCATACGGAACAAGCATACCACCAGCACTAGTTGTCCTTCTGGCACGATAACGTACTCTGCGTATCCGCCGTCCAATCCTTCGCCGACGGTGCTAGTCAGGACCGCACCATGCGTGCAAGGATGAAGCAGGTTGACGGTGTACAGCTTCCCGAGGTGTATTTCGTTCGGATCGACGTCTTGTCCTAATCTATCCATTGTATCAGCCGGATGTCCTTGTAGGCGACGACGGGAAAGGCGCACTGGATGGGCACGCCGCATATCTCGTGTCCGAGGACGTATTGCCGCTCGTCAAGCCATGAGCCGGAGAGTAGGGATACATCCGAGTGGCATACTAAGGAGTTAATGTAAGTTGCACGAGAAAACGCAGAGGGGGATTGATGTACCGCCAGAAGCTGATACCTTGATTAAGACCTCGCCCGCCTTTGGGCGTGGGACGGGATAGGCGGGGTTGATTACGAGTTCGGTGTTGCCGGGTTGATATGAGGCGGAGAACATGGTCGTGGGGATTGACATTGTTGGGAGGATTCGAGAAAGAAAAGGGGACTAGCCCGTTGGCAATCTATGCGAGAAAACGAAGGTAGGAAGCTTCAGGCTTGAGAGAAGACACTTGGAATGAAGGAGGTTTATATAGATTGCGAGGTGCCTGATTAACATAGCACTGTGAAGCAGATGGCAGATGGATGTCCTTGATTTACCCACCGGTAGATCATGTCGAGATCAGCGCCGATGCTTGATATCAGTTGGCAATGAATGTCACTTGAGCGTACTAGGATTAGCGGGGCAATTGAGATACCTTGATGTGCGAGATGAACGCATGAGAAACAGTGGCGTAGAACAGATATCAGAGTGACCATGCAACATCGGATCCCAGTGAATCGCCTTCGGCGCACATACAGCATTGGTGTCAAGGGATGATAGTTGGGAATAGAAACGATGTCGAGGAGATTGAAACGCACGGGAGATCATGATGTGATGATTTTCGTGTCAACGATCGAGTATCGGCCCGTACTCTTCCTCACACCACCGCACGACTAGGTCTAGGATCGAAGTCTCGAATTCTCCTAAGCGTGAGTGACGCGAAGGTTAGTGTCATATTTTGGAGCGCGCCGCTCGCCAACGATGACGCATTGGTACCCCAAATCTCCAACAGCCTTCGTATATATGATCGCTGAAGAGATTGGTGAGGAGATACGCAGAGAATTCCATACTTACCATGCCACACAAATTTGATCAACTTGGCGCTGCATCCACGAAAGCTATTAAAAAGGAAGTCCAGGTGAGTCGCAGTCCGTTTTCCTCCTTGTAGAACATTGCTTGAACCATTACTCTAGGCCAAGGGCTTGGGTGTACCTCAATCAACGGGTCATGCCCATGGGGATGAGCTATTCCGGGAAGCGCCTTCCGCGCCCAACTCTCCTGGTATCAACATGGAGGACGTTAAGAACCCACATTCTGCGGGGACAGACTCCAAAGTCGGCGCTGCAGGGGCCACGGGCACTATCGAAGTGTGAAGTGATGCACCAGTGAGTATGACCTGCGTATTGCGCATGGAGCGGTTGACTGATCAAAGGTAGACTGCGTTCCTCCGGAGAGGAGAGATTATTAGATTGAAGGAACATGATGAACGTACAACAGTTTACCGTGGTAGAAACATCGTTTTGTTTGTTTGGTGACAGAGCAACCGTTGAGCTGGCCCATATATCTATTCTGTCAACGGAATCGAGAAGAGAAATGTAATAAATATTTAGAATCGCTCGAGCTTCAAGCAGTAGCCTAATGATGTATAGCGTGCCATTCAGTTGACAATGGAGCTGCTATGACACGATGAAATGCAAAGGGTGTCACCCGAACGGAAACAGCAGCGAAGTGAGCACGTGGTCGTTTTCATCCTTTCCTCCTGCCGTCATGGCTCATTCCAATAACCGTGTCTGCCTCGTCGACTTATCCTAACGATAATTCAAGCATACTCCTCTTCTCCGCGTTTGTTCTGCGCCCCTTGAAAAGCACACCAATTAACGAGTCAACAATCTTCTTCTTTCTATCGTTGTGCGGGCTTGCAGCAATCTCCACATCAGCAGCTCTAGCTTCAGGTCTCCTTCTTTTCCTTCGACTCGGAATTTGGGATGGACCCTGTCCACGAGATAAAAGCGGGCGCGGATGGCTCTATCCGTCTCAGCTTCTTCTCCCTGCGTTGTTCAACACTCATCCTAGGTCTGTCATGTGCATGCCAGGTAACCAGCGACGTCGACTTGCCAATGATCGAAAACAACTGATCCACTTGCCGCTACAGTGTAATCTATAGAATCGGGTCTAAACGTCTTGAAGTACAGTGGCGGGCGGGATATCGACACCTAAATGACGATCAATCCAACGACTGCATTCACTCGGTTGATTCAATGATCCCATCAGGACCGCGAATTGAAACGAAGGTGTCTTGACAGAATTGGTCCTTCTTTGGTGTGTCTCCAGATCACGTGCATCTTTCCGGCAGACCTTTATCGTGTACCAGAAGAGACACGATGACTTGCCTAGACGCTTCACGTTCACGAAACTGTTCACATCGAACTCACGACGTCCTGGTAACGATCTGTCTGCGGCCACTCGTTGTAACCTTCCATGTCCTCGCCATTTGTTGATCATGATTCCTTCTATTCAACCATGCCTTTGATTGAGCGGTAGCAATGTGAATCTATGCGTATAAGTAGCTCTGCTCGGTCCTAGCAGCTTCGACAAGTACCATGGCACCAACTCTTTCTGAGGAACTGGGTCTCAGCGCCGCAGATGTCCTGGAGTACCACAGAAACAATCTCAATTCCGACGTCCTCGAACTGTTCTGCCACGGCGTGTATACCTGTGTTTACGTGTACTCTATATGTGAGATCGGTACGCATTCTAACTTCGCTACAAGTCTATCGTTGCTGACTCCTAGAAACGTAGCATCATCCTCTATCGCTTCGCATAAGAGTATTAAGCGTCGCGGTTTTCATGCCATTCTTATCACCATTATGTGGAGCTTGGCCACCCTCATTTTCGGCGTCAGATGGTACTACCTCTCTAGCACGTACGTCGATCATGGAGACTCGAGGGAATCCGCTTTCGATTTCAGCGCCTCTGGTTTCTCCACTGTCATTTCTATTGTGTCGAGGGTATCGTTGTCTATCAACGTGCTGATTGCGGACTGCATCCTGGTAAGCCTGAAAAGCCATATCTTCATTGGAACAGGAAAGGTAACTTGTTGTACTGTAGATGTGGCGATGTTGGGTAATCTTTGGTGGGTATTGGGTTATCACAATCCTCCCTTCTTTGTGCCTCCTTGCAGAGCTAGGTACATAATCTCCTACACCTATTTTTCATCGCTAATCTACGATGTAGCGTCCTGTGTTCTGCTCTTGATCAGTAACTATGACGGAGGATCTGTTGTCAGCATAACGGAGATCGACTGGAACATCGTTTACTACTCCATGACCGTCGCTACGAATATCCTCTGCACAGGCTCGATTGTCCTTCGCATCATCTACATTTCTAGAACAATTCGAACTTACCGCGGCATCATTGAAATCCTCGTTGAATCAGCGATGCTGTACTCCGTCACTTACATCACATACATCGCCGTGTATGCGTACGCGTACAACGACGTGAGCTTCAACGAGAGTCATTACTATCCCGGGGCAATGTTGAGCGCGGTCACGGTGAGTCTCGTTGAATTCCATCATGCGCCGGCGTAAAGCTGAGGACTCGGTGCCGCAGGGTATAGCGCCAACTTTGATAATCGCTCGGGTAGCGTCTGGGAGAGCACGTCCAGACGACTCTTGGACCAATGACACATCGAACGTACTGTCAACTCTTCGAGTTCTTCATTTTCAATCAAGCGAATCGGCCCCTGAAAACGAAATGCACAGCCGGCGGTCTACAGGTGACATGGATGTCAATGCTGCGCCACAGGCTATACGCCATTTGCGATCGTCAAGCTAGTAAGGGGGTCGGCGAAAGAGTTAAGGAACGGAACGGAGATGTCTGAACCAAGGTCTGAGCGGAGGGCTGGAACGGGGCTGGAAGAACTTATGGACGTTCACAAAATTGAATCTGTGTACGTCGACTCCTGTATTCTATTCACTTCTTGATCGCCTTGGATGGCGAGAAGGACCTACAAAACGTAACCCGCATTTTCTAAGCCGTGGGAGCGCGTCCCTCATGTGATTGTAGGTACGTGTCCCAAATGGAAATCGCCTTTTTGTTCTCTCGGACCGTCGCGGAGGCAGATAAAGACAATAGAGCTCGAGGGCTCCAGCCATGTAGATCACCGCTGGACAATAAGGAGTATGGATATATGGAGCTATGATCCGTCACCGAATGGAATGACCTGGCTTTTTGTTCTCTGGCAGTACATATTAAATGGCGGACGCGGTCTGTTCATCCAAGACCCACACCTGGTACTATTACAATGGCGTCTATTGTTCTTACTCCTCCGCCTACCACAAATTGGCTCACAATGCGTGAGCGTGCCCAGTTGCGCCGAAAGGCCAAAAAGCTCGGCCAGCTTTTGGGATCCGTACCCCATGTCATAGACGGTAGTGAGATGTCGCGTGGTACGTTCACGAAAGAAACTATGTCTTTCGATGCTCATTATCAGTAGGCTCCATCCCCTTCGATCTACTTTCGAGCTCTTCGACTTTGAGTTCGGTTTCATCTGGATCATCGCGTCCCTCCACCGCGTCCTCGACAGACTCTACGTTTTCCAGCTTATCCCGAGCGACTTCACTGTCTTCCTACGATCGCCCAGAGTCGCGATCCTCCCTCCGTGCGCGTCGCGCGTTCTCTGGGGATTCGTGGCCAAAGGCTCTCCCCCTCCTTCGACTTTCAAAACCATCTCCGAGTCTCCGATCCATCCCTGGCTCCCCCGCATATCCAGCAGACACCCATTATCTATCATTCTCATCTGCATTGTCGTCCTCCGATGATGAAGACTCACCGACATTCAAAATGCCGTCCCCAAACGCATCCCGTCGCCGTAAGATGGATAAACTGCGGCGGACGCTCGGAGATGGAGTGCCACTCGATCTCGTCTTTCCAGCGGGCAAGGAAACAGTCCCTCCTCCGAAGTCGTTGCTGCCCATTATCGATATTGTGCCACCTTCCCCGGTCACAGAGGTGACCAAGGATCTTCCTCCGATTCCTGCCACCAGGCACTCTTCTCCACGCGATTCCATGTCGTTCCCTTCACCCCATAAAGCGCGTCGGATGGTCAGGCGGAAGCCTGTTCCAGTGCTGATACCAACGCGTGCAGTACCGCCGCCGCCACCACCACCACCGATGAGTATCGAAGAGTTGGAACGCGCAATTGACGAGGATATGCGGCGGTTGTTTGATATCATAGAGGACGATGGTATCATCTCGGACGCGCCATCTGAGGGACGTTGGAGTATCGTGTCGCCAAGAGAGGACTTGCCACACACATCTTCGTGAATTCACCGTAACGGCGGGGCTTTGTTGCTGGACATTTTTTGAAAAAGTTTTCAGCTTGTTATGTATTTGCGATACTGTTGTAAATACTGTTAAAAGAATGTGAATGGCTAATAGTAATATGAGATAGGGAATATAAATGTAAAGGAGTGTAGGAGACCAACGAGCCCAAAGTATCAAGGTTGTGAATTGTTTATTAAATCATTCTGGAGTATACATTGGAGGTAGCTCCAATCTCTGACCGGTACGAATGCCACTGTCCGTATGCTGCACTATGGGTAGCTCAGGTTCGATATTACGGACCGCAGCTACAGCCTCCCCTTGTCGCTGCTTCATCTCCGCGACGCTTAGACTGTTTCGTTGACTGCCAGTAACCGAAGACGACGACGGCGCAGGAGCCGTAGCCGCCCCTACAGGAGTGATAGATGAAGACAATGAACCACGTTTGCTGGTTCTCGAAGTCCCATTGACGTCTGCTTGCGATTGATTGTATTGGGAAAAAGTCGCACCAGCTGGTGCGATAGGGAAATACGAGGCTCCGCCATTCGACTGGGACATGTACGGTTCGACTATTCCATGTAAAAGTGGTGTGGTACCGGGAGTACCTGTCGATTCATGAACATGTATATCTTATACTATCTTTCTCGAACATACCATCTGGGAACTGAGGGTAAGCGGGCGGAGGAGGTGGTGGATTGAGTCCTCGTATTCGCCGCCGCCGCGAGCGGTACCATAGAAAGAGGCCGACGCCCATGGAAATGAGAGCGATGACACCAATGACGGCTCCGATGATTGCACCGACCGGGGTTGATGAAGAGCCGGAATCGAATATGATGGAGGTGGACGTGGATGAGGCGGAGGATGAAGCGGTTGAGGATGTGGTTTGTGTCGCTGGTGCGTCAGCCACGTTAAAGTAGTCAACCCAGACGGTTCCTTCTATGTCCTCGAATTCTGTATTAACATGAACCATAGTCAAGACGAGTTTACTACGTGACGTTCAGCATGACATGGACAAGGCCACATAATAAAGAGCTTACTGCTTGGTCAGATCCAGCGTTCCTGACTTCCAGAACTCCTGCTGGTATGTGTCGCCACCAGATGATGTGTGGTTGACCTGCGTTGCCGTCCCGTCGTCAATCGCGTACGATGTGATGACGCCTGACGATGAATAGTCATACGTCCCATAGACGACGATTTCAGTGCCTAACGAAGTTTAGCAGAGGAAAGCAATAGAGAACTACAACGGGGAACGTACCGGTAAAGGTCACAGTCAAATAGTCTCCCTCATTCTTGGAACTGGAGACCGTAGAGTCGTGTTCGTGTTCGTTGCCGCCATCGACCCAAGAGCCTGTGCGCACAACTGCACTGTCGCGGTCGTCAATCGCAGTGTATTCGCCCATTAGGCGGGTGGTAATGGGAAAAGAACAAAAGAGTTACAGAACCGTAACCGGCGGGCGCTACATGCTAATCAGGTTCACATAGCGCCCGAAGCAACCCTGAATAATGCTGTTACTGACTTGCGTAATAAGTGTTCCCGTTCGTCCAGCTATCGTCGGTGCATCATCTCAGTCAAGGGCTGCCGCGGCACTGCTCCGACAACGGGCAGAGCCTAGAGGACGGCGCAGTCGTTGTACTACAATTTGGGAAGTGGGAAGGAAGGTCGTGTTTCGCTGATACGGACTGATGTGTTTCAAGGACCACCACGCCAAGTGTCCGCCTTGGCTGTCGATTGGCTGTGCAACGTAGTTCCTGGTGCAGCATCAGAGCAAGGCCAGCATATATAGGGAACAGAGACGCGTGGCAATTAGCGTGTCTCGATTCAAACTGAACGAAGCGCATACAAAGCCTCAAAACGCGAGGATATTACTATTAGCGGAAAATGGCTTTGGGTGAAATGATGGCAGGAGTATACAAGAGGATTAGCGCATTTAGAAGGAATCGGCACTTGCCGACAGAGCCAGCTTCGCAGATTTGAAACCAAAGAATCGAGCGCCTGGCTTCAAGAAGTCAAACTTACGCCTCAAAGCCGACTATGTCATTTGAAAGACGCCTAATCATTGAGTGGCAGTAGTGGCGCATTTACAAGGAAAAAAACATACATTGAAGGTTCTGAGAAACCGAATTACTTACAAACGAATATTGTAGAATGAATCCTTTCAAATGAATCGTCAATGCAAGATATTTATTTCAAAACAAAAGCTGCCACCGACAAATGTGTACAATAATATTACCCAGAAAAACACTAGTAAATACTACGTTTAATTCGGAGTGTACATTGGTGGAACCTCGCCCATCTTAACAGCAGTGGTGCGAATGCCACTGTCCTAGTGCTGCAGCGGCTCTCGCTCATCATTGTACTCCATCACAGTCTCCGCCTATCATCGCTTCATATCTGCAACATTATCTGTGGCACTGACACTATGAGTATGAAGTCAAAAGCGTATGTAGTCATCCAGAACGCTTCCCCATGGGCAGACCTGCGCATCGGCTCCTCTGGCTTTAAATGCAGCGGTGTTTACAGATACGGAGGTGACCAGAACAACGAAGAAGGCGAGGAGTTTGAAAGACATGGCTGCAGGAAAGAAATGGAAACCTGAGAAGAACGAGTAGGAACTGGTGATGATCTGCAATTGACGGCATGCCTTATATATGTTGACAGCTAGATGCTTCAATCGTTGTGAACGAGGATGGCAAGCTGCCCGTCAGTCAAGTTTCAGACGCTGAAAAGCGGGTGAGTATTCAAACCGCTGTGTCTCATCTTTGTGTGATGTGATAGCGGTGTTTGATAACACATGGGTCTGTACAATGCAAAGGTCCGTTAATATTACAGGACAAGAATAGAGCTAGGACTTTACCGGAAAATCAAAAGCGGCTGAGAAATCACCAGCGCCTGAGGCAAAGAAGGCGCTATTATTAATATTGCGCGCACCAAAAGTGTGCATACGGTTTGAAGACGATTGAAAAGCAAATTTCTTAAAGCATTGCTGTGCGGCGGACAAGGAACTAGCTCTATCCTTGCGCAAGCAACACTTCAACATCCAAGAGAAAAAGTGATAACGAAGGCCGAAGCTGCCCGAACAATAGAGATCAGAAACCAATGAGTTGCTTGCTATCGTTTGTGTCATCAAACTAGTGATGCAAGCTCAGCTCGGTGCAGGTGGGACGGTTCAATCGCCATTGGGTCTGGTCTGGGGACATGACGGGGATTTATTATTTAAACAAATGGAGATTGTGCACGTGGTCGCTGTCATCCTTTCCTCCTACTCCCATGGTCTACTCCGCAATCCATGTTCCTTTATGTACCCCTTCCTAGACACGGCACAAAATGAACTAGCTGGCTACGCGCTGCGCCCTAAAATGGTGTAGGCAAGTACTCCTTTGTTCTGGACACAAACACCTATTCATCTCTGATTCTTTGAGCAGATCCAGGCCTGTTTCACATCGCAATTGTACTCGGCTACTGTCTGACCTTCATCTTAACATTTAGCAGACAAGGCCTCTTCTGCTAAGTCTGGGTTCGCTATGCAAGCAGAAGTGTAACGAGACCTCTTAGAAAATGCATACAATGCAACACATTTCGCCGTCTCTCTACTGTAATTCAGGATGCTTCAGCCATTTGCGTCATTTTATAAACTACAGGAACTTTACCGGTCTCATGCCCAGTGCATACAGCATCTGTTGTCGCGCCATAATGTCGGTATAATACATCAATCGCCTTTATAGGTGCGAATGTGACGTCACCTTAACAGGCACATCTATATTAGCACTCTCTCAGCCTGCTCTGTTGCCGTCGGAGTACCAAGGCATGTTCCGTCCCAATTCCGAACATGAATCACGACAATAGCACGTGGTCGTATATTATACCTCCCCAATCATGACATGACTCATCTTTCAACCTTTCTTCCTTGTGCGCTCTCAGCGTGACGAGACCGGTAAGTTTTGATATATGTTCTCTCGGTGCGGTATGATGAGATATCTTTACTTAGCTCTGGTCTGTCGCCTGGTACATGGCTCGGATGCATTTTCGCGCTCTCCTGGTTCAACAGGCTGGCGGTTGAGACCTAGACTGGATATTTGTTGTTTGCCCTCGACTTCCTTTCACAGAATGGCATGTTGAGCTCAGCATATACTCTTCATGTTGCCTCTAATGGTGTTATAGTCTCCTATTACTGCTGGACCGCGACGCGCCATGGTTCTAACGCATATATGGGTCTAACAAGGTCATTGAATGGTGGGGCATCTTCAACGACAACTTGTCTTCCAGCCCAGGCCTTCAATTGGCATACTGAACACAATCATGCAGTTCCAGTCGGTGCATGTGTTTGTTATGTGTTCTAAGACGCTTTGCCGTCTGTTCACTGCATCAATATATCATGCCATAATGTAAGTTGACTTTTCCGTGCAGCATACGAAGACTACAACTAGTAGATCTTCTTGCTTGAAATTGAAGAGATGTGGATTCATCTTCACTTCAGGACTGATTGCCGACGAGCACAAACAGTGTACTTTGAAGCAACCAAAGATGTTGACAATTGACTACTTGTCCTCCCAAAGTCGCTCAGCAAAAGGTGTGTCAGTTTTGAATTGCGCGGCTCAATGCTGATTATTTCTCTAGCCTACACCAAGAGTATTAGCAAAGTGTCCCCGGGAATACATCTCTCATCTCACAATGCGCCGACAATAATCTTCAGATCTTCGAGTGGGACGCTGTGTGTCCCGCTGGCGTTCCCCGCAAGCGGGGATCGTAGTGTGCATCAGGACGATCAAAGACAAAAGGTCATCATTTACTAACTATCGGTTGGCAACATGACACATTGCTGGCTTGTATGTACTGCGCGCCCTGGGAGGATGTTACTGGAAGATCTCAGACTTCTCGTGATGCTCTCTTCGTATCGTCGGCTTCACTGTGGATAGGTCACTGGTTGACTTCATTGCGCTTCTCTGTCTGTTTGCCTCTGACTGTTGGACAGGTGTGGATAATATACAGACTCCCGACTCTGTCACTCTGTTCCAATACGTATCAGTCTATTTTGATGGTCCACCGCACCCCCTGGCGAACTGCTCAAAGTTTTCCCTTATCGTGCTCGTCAAGAGCCAGGCCCTTCAGCCTACAAATTTTGATCGGCGCTGATGCGACTCCTTATCGCAGTGCACACGACTTGTTTTGCGGGCCTCATGGTCTCGATAAACGCTGTCAGGACGGTGCGCGTCATTTGGTTTGTTGAACGCGTCGCGATCGCTCGGCTTTCAACGGGTAGTCAAGTCCTTTGTGTATGGGACATCCCGGATTGCTTGCCCGCGCCCAACTCGATGCGAATGTGGGGAACTGCGCCGCGATGACTCAACTCCCGAGGCTCGGAGGCTTTCTATCCTGCTCGATCGACGTCATTGATGCGCCCTCCCGCCAAGCGTCTTGGGCAGCTATTTTTACAACCAGCAGGCCTTGTATTTTTGGACGACGTCTTAGCGCTCTTGTGCTCGCCAAGTGCCCAAAGGGCGGGTACACGCTGGGCACGATGGCGACAATCTCTGCGTCCAGATGACGATCATTTCAATTTCTGTTCAGAAAGGCTCCGCTGCGCCGACTGGTCGTGTGCTCGCTGCTGCTGCTGGTGATGAACGTTGAATGCGTGATGGAGGGTTCTTTGAAATTTGAAGCTGTTCCGAACAGGAATTCGGAGGGTGATGCTTTCGGAGGCATTGCTTCGAGGTCTGATTTGTCCTCTCCTCCCGAAGCCATCCATTCAATCGTTTGCTTCAGGTGCTCAAGGCCAAGCCAGAGCTTCATGTGGGTCGTTCGGCGTAAGCCCTTTACAATGTAACGTTTGATGTCTATCAAAGCTTGACGTTGAGATATATGGTGGCGTCTATGCATTTGGGCTGTCCACGTCACCTCTCTTCCGAAGCGGGATCCTTGTCGGTCACCATCGTCTCGAGACTAGGACAAATCTGACGCTCTGCCCATCGTCAACTCCATTCGTGACCGTATCCCATTCACACGCCGTCATTATCTTTACAGGGCGCGGACCTGGTGCTTCGTGATGGTGCACCGCTTAGGTCTGTTTCTGGACACGCTTTACATCTGAATTCACGCAGGTCTAGGGCTTTTGGATCCTTCCGATAGTACTGTAACCGAGTGGGGCATATTCTTGTCCGTGTTTACAGTGCCGTTTAACTGACCGGTGACCTGGATGTCCGAACTTTCTGTCAAGGGTCTATATTCCTCGCGAAGAACTACCCCATGCTTGGATACATACATTTGGATTTAGCCATTTTCCCGATGCCTCTTTGTGCGTCAACTCCAGATCTGGATGGAGAACCCTCAGGAAAACATTTTCAAGAGTTATAATTGGTTAGGATCTCCGGGCGATACGTCGCGTCTAAACGGTGTATACGGAGGAAATTATTGGACATCCTATCCACGGGAGCTAGGAATCGCACTGCATACTGACAAGGAAGCCTCACCTCGTACTCCTTACGGACGAACAACCGATGAGAACCGGTCAAAGACCTAGCGGAGCTTAGGGGTGCTAACTCTTTCCGTAGACGTGATCATGATGTATCGGTTAAATCGTCTTTTTTCTACAGCGCACACATTCCGAGACTCCCTGGTTTCTACGTGATACGAAGGGCTGGACGAGTGAAAGGAGAGACACGTTTTGTTTGACATTCGTTATCTTTGACGCATGACATGCAGGAGACCAGAATGCGCTGAAGCGCGCGAACACTGCGACCACCGACGCCAAGTAGCGCGTATTCTGTATCAATGTCATATGGAAAGGCACCATATGGCTGGACCACGCAGACAGCTGCGAAGATTGAATGCCACGCGGCTTATCTCTATATTGCCCTGTTTAGATTTGTTTCTCGTGGAGATGGAGTTGCATCAACTGATCAAAAGGCAAATTGATGGATGTATATAAAAGAAGCAGGCGGATTTGGAAAGCGACAGGATTTTCTTCCCCTTACACCCGTCGCCCTCGACGCAATGTCCTCAGAGAAGGTCTACGATGCGGAAAAAGGCTCCAAGTCCAACCTCGACGTCGAAGTCGCTGCCCACGATGATCGTGTCGTAGATGCGTCGACCGAGGACCCCCATATGCATCGTGCTCTCAAGGGAAGACAAGTGTCAATGATTGCTATTGTACGTTTCTTCTACGCATCTTCAAATCGCTTCTCATTCTTGTTTAGGCTGGCACTATTGGAACGGGTCTCTTCTTGGGTTCCGGTAAGGCTATTGCGAACGGTGGCCCCGTCGGTGCCGTTCTCGGTTACCTCATCGTCGGTCTGCTTGTCGGTATGATGATGTACTGCCTTGGAGAGGTAAGTTCGCCTCCCCCCCCGCGCTCGGATTTCTAAATGACGCCTTTTAGATGATGGTGCATGATCCTAGTGCTGGCGGGTTCATTGAATTCTCGTCTCGTTATGTTGATCCCGCCCTTGGCTTTGCGATGGGTTGGCAATTCTGGTTCCAAACTGCTATGACCGCTCCTGTCGAAGTTGTCGCTGCCTCCATCGTCATCCAGTATTGGGACCAGGCGAGCAACCACTTGGCGATCTACGTGACCGTCATGCTGATCGGTATGATTGGCATCAATCTTGCGGGTGTCAAGTTAGTCTCCCGTTTGTCGAGCTGTCAGTATACTGATATCGTCGTAGGTACTTTGGCGAGTTTGAATTCTGGTTCAGCTTCCTCAAAATTTCCACGGTCATCGGTCTGTGCATTGTGGCTCTTGTCATTGACCTCGGTGGTGCACCCGATCGAGATCGCCGTGGTTTCCGTTACTGGAGGGATTCGCCATTTAACAATGACTACCTCGACATCGTACCAGCGTCAAAGGCTCGTTTCCTTGGATGTACGTACTCATTTAGCGCCTTTCCAACACCGCTGACACTTTAATTCAGTCTGGGCTGTGCTCACACAGGCAGCCTTCTCGTACGGTGGTATGGAAGGTTTGGCGTCAATCTGTCTGGAAGCCGAGAACCCGCGTAAGACCATGCGCACTGCCGTCCGCGCCATCTTCTATCGTATTGTGCTGCTCTGTACGTCCCACTCTCTTCACACGCGCATGTGTCTGACCTAATCACCAGACATTGTCTCCCTCTGGCTGGTCGGCATGTGCATCTCGCCTGATGACCCGAACCTTCTCCAGGCCAATGCTGAGGGCTCCGGAACGGGCGCCCAGGCGCCATTCGTCATCGTCATCAGGACCTCCGGTATCAAGGTTCTTGACCACATCGTCAACGCTGTCATTCTCACGTCGGCTTTCTCTTCCGGCAACGAGTTCCTGTACTCTTCCTCGCGTGCGCTGTTCATGCTCGCACAGGAAGGTCAGGCTCCCCGCATCTTCGCCAAGGTGTTGCCCAACGGTGTTCCCATCGTGGCCCTCGCCTTCACTTCGCTGTTCTCTCTCCTGGCCTATCTTAACTGTGGTGCAGGAGGTGCAGAGGACGCGTTCAACTGGCTTGCGAACATTACTACGCTCGGTTCTATGCTCACATGGTGTGGCGTTGCTATTACCCACATTCGTTTCTACCGTGGCATGAAGGCACAGGGGGTGTCACGCGACATTCTTCCCTTCAAGTCATGGCTCATGCCATGGGGAGCGTACTGTGTGCTCTGTTCTTTCCTTGTTATCATCTTGTGCGTATCGTCTATAACTCTGCCGTATCGTACCTTGCTGATATTCTATTCAGTTTCTCTGGCTGGACGAGTCTGAAGCCTTGGTCGGCTTCCGATTTCTTCTCCACTTACATCAACATTCCCTTCACGGTGTTGCTCTACTTTGGCTGGAAGTATTTCAAGAAGACCAAGATTGTCTCGCTCACTGAGATGGATGTGTACGTTGTTTCACGCTTTCACCTCTACCATCCAACTGATTGATATCTTCAGGACATCACATTACATCGAGGGATCTGTCGTGCGCAGTAAGCTGCATTAAATGCTTCTGGGTCGTTTGTAGAGGGTTTCTATAGCACTGTTTCGCTGCATATTACTGTACAATCCAGTTGTAGTTTTACGCGCCACCCGATGGATGAAAATTACGCTACATATTTATTAAATGGCATTTTCGAGGAATCTCAGGCATGTTTGTCCGATTTCTGCTTCTCGGACCGACGAACGACTGTGCTCCAATCCTTGATCTATGAGTCATTTTGGACTCGATTTCGAGACGCGATCTCGACTTGCAGAAGCCCGGGCCATTTGCGTGATGAAAACGACTTCTGCCATCGACTACGACGTGCTTTATCATCTAATACTTCGCCTAATTGCTTCTTCGAGATTAGACGCTACATTGCACGGTGTGCACTACATAACAATGATTTGGCCGCGACGCATTCCAACGGTTCTTCTCTCTGCCAGGCGATCTCGAATCATCGGAGTCAGAACGCCAATTGCTATAAAACACAACCAGATATCGATATCGGAACATCGCTATTCCCACAACTGGACAGGAGAAATGCACGCGCAAGATCCTACGCCCGTCATCTCGGCATCGGAGGACAAGATCCATATCCTCCCACACGCCACATACACTTCCCCCCTCGGATCCCTGACTCCCGCGTCCGTCTCGCCCGATCCTTTAGCCCAGTTCCGCGCGTGGCTCGAGGATGCCGTCGAGGCCGGTGTCGCGGAACCAGAGGCCATGGCCCTTTCTACCGTAGCTCTCGACCCCGCCCCGCTTCCGAGTTGCCGTATAGTCCTCTTGAAAACGGTGGACAAGACCGGGTTTGTGTTTTACACAAACTACACGTCTCGCAAGTCTCGTGAGCTGGAACGGACTCCGGCGGCCGCTCTGGTGTTTTATTGGCGCGAGGTGCATCGGAGTGTACGTGTTGTAGGCGAGGTTGAGAAGGTGACTGAGGAAGAGGCCATTGAGTACTTCCAGTCGCGCCCGCGCGGCAGTCAGCTGGGGGCTTGGGCTAGTTTCCAGAGCACTGTGGTGGGCGAAAGTGACGTTGCGACGCGTCTCAACAAAATAGAGCAAGACTTTCATGGTAAACAAGTGGACAAGCCAGCGTTTTGGGGCGGGTGGAGAGTCGTTCCTAGGTTAGTTTTCTTTTATCCGTCTTTTCGTTTCTGAAGTTGACTCCATTTGTTAGGGAGGTCGAGTTCTGGAGCGGAAAACCTTCGAGGTTGCATGACCGTGTTAGATATCTTCGGTCTACTGAGGGTACATGGGCAATAGATCGATTGGCGCCTTGAGTTTGGTATAAGAAAGATTTAAATATCGTATATTTCTTCATCGAACTAATGTAGGATACCTGGCAGGAGCTTCGTGTGACGTTAGTCTCTCGAGCTTTCTGCCTGGCCAAGTAGTTCTCAGTTCATATATCTCTTTACTGTAAACGACATACATTCACTCGTAAACACAAATAATCAAAAGCGTAATATAAGTCCATCAGTAACGAGTGGTGCGTGGAATCACAGATAAGTAAAAAAAAAGTCAGTCAGTCCAAGCAAACATCTACCATGATGCCTTGATCAAATCCGCCGCCTTCTCCGCAATCCCATACAGCGTCGCGGACAGATGTGCGCTGACCTGCGTGGGCATAACACTCGCGTCAACCACACGCACGTTGGCGGTTCCATACACCTTCAAGTCCGCACCGACCACACCGCCCAAGTCCTTCCTCATCATCGCTAGCGACCCGACGGGGTGCGCGACAGCTGCGAAGCCATTGGAGACCCAGTTGTACCAGCTCTCGTCTGAACCATCGACTGCGGAGCCGGGCACGCGCTCCCCAGTCGAGAGCGTGCTGATAGGAGGAGAGCTCAGGATCTTGCGGGCGAGCTTGCATGCAGCGACCTGAACATCGAGATCCCAGTCAACCGAGAAGTAGTTGACGGTAACGGCAGGTTGCGTGAAGGGATCTGCCGATGTTATTGAAACGTTTCCTCGACTGAAAGGAAGGAGCTGCCACAAGTCGATACCGAGGTCGCTGGAAAGAGGTTAGCAGATTCGAAGCCTTGCGAAAGCTTTCGACTCACGCGGGGTACCCGCTGTCGAAGAAGAGTTCTGCGACGGGGGCTAGACGAAGCGTAAGTTAGAAGCTTGACGAGAGCGGTGGTAGACGACGACTAACCATTGCCGTTAATGATCAAGTCAGCCTGGATACCGAAGATGGATTCTAGTGCTTCCTGGCTGACACCAGCGCTCGCTTGACTCGCGGCCCAAGAGCTTAAATTGTCTTGAATCTTGCTAATCGAAGTCTGAGCATCGTCTCCGAAGACTTGGTAGATATTCGGGTAGGCGATAGCGTCAGAAGGACCTTGCCCTCCATAATCGTAACCGTTGCCGTTGGCACCAAGAGAGTTCATGGTCTGTTCCTGAAGATGCTTGCCGACTTGCTTGAGTTCAAGCTGAGTGGTGATACCGAGCGGGGATAGAACGTCCGAGTCACCGATGCCGGATAGCTGAAGGAGCGCAGGAGATTGTATGGCCCCGGCTGCGACGATAACCTCCCGGTTGGCTGTCGCCGTGTACTTGTTGGCGGATCCCTGGCGCTGAAACTCGACGCCTGAGGCAGTAAGCGGGCTGCTTCCTTCCTTCCAGTTGATCTTGGTCACCTAACATGAGGTTAGAATAAAGCGTAGAAGAGCTGCAATATATTGGCACACATGGTAGGTTGTCAAGGTGAGCCAGTTTGTCCTAGTGTCCTCAACGGGGGTAAGATAAGCCTGGCAAGAAGAAGAACGGTGGTCGCTGTCTTGCCAGTCAATTGTCTGTGCTAAAGATTAGACACATAACAAAGAAAGTAAAGGTAGTACGCGTACCAAGGGCGTAATGGATACGCAATTGGCCCCGCCGCCATTGGTATCAGCAGAGTGCTCAATACCGGTCAGGTTTACGATAGTCTCAACGAAGCTACTTTGTTGAGGTCCACCGTACATGAGATCGGGATAGGTAACCTGGACGGGTCCGCTGGTGCCGTGATAATCAGGATTGTATTGAGCTCCCTTCGCCTGCTGCTGGTCATTTGGCGCAGAGAACGTTTCGGACTAAGGAACCACATATAAGCCATCGATTAACCAGGGTATCCAATAATGAACGCACCTTCTTCATGTAGGAGAAGATTCCGTTCCAATCCCATCCAGAATTTGCGTCGGAGTCTTCCAATAAAGAGAGCCAAGCGTCGTACTGCGCCGCCAATCCACGGGTATAGTGGCCTCCGTTGATGGACGTGCTACCCCCAAGGGTTTTACCACTAAGAACTTGGAATCAACATCGTCGCAGGTTCATGATAAGAAAAGGCTTACCCATGCATGGTCTTCCCTTGGTCAGTGCTCCAAGCCCAGTCCAATTCAGTACCAAAGGCCTGACTGTACGCGTAAATGTCATAGACGCGAGAGTCATCGCGATCGTCCGCGCCAGCTTCAATCAGCAACACCGACACGCTCGAATCCTCCGCAAGACGCGCCGCCACCGTCGTCCCAGCCAACCCCGCTCCAACCACGATATAGTCGAAAGCCTGGTCCTTGACTTCACTCGCCCGTGTCGTGACCCCATACGCGCGTTTTCGTAGAGGAGACGCGGTCGCAGAGCTCAAGAGGACGGCGGTAAATAGGAAAGAGAATGAAATAGACCGCATCATCAAAGAAAAAGAATAATAAGAAGGATGAACGGAATGGGAAAAAAGGAGAGACCAAGCGTGGCTGGTCTTATGTAGCATTTGATTCCGTGCTACACACGAAACGGTATCAGGGTGCTAGACCCCGACATCGTTTCATCGCTCCACCCCTTCCCCGGGTCTTCCACTCACGTAGGGATTTATATGCCGTTAATAGGCTTGAGGAGCGGTTGCGTCAGATACCAAAATCGTCGACTGCTGGCAAAGAGCTCAATATCCTGGTGATGGTACATAGAAGAAAGCCAAAGCCGACTTGCCGAATGAGCTGTACTCAAATTTTGACGACAGTTTGAAGGTCGGGCGACACGGTAGTCCCGAGGTCCTCTCTGATACGATTTAAATGGACCTCGGGTCCTCTCTGGGCCCATGCGAGATGTCAACACATCCCCCGAAGAGTGAGGAGGTTGGCTATTTTTAGCCATTCTCTACACGCCACATCTCCACACTGCACTTCAAAGCTGTGCGGCGGCGGCGAGCTCTTAGTCGTTAATTCGCTCTGACTTTGTTTGGACGTTTTGCAAATCAATCCAAGTTTGAAGCTTGATGGCAACAGAGACGTAACCAGTATCGCACACACGGTAGAATCACGCCACATCCAACAGTCCACATGGTCACTTGATTCAAATTGTTCTCGTCATAGGACAGTAAAGAGTAAGTACCAAGAACAGCCATACAGTACATCCAATCTAACCTTCAGCTTCATCATCAAATATCGTACACGCTCTCAGATTCCCTTCGCAACTTCAATACCTCGTAATCCTGCGCGCCTTCTTCACAATTCCCAGCATAACACCCAACGCAATCAACCCAAAACTCGAAGCACCAAACGCTTGCGGGTTCTCAGCCAACTCATCGTCTGCCGCCTGCCACGCAGCGCCAGCACGAACATACGCCTCGATGTCTCTGTTCGATAACCGGTCATCATCGTCCTCGTCCTCATCATCATCCTCTTCGTCAACGATCGCATCCTCGGCCGCAGCCGGCGGCGCATCCACCCTTCGCAATTCTCGACGGACAGCCTTGGTCAACTGTTGGGTCTAAGGAATAACAGCAAATCAATAAACCAATGCAGACCAAGACGAGCAGTAAACAAACCTGAAGATTCATGGAGCCACCGTCTCCCTTCGCTTATGATGGTCTGCCCACCTCGCCTGAATCGTCCCACTGACAAGCTCCGCCTCCGACAACTTATCGTTCGGTTGCTTCGACATCGTATGTGCCTGCGCAATTGTCAAGAGATCCGTCTTATACGTCTCCATCAATCCATCCATCTCCTCCTCTAGCGCCTCATAGCTATCCCACATAGAGGGTAACCCAAGCCGCCGCTGAGCCTGTTCGTCCATATCCTCCAAAGCCTCAGCGATCAGGGGCCCAAAGGACGGTGAAGCCCCTTCTAGAGTGTCGTCCCGCAAAGGTACACGCCGAAAGAGTTTTCCAAGAATCTTAGTGCTCGGATAGAACGAAGAGCCCGCGGTTGGGTCTGTGAGTTCAGTCGAAAGAAAGTCGGGCTTCAATGGAGAAGGCGCCTTCGGGAGTCCTTTAAAGTCAACAGGCGTTCCGGTCTTGGGAAAATCGACAGCGTGAGAGGCGTACTCCGCTAGAAGAAGGCAGTCTTTGCACTCCGGCCCTTGTTCGTTCGTGTCCGCGATGCACAAGTGACGATTGGCAATCATGCCCACTAGATCCGCTTCCAACTGAGCAGAGCGTGAGGTGCGGGAGAAACAAACGGTGAGAAAACATACATAGTTGATAACAAAATCAGCTATATCGGAGACTGTACACGGCTCCAAAGTCTCCTTATGAGGAAGTCCTTTGTATGACCCAGGCTCGACTGTGCGCTTGGGGAAAAGGTCCGGCTATAATGCATTCAGTCGAGTTGCACAGTTGAACGTAACAAAGAAACTGACGTTGATTATGATGTTGTAAATATCGCCGTCCAGATCGCCCCCTCCAAGGCAAGATGGTAGGCTTCGTTCACCTCTATTCCATATTTAGCTCACGAACGAAACATAATCGACAAAGAGAAACTCACTCGCATGAAAAAACAACCACATTATGGAGATGCTCCAACTCTGGCCGTCGCACAGCGTTAACAAACTGGACGTCCCCAGGATGGATCTGCGGTGACCTCGTGATAAGCACTTTGCCTTCAATCCTCTTATGCACCCCATTCCTCTCATCCCGCACAGTAGCATAGATCTCGCCCTCCCTCAAACACCCCCACTCATCACTAACCCCTATCAACGTGTACGACCCCGGAACGGGTATACGCGCACGAAACTTGAGCTCCCTCAAAACGTGCGTAGCAGCGTATGCCAACGACGTCGTGAGTAGATCACACTGCAGCGTGCCTTGCGTGACATCTTCGTCATCCAAGCCGAGCACCTTGACAAGGTTATTGAACAAGGACGAGAGGCGGAATGACGTCCCCAGCCCATGTTGCTGGAAGAGGTTCGACGATTCGAGGAAAGATGACCGAATGCGCTCAACGCTATCAATAGCATCGTTCTGCAGAGAGATGAACGCTGAGTCTTTGACGCCTAAATGCTCGAGAAGCATGATGAGCGGGCGATTGAGGTACATCCTGATGGGCCGCGCCGATGTCGATGCAATATCAAGCGTCAAGGTTGTGCTCTCGAACTTTGTCTGCGATTTGCGGAGACACAGCACGCGTCCAGATAGCGTGGGGTCCATGAAGATGACCCCCTGATTACGGCGCATTAGCAGACCTAGCACAAAATAGCAAGACTATACCTTCGCTCCCGCCATGCGAATCTGGAAACACACCGGTATGAGCTTAGCTCGTGTAGCCGACCTCTGTTGACCCTTTAACTTTTCCCAGACCGCTCTACAAAGCTCCCCTGACATGGGCGAACACCCATCTGTGAAAAGCGATCCTTGCGACGATATGCGATCCTCAATCAGCTTAATCTCGCTCGCGTGGAGCGTGATTGAAGGAGACGATGCTGAAAACACCTGCGCCCATCGAGCAGCGAGTAATGCCGGTTTCTTAGCGATCATCGAAAAGTCGCCCTGAACGTCCGCGTTAACGACATACAGCAACAGGTAAAGGCGTGACCCGTACCAGAGTATCTCTGATAGCAGTTCCAGTCATCAATGTCCTCCCAGTCGGTACATCAAACCAAAACGGAGCCACAAAGAAGACCGAATGCTGTTTCAATCCACTCATCGAGTACCCCAAAAACTCAAACTTCCTTCCCGCAACATGAATGCCTTCCGTAAGCGCCCGTTTGTACCTTGAAGCCAATAATCTCTTGATACTGAGATTGAGAGTGGTATCCTGCCGAAGTGTAAGACGGTTATCGTCTTGGAACGTAATTCGAAGAAAATTATCATTGTTCCCAAATCGGCGTAGAATGCTGCTCGACTGGTCGGGAAGCGGGCCCTCAAGGATGCGCGCACTCGGCGCAAGTATCATATGGTAGGACTGGTACAAGGCCGGTGTAGGCGTCGCCATAAGCCGGCTCGTGCGGGGCAGCTCCGGCGCGTATACCTTCACCGCGAGCTCCAAGAGGTCGCTGAGCGTTGGATCTGGGAGTATCTCTTCGGGCTGTAGTGGGTGCTGTGGCTGAGGTTGCTGCTGGTGCTGCTGACGCACAGCAGCCGCCCTGCCCCTCTGCCTCCGATTCTTTTTCTTCCTCTTCACACTCGCCACTTGAGAAAACGCTGTCCGCATATCTTTCAACGACAAATTGCCCAAATTCCTCAAAGACGGAGCCTGTACGTGCGCGATAAACCAGCGAAAGATTGCCGGTGCTTGGTCGCCTTTCTCCTCATGAAGCTTTTGGAGAGCAGGGAAGAGATGAATCACTTCCGGTGGGTCGAGTATCCCGGCAGCCAACGCCTTATCCGCTTCAAAGGCTAATGGGAAGGGAAGCTCCGCAAGCGAACTTTGACACTCCTGTTCGAGATCTGCGCTATAGATGTCGCAATAAACCTTGGGAATACGAAAATGAACGAAATGATGCAAATGGAGGGATTGCCTGCAACGCTTGATGAACGTGTCCAAGTTTTCCCGGTTGCCAAAAGTCAAGCATACAAGGCGTCCCACGTTCGCCATAGGTATATGACCATAGATTGATTCACAACGCTCGCAGGTAGTATCCAGTATCGAGCTCGTGGCTTCGAACACCGGCGGGGCGCTAGCCTCCAGAAACACATCATAAGGAGCAGTCAGCATGTCAGGCTCACAGATCATCACAACCTGAGCCGCGCGAAACCAAGCATAGCTCGGCATCGTGGTGTAGTCGATCTCCTCAGGATCGGACTCTTCTTTGAGTGAAAGCCGCACACGTCGATGTTGCGGATCACAACACACCGTCGCATCGCCCGCTGTTTCCACCTCTATGGAATACTCTCCACCCCGCGTGAGTCGCCCAAACGAGAAGCTGTCGAGCGGAATCTCGGTCGATACAATGCGACGTTTCTCCGCTTCCTCCTGCAGTGCAGCAGGATCCACCCAAGGTCTCGCTGCAACCTGGGCGATGAGAGCCGTGTCCTCCGGCCTTTTCGATGCGTCATTCCGCGAGAACATGATGCGGGCGACACCGCTGACAATGATGCCTTTACCATAAGCGACCATGAACATCTCCCCGTCAGCGGCAGTCGGCAGGGTGAGGAGACCGCAACGCCATTTTTGGTTGCTGACTCGGAAGAGACGGATATGAAAATTGAGCAAGGGCGATTGTTGGAAGGGCGGTCGATGGATGTATCTTGCGAGGGTGATTTTAAGGTCATCATCTCGCATATTGGAAGGAATGTTCCTCATAAACAGCTGCATGGCGGGACAAGACGCCAGATACCGGCTGTCGGAGGGGAGCAGCCCACTGGAATCTGCGTATCGATACCAGGGAGATGAGCGCCTCTGTCCAAGATGATCATCGATAAGCGCCTATAAATAGGCATTTGGATAGGATGTGAGAACCCGTCGCTGATAGCCTTGCTGAAACGGTCATGGGAAGCATCGCGCGACTTTGGGGTTCAGATGTCCTGTATACTGGAAATGCACGCGTTAGAAGGCGGTTTCGACAAGCGGAAGAAGAGGGTGTCTTGTTTATGCTTGGTGTAATTCAACGTGAAGAATCGACCTGCCAAAAACCGTAGTGCTAGTATGGCTCATAAACAAGGCATGCTTGAATATCACAATATAGTGTCGGTAGGCGCCAAATAGCACGAGGAGGGACCTTTGAGATCGTTAAGGACGGGCGTGACTGCGCACGTTTTGGACTGGGCCAACAATGATGAGTCAAGCCGTGCTCTTCGAGACGGCGCGGAAAACGCACCCTTGAACCACGCGTAGGGTAATTCTACTACAGGTAATCGGCTACCTTTGGTGTAAAGGACATCGGTGATATACGACGGCGTGGACGAGACGTCCGTCCACTTCCTACTGGCGCGGGCGACGTAGATGTCGCGTCATTCGAGGTGTCCAGAACGGCGCACAGCGTGACGGGAGTGGCGGCGGCGGCGGCGACAACGGCGACAGCGACGACGACGACGGAGGTGATCGTGGGGATGGTGGTCGGTGGTCAAGGCGCGATCGGCGGCCCAGGGTTGCTTCTGACCCGGGTCTTTCACACTAGTATATAACTATTTCGATAAGTTCTGTTGGCGACATCGGTTGTCTCTTCCCACCGCTCTTGGCACTGTTCAGACGGCTTATCTGCTTAATTAGTGTTCGTACTTAAATCCTACTTACTCTTTCGTTTTTTGCTGATTATATTCACAGGCGAACACTGTAAATGATTCTATGTATACATTAGTGACGATAGTGCTCGTCTAGGAAGCCTCGATTCTCCACTGTTTTCTCAGCGCTTTACGGATCTCCCCATCCTTGGGATCGGGCGGCTGCTCAGCTTGCTTCCATTTGACGCATGTTCTTTGGTCAGTGACTGGATTCGGCGGCTCTTTGAATCAACTGTCTTTCTTCTTCGCGCGATTATTCATAAATGGATGGTATAAACTATACGGTCTTTTGTGCCACGACATTATGGGTAAGAGGATCGGCTACCTAAGCTCATAGTAGCGAGGATCAATGTGTTATCGGAGGGTATGTATGAAAGGAGAACTGAAATGGATTGTAGGGCTAATGGACCCTCCTAAAACCTCCTGTGTACAACGTTCGGTTATATATGGATGTTCTTGAACATATTCAACACGTCCATGGCACTATAAATCATCGTCAATCCCGAGAAGTGAGTACGAAGACCACATACTCAGAATTCTCAAGTGCCACTTCATCTTGACACTCATGTAAAATGGCCTTCGTCATGCCCGCAGGTATCAACGCCGCCATCCCCTCCCACGCACCCTTCGCCATCTCCCAAATCTCTTTCCCAGCCTCAAACGGGCTCTTCTCTACCTCCAGCGCCAACAGGATACACACCAATTTCCCAGCGGCGCGCGTAATATCGACAATGGCCGGCTCGGGCAGTAGTGCAACGACATTTCCATAAAAGACTGGCGCAGGCGTGTCGTAATTCACGAAAAGCTCCGCAGGCGTTTTCACGCCCTCAAAGAGACGCACAAACGCGGTCCGTGCGCAGCCGGTGTAGATGTACTCGTGGACGATGCGGAATATGCGCGGATCACAGTCAAAGACAATCCTCTCAGAGTCGTCTACGTGATCAATGATCCACAGGGAGTCGTCTTGGGCCGCGCAGAGGTGCTCTAGCAAGGCAGAATGCACGGGGAACTCGATGGTTCGGACCATGACGGTCCAGTCCGGCTTTGGCATTCTTTCGTTCGGTTGGGCGCTATCATGGATGAGCACAGGAGGATAATAATGGTGGAGATGCAAACAAACAGGTTTCTGTATAACCTATAAACGACTGGTCGGTATCCAAATCAAATGTTAGGGTTGAAAGAAACTCGCGTTTGGCCGTAGCACCGGTAAAAAGCTTCGAACGACGAATCATAGCCTTCTAGGACTTTACTGCCGCCCCCGCGACCAGACTTTTTCATCACTGGCGTCAATGTGGTCAACATATCATACACGGATAATGTATGTTCATCGTCTGATTCGGATCCGTACATGATCGCGAAGTAAGGAGGGACAACACACTGATGCTAGACATGGAAGCTAATTGAACTCTTGAGCTTCGTTACTGTGCACAAGGTCTTTGACATCGAAGAAGAATGTATTAGGAAGGAAGCAACGCTTTGTGGGTCCGTCTGTGGGAGAGATCAGGACTACAGCAGGAATTGTTGTGATTATGGTTCATAAGTACCTTATTTAGTAAGATTGAGGTGATGAAGAGGGTGCCGTTCGAACGCGTAGCTCAGCAACCGTTGACATACTTATGTTGAACAGTGAGACAGATTTTACACAAGATCATAGCTCATAGGACGGTCGGACACATCTTAAACGAGGAAGGTGTCCAGCTTCGCAAAAGCCTAACCCGACAGATTTTTGTTGAGCTGCGATGTGCGACTTCACTGAAGTCTCTGCACCGACACGTGATGGCGGTAATGAAAGAGGAGTGATGCGGTCACTCTTCCCTCTTCGTTATGTACCGCCATCACGTCGACGTCGACGGTGCGCGCTCGAACAGCACACCGTCCACTGGTTCTGCCTTTCGCTTATTTCACCACCCTCCACTCCCTCAAATACATATGTTCAAGTCTGGAGTCCCCGACTTCAGAAATGGAAGTCCTAACGCGATGTACGAGTTAGGTCCCCCTATACTCACAGCTGACCCCTAAACACTGAATACCGCGAGGTATTGGGTATGCCTACGGGAGACTACAGCTGACCGCGTGTCAGTCAAAGAAGCTGTTGAGTTAACCGGCCTGTGCCCAATCACTCGCGCTGGATCGATTTCTATGTCTCCAACACATAGCATCATTTGGACAGTGCGAAAAGACTAAACGTCGTGCATTGAGCCATACTCAAGATAGAAGTCTAATTCTCGGCTTTACGGCAGGTGTTGTTTCAGCGCCACACGAATTTAAGCGCGCGCGCGTGGGACTGCATGAATTCTGAGCCTAGTCACGTACGAGCGCGTTCGTGCGAGTGGGCATCACTCCGCTGCTTTGTCTACTTCTTCTGCGCATCCATTTCTGCTGCGGCTTTGGGCAGGCTTTCCTGCACCTGTGTACCCGTTCTACAGTATACTTATAATCTATAGCGCGTTTCATTTCTTCCCCAGCGCTTCGTTCCTGGAGCCGAGGCTATATGCCTTTCCTCGCGATACCGTCTAGTCGACCTCTGACGCGTCAGACTCATTCGCCATGTATTCGTCATCAAGTTGTCCCTCCGGAGCACCGCCGCAGTTCCAAACTGGGGGCGTAGCTTCGTACCTGGGCGCCTATTGGTAATCAGATATGATAAGGCCCCCGGTTTTCAAATAACCACCACATGGAACGTTGGAAGATTATTAAACGACGAGCAACTGACTCAGTTGCTCCCACCATCCATCCAGGATGCAGGTCGATGTGTTCAGCCAGGCTATCCTTGCGGAGCCGTCGCTGTGGAACTACGTCCTGCCCCCTTCGCAGTATGTTTTGCTTCTAGTTTGAATCGATCGCCCTTCTGACTCCTTGATTTAAATAGACCTAGCCTCTATGCAAATACGCTCGCTATTCCTGTCTACGCGGGAGCTCTGTCTGCCGTCGTCCTCTTTTTACACGCTCTATTCTTGTTTGTCACCGCAAAAAGGGAGCAGGGACCAACGAATGAGAAGTCATGGACTATATTCGTATGCATGCTGCTTAGGATCGTTGGGAGTTTGACTCTGGTAGCTCTGACGGTGGTCACCGCCGAATCAGATTTGCTGATCACATTTGTAAGCGATACGCGTGCTTTTTTCCTACTCATTTACATTTCTCAGGTGTACTCTGCGTTTTTGGCGATTTTCGCGGTATGCGCGCGCCCACGATGGAGTCGTATACTCGCGCGGCATTACAACTTCATCCTCCTCGTCACCTTCGGCGTCTACTTTTATCGCGACGTGTACCCTGTGATGACATACATGCATTCTCCGCAAGATTCGGCCCAAGCCGCCATCCTCTGGGCTAAAGTAGGACTCGTCACCCTCCTTGGGGTCGCTATCCCGCTGGGCATTCCCCGACCTTACGTCCCGCTCGATCCATTGGTTAGTTATCCCCCTCGAAAGTTATACTCATTGATTGACAACCTGGTAGAACCCGGCACCAGAACCCAATCCAGAGCAAACCGCTTCGTTATTTTCACTCGCTGTTCATTATTACCTTGATCCTATCGTATTTAAAGCGTATAGCCTGCCGCATCTACCGCTCGACCAACTTCCTCCGCTCGCGGACTACGACGAGGCCAGGGCCCTCAAGCAAAGGAGCTTTCCATTTCTCGATGTATTCTCCGGAGCTCCAAAACGACATCTCTTCTTCGGTCTGATGCGTATCTTCCGTAAAGACTATTTTGTCCTGTTCATCATGATCGTGCTTCACGTCCTTTTCACATTCGCCGCCCCCGTCTGTTTGAACAGATTGCTCGCCTATATCGAAACAGGTGGGGAAGGTGCAACGGTGCGCCCGTGGGTGTGGATATGTGGTCTCTTTGTGGGCCCGATGGCGACGTCAATGAGTATCCAGTGGTATATATTCACAGCGGTAAGTTATGACCCTCTCGAACACTGACAAGCATCTGATTGCCGGACTGCAGACGCGACTTATTACGCTTGCCCAGGCTCTTCTCACTCAGCTGACGTTTGAGCATTCACTCCGGATCAGAATGAAGGCAGCCACACCCGATAGTACGCCGTCCTCGACACCTTCCTCTTCTGTGGCCGGGTCCGACTCCGATGAGACGGTCCATGACGGTGCGAGCACGTCTAGCGATAACACCGCCGCCTCTGAAGAAACCGCCACCGCCAAACCCGTGTCAGCACCGGTCGAACACTCGGACACATCCAACCTCGTCGGGAAGATCAACAATCTGGTTACAACTGACTTAGAGAACATCATCTCCGGACGTGATTTCCTTCTCTTGGTCGTCTACCTGCCTATGGAGGTCGCTCTTTGCATCGTCTTTCTGTACGCTGTCATCGGATGGAGGTAATGTTTCTTGCTTTTGAAGGCACGGCATGACAGCTAAATTATTCTGGATCACAGTGCCCTGGTTGGTTTGGTATTCATAATGATCATGCTTCCCGTCCCGGCGCTGGTAGCGAAGGTTACACAGATGATCCAAGAGAACAGGCTTGTGAAGACCGATGGGCGGGTACAGTTAGTTACTGAGAGTGCGTCCACACCCTTCCGATCATACATGACTCTCAACTCGATGTAGTCTTGAACGTCCTACGCATGATTAAGCTTTTTGGATGGGAAGCGAAGATGGACGCCAAGCTAGCCAGCAAGCGCGAGGAAGAGTTAATCTGGATCAGGAAAAGACAGATACTCGATCTGGTCAATGGCATAGTGAAGTAAGTGTTTATATAGGCGGCGCGCCCTAGATACTGACGAGCGCCATCTTTAGCTTGATCATTCCTTTGATCACTATGGTCATCACGTTCGGCTTCCAGTGCGTCCATTTCACCTCGTGTTGTCTCCATTTTTCTGACTTTACAGTGTACGTACCGAACCAACATGGGTAATATTCAGAGGCACTAACACATTCGTTTAGACTTTGGTGATGAAGCAACCTCTCAGCGCATCCATCGTGTTCTCGAGCATGTCAGTCTTCGACATCCTGCGGGACCAGCTTCATATGATCTTTGCTTCCGTTACGGAAATCATGTCGGGCAAGGTCTCTCTAGACAGGATGAACAAGTTCTTGCACGAGGTGCGTCTCATTGCTGTCACTCCACACTATAACCAGCTCAATGCCTTGCGAAACAGACCGAATTGCTTGACTCTTACTCTTCGCAAGGGGGGAATGCCGACCTCATCTCGCCGCCTACGCCCTCCTCGGGAATCGGGTTCCGAGATGCATCCTTCCTATGGTCGAACTCTGCCTCCGACGGATCCCTCACTCCATCCAAGAGGAAGTTTTCTCTCCGAATAGACGGCTCGTTGGAGTTCAAAAAGGGCTGTATCAATCTCGTTGTGGGGCCCACTGGTTCAGGAAAGACGTCCTTGCTTATGGCGTTACTCGGTGGGTACCACCGGCTTCACATTAATACGGTCTGAACGTGCTCTAGGCGAAATGCATTTTGTACGGACGGGGCCGAATGGATGGTATAACCTCCCAAGAGATAGTGGTGTAGCTTACGCTGCGCAGGAGTCCTGGGTGCAGAATGAGACTATTAAGGTTCGTCTCTTTCCCTTTCTCATCCATTGTCAAGTTCACGAAACGACGTATAGGCTAACATTCTTTTCGGTTCACCATACGACGAAACGCGGTACCAGAAGGTTATCTACCAGTGCGGATTGGAGCGCGACATGACATTGTTCGAGGCGGGCGATCAGACTGAAGTGGGAGAGAAGGGCTTGACGTTAAGCGGTGGTCAGAAAGCGAGAGTCACTTTGGCGCGGTGCGTATCGCTGTGAAACTACGTGAATACTGCGGCTGATTGCTGTGGTTTTAGCGCTATGTATTCATCTGCTAAAACCATCCTACTCGACGACGTCTTGGCTGCACTCGAGTACGTTTCTCTTTCATTATGGACTGCCCTTGTGCTAATAACGTCATCGAACTACAGCGTGCACACGTCAAAGTGGATTGTCGACAAGTGTTTTTCGGGTGATTTGGCAAAAGGGCGAACGATTATCCTGGTCGTACGTCCCTATCCATGCTCCGCTCGTTCTGCTCAATGCAGTCTCGATATAGACGCACAACATTACGCTTTGCGAACCGATCGCCAACTTTGTCGTATCTATCAAAGATGGTCGCGTCGTCAGCCAAGGAAGCCTCAGCGAGGCGCTCAAGTCTGATGAAACGCTGCAAGAGGAGACCAAGGCTGAGGAGGAGATCCTTGCAAAGGCGGATCAAGAGGTTGATGAGGACTCGTCTTCCCCGATACATAACAGCGATGCGGATAATGCGAAGAAACCGAGCGGGCAACTTATCATTGCGGAAGAGATTGATGAAGGGCACGTTGGCTGGTCGGCATGTATGTTTGCTTTCTCACTTTGCTTGGAATAATTATCAAGCTGACCATTCGACATTACAGTAAATCTCTACTTCAAGGCGCTAGGCGGTGACCACGTGTGGTTGTTCTTCTTTTCGTACATTGGCGGTCTAGTTTTGACACAGTTGTTAAACACAACGCAGACTTGGTGGCTAGGCTACTGGGCCTCCCAGTACGAAGGTGCCGATGAGGCTTATGTTCCTGTATCCTAGTGAGTTCGCTTCGTCTCTCTTCTATGTGTACAGGAATTAAACGCGGTTGTCAAAGCTATATTGCCGTGTATAGCGCTCTGGCGCTGATTGCTGTTATGGTGTACACGCTGGCCATCTTATTATACTATGGAGGTGCCATCCGCGCGTCGAGAACCATTCATCAAAGGATTGTGGGTTCGATCCTTGGGACTACATTGAGGTTGGTTCTGTGTACTCCCGGTTGACGTTTGATGATGAGATTGTTGTTTAGATGGCTGGACACGACTCCGACGTCGCGTATCATCGCCCGGTGCACACAGGACATTCGAGCTGGTACGTCTAACAGGTTTTTGGAAAGCCATCTTGAGCTTACCATCGTTGTCGGCCGTAGTGGATGGCCCGGTCGCCATGTGGTTCCTCTTCGTGGTCGACCTCTCTGTAATGCTGCTCGTCAAGTTTCTTGCAATTGTTACGGTCACCCCGCTCTTCGTGGTCCCCGCCGTTTTCGTATTCGTCGCAGGAGGAATATGCGGCCAGATATATATCAAGGCGCAGCTGTCTGTGAAGCGCGAGATGTCCAATGCGAAGGCGCCGGTTCTTTCACAGTGAGCATTAGGTTTCTGCAAGTTGATGAAAACAATCTCTGACGCCGATTGTTTAGTTTCGGGGCAGCAATCACTGGACTAAGTATGTCTACTGCTTTAGTGTGTTGTTTCTTGATACTCAAGTGGCATTTCGTTAGCCTCGATTCGTGCATATGGCGTTCAAGAGGTATTCATCGAAGAGTCTCTCAAACGTATCAATACGTTCTCGCGCGCCTCCCGGATGTACTATAATCTCAATCGTTGGATCTGTATCCGCATTGATGCATTCGGAGGTCTATTCGCTGCTGCACTCGCCACCTATCTTGTTTACTTCCAAGACCAAGCAGCTGCAACGACTGGTTTCTCGCTGAATATGGCTAGTGAGTACCTGGCCTCGATTAAAGTCGAAGAGAATGCTAACGACCGTGTCCGTAGTCGGATTCAGCGGATTGATCCTGTGGTGGGTCCGTAATCTGAACGAGTTTGAAGTACAAGGTCTGTCGCTTCGTAGTTGCTGTTGGGGTGTCTATCTCATGAAAGTATCTAGCCAACAGCCTGGAGCGCATTCAGCAGTATCTAGGCATTGAGCAAGAACCGAAACCGACTGAGACTGGAACACCCCCTGCGTACTGGCCTGCTAGTGGGAGTCTGGTAGTGGAAAACCTATCTGCGCGGTACTCAGTAGACGGGCCAAATGTGCTACAAGACATCTCGTTCGAGTTGAAGTCGGGAGACAGGGTGGGAGTTGGTACGTCGGATTACATGATTCTGATACGATTGCTAACTCTTGTCTAGTTGGACGTACCGGGTCTGGGAAAAGTTCCCTCACGTTGTCCCTCCTCAGGTGTATCTTCACCGAAGGAAATGTCTACTTTGACGGACTGCCCACGTCTTCACTCAACCTGGACGCATTGAGAAAGAGTATCACTATCATTCCGCAGATGGTATGCCTTTCTTCATTCATGTTGATATTAGCCAGTGTTAACGTTCTCGATAGCCCGAGTTGCTATCGGGCACGTTGCGCCAGAATCTCGATCCCTTCTCTCAGTACGATGATGCAACACTCAACGACGCTCTTCGCGCTTCTGGTTTGTTCGCTCTACAGGCCGAGGACACCACGCATCCAAACGACGACGAGAAGCCCGAGAACCACATCACGCTCGATACATCGATTTCGTCCGGCGGTAACAATCTTTCAGTCGGGCAACGCCAAATCCTCGCTCTGGCTCGTGCCATCGTGCGCGGAAGCAAGCTTCTCATTCTGGACGAGGCTACATCGGCCATCGACTACAAAACCGATTCGATTATACAAAACTCGCTTCGGCATGAGCTTGGCGCGGGAGATGTGACACTCATTACTGTTGCGCATCGGTTGCAGACGATCATGGACGCGGATAAGATTGTATGAATTCCCTTGACTATGTTTTTTTTCGGGGAACGCTGATATGTATGGTTGTTTAGATGGTCTTGGACGCTGGCCGCCTGGTGGAGTTTGATTCACCGAAGGCGCTATTGGAGCTTCCGAATGGGAAGCTAAGAGCGCTGGTGGATGAGAGCAGCGATCGAGAGGCGTTATATACGATGGCAAGGGATGGAAGAACCTAGGCGACGTAACGGTACTGCCGACGTGGGCAGCGATGGCTGTATTCGCTGTTCTTGGGCATGCTGTCATCATTAGAAGACTTGCAGGCTACTTCACACCGTGGTGATACGACGATGATCATGATGGGGATGGAATTGAATGTTTGGTGATTGTGATTTGACTATATGGATAGGACTTTGTGCCCCATGCTGGTAAAGTGTAAGGCAGTCTCGAAGTCAAATGGTTAGTGCGCCAGGATTACCAGTACAACCATTATATATATGCATGGTGTATTTGTGAAAGTTCACTGGCAGCACGTTCTCGACAGTGATTTGAATTTGTCACGTCGCAAATACGTATCCAGAAGTTGAGCACTGTCGTTTTGTCCCACAGTTATCCGTTTGTTGATCTCCACTTTTCATCGGTGAATATCATGTCTGGTCGCGTCTCCAATGCGGAAGCAATCACTCATACAAGTGATGTGACTAAAATGTCCTTGAAAGTCGTAAAAATCGTTCGCCGTATCGATTGTCCAATGAAATTATCAAGTCCACGTTCAATACACTTGCGCCACAGCATTCAACCGCAGGTGAAGTAACCACCTTCTATGACAGATGGGCATCCTTGCTCATCTGCGAATATCGTTGAGCTTCTATGCACAACGAAAATGAACCAAATAAGCTACCTTTATTCGTAGGGCAGTCTGCGGGATCATCGCAGCACTTGATGCATGCTCGCGGACCGGCTGGCTCAATGAGCTCTACGTAGTGGTTGTAGCTACCGACGACAAACGGTTAGGAATGGATGTCATGAAATGCAGTTTAGACTCGACGCACCCAAGGCAGATGCTTCCCTGTGGATTTCCCTGACCACCTTCTCCACCGCTCGAATCATACTGACCTCCGGCATCGCTGGGAATAAGTCGATCCAATTTGCTCGAGTTGATGCACCCAGTTACTGCAACGAGCGTTCAACGAAACGACTCTGGTACTTCTTGAAGGGAAGACATAACCTACATTGAGCATAACGACCGCCATTCGTGCCTGTCCCCGACTGGAACGCGACTTTATTCTTCTTCCAGAAATTCTGCGGCAGCGTTCCTTGCGAGTCGTCGTAACGCCCGTTTGGAGAACAGTAGGTTTGCATCCCGCCTGGATGCTCGCTGTCGCCGACTGAAGTGTGTTCCGTGCGGGGTACAATGATACTGCATCCAGTATAAGATATCACGTCAGAACAGAAAAGATGAAGAGCGCACCAGAACTCATCAATGCTAGTAACATATACAGTATTATCCGCAGCCGCACTTGGTGCGGCATAGGCATTAGCTGCTAGAGAAAGTAGAGCAAGACCGAATATGGATCTGGATGAATGCATTTCGACGAAGATGGGAGAGTCCATTGATCCATGGAACAAAGCGCCTTTTATGTCGCTTCGGTACGGAGCAACGTAACCTGAAACTGTTTCGCTCCAGCCCTAGGCATAGGGCAGGCTCGCTAGAACGTCGGCCAACGTCGATGGAGCCTCGATCGTAATACGAGTATAACCAAAGCGGTGATTTCAAGCCCGAGTGCCGTCTTGTGACGGCCTCAGTGCCTCTCAGTGCACTCCATCCCTGCTCATGACAGCCCTAGGTCAGGTAGGCGGGCCCAAGATCCTTCATGAAACGGTACAGGGTGGCGTCGAAAATGGCTCCTAAATAGCTCAACTGGTAAGGAATTTATTCATGCCAAGCATCAAAAAGTTGGCTGTGGTGAGAGGAAAGATCAAGAGGCAATCAGGGTCGTATAATAATACTGACCGCCGTTTCAGTGTTGCGTCACGTTTCTGATTTTCGGGTTGAACTCTCCTTTCAAAGGGCACTGGCTGCCGTCGTGGCATCGCTATTTTGCCTAGTCTCGTTCAGATAAACCACGGGTGCAAACGAAGATGCAAATCACGGCTACGAAACGCGACAAGCTTCCAAATGCTGGGACCTCAGTACTAGTGCGATACATCCGATTTTCCGAGTCGGTGTTCGTTATATCAAGTATACATGCATGCGACTAGAAAACAAGGTAGCAAAGTACATAAAGTGGAAGAAGAAAAGATCTATCGTGAGGCTAAGAGTAAAACTTCTTCATAGTGTCTGTTCGGAAAACAAAACTGACCTGGGAATACTTATAGAGAATCTATCTGGAGGAGACACTTGACAAGTCGTTGAATAACATGCACCCAACCTGTGTCTGTCAACAACAGACCCTTCTCTGCCAGATAACTCATCCCCACCTTCTCCAGAAGACTCCCCGTCCGCCTCATCATTCCCCGAACGCTTCACAACTGGTCGCTGTCTTTGGCTAGAGCTCACAACAACTGGGAGGGGAACAGGCTTAACAGTCGAAACAAGATCGAATGTCTCTCCAGCATCGATTTTCGAGGCAGCCTTAATCCCGAGAATGGAAGCCATCGAGGAACTGAACGCCCAAGATCGACGGGCAAGAGTAGCTGCTTTTGACGCTTGGAGGCGCTGTTCTTTCGCGCGAGCTGAGAATGATTTGGACTTGACTTTGGCGCCTGCGGTTACAATGTGAGCGAAGGTGTTGCGCTATCCAAGTCTCACGTATTTTACTTACCCGCAGAGCGCGACTTCTTGAAATCTCAGCTTCACTGACGCGCGCCCTCTTCCTTCTTAAAGAGGAGAGCGTTTCATCGTCGGTGAGGTCGGCGACTCGTTTGCTTTCTGGACTACACATCCATGTGTAGTCGATACGAGAGCCGAGCTCGCATTCCAACGGAGGGGCGAGGCATTTGAATCGGTATTCAGATGGGCGACGACGAGTGACAGACCGGGTACCAGCCACTGATAGTACGTGTAAATCTTGTTGGATTGTGTTCGATGCCGATGTTTGACAGACAGCTTCGCGATCTGTAGGATTGTGGAATAAAATCTTGTCAACTCGATGAGGCGAAGGCGTACCGATATCGTCGTGGGTGTGCTGTTCACAGGATACATTACTCGGAGTGGAATCTGAAGCTACAAATCCACGTCCTTTATTAGCACTTCAATTTTTCTCAGCTGCATTGGAAACGCACCAGTAGCCTGTGAACATCCATCATCGACTGACGCGGAGGACTCCTCCTCGCATTCGTGTAGAACGGCCAACTCTGATTGCAGACGGTTTGTTGTACGAGGCCGGCGAAGCCTCACTGTTCGTCGACTCCCAACTGACTTGGATATATTTTCAATGACGACAAGTGAAGTGAAGAAAGATATAGCGAAGGATGAAGACATCGCTGAGTCGTAGAGAGAAGGAAAGAGACAAGCCGGAGGTTGTAGTGGTGAGAACAAAGAGTCTCCGATTGTTCATTGTTTATTCAAGCAATGGTCCACAAATGGTCCACATGCGCCACTGCTCATAACGACCTTGTTGGATGGTCTTCTGCTCAGGTAAGCAGCCTTTAGGTACGATTGATTAGCTTGAAAACTTCATGGAGAATCAAACGAATAGACTTACAGTACTCGAAGTTAAACTGTTGAAAATGAACGTCTGCAATACAATATTACTAATTACTAAACGAAAGTCGTAAGAAAAGCCTTGTACAGATACAGACAACAAAAGACAGACATGATGATAAACTACACAGACCCATTATGAAAATGAAGGACAGAAAAAAATCTACATAGAACCATGAATAGTATCAGTGTCCATGAGTGCCACCGGACATGTACAGTGGTAATCTGGACACCCTCCACTCCAATTGTGCGACATCGCAGTCTTGGCGGAGGCAGCATTTCTTGTCCATATATTCCCTGTGATGCTCGTAACCGCCATCGAGCACGCCTTGGCCACCTCCGTGCTCCCATTTGCCCCTACCCGTTTCAAAATGGTTATCCCTCCCGCGTTAACAATCTCCTTCCTAATCGAACCGCCGCCAACGTCGCCCAAGAAACTGACAGCCAAAGCCATCTCGATGTGGATCTGCGGGTGCGGCTCGTCAGCGACAGTGCGCAAGCCAGCTAAGAGCGCATCGACGACTCCAGCCTCAACCAACGCCTTCCTCGTGCCACTTCCCCACTCCGCGCAGCTAAATCGCTGGACAGCGAAAGCAAAGGACCCCAAGGGTTCAACTTCGTCCATCGGAAGCACACTAGGAAGCCGTGCCAATCCGGTCGCGATTTCAGCTTCAAGGAGTATTTTAGCCATATCACCACTATTCGGGCGCATCATACACCCAACCGCTCTCGCCGTCCACAGCAGAACTCCAGGCTCCGTAGACGTGCTGAGATGGAAAGCCAACAACGGCACACAGCCCGCCTTGTGCAGCGCCTTGGCTAGCTTGATACTACGCGCAAGACGCCCGACAGCGTACATTCCTGCGCAGACATCTGCAGTCGGACCGTCGACGACGGACGAGGCGCGGCGGAGGTAGTCCACGATCTCTGGTATAGCGTGCATGTCCGCGAGTGTGTCCGCGATAGCGTCGCTATGGATAAGTATACCGAGTGTCCAGCACGCCATTCGGGCGGTACTGGGTGGGGTATGAGGCGCGAGCCCATGCTCGATAAGGAGGCGCCCAAAGTTCTGCTTCATGAGACCTAGGGCGACTTCGGTTGAGCGACAGATGCGATTGAGACACCAGAGAGCGAGGGTGGATATTTCTTCGGAAATGGAGGCTTTGAAGATTTCAATGAGAGTATGCGTTGTGTTTGTGCGGAGTATGGTGTTGGCGCTAATGGGATCGTAACTATAGAGAATTAGTAAAAGTAACCCAGGCGAAATAATAAACAACTAACGCGACGAGTCCAAGCGTAACAAGAACGTTCTCCAGACCAGTGGTTTCCGCAGCTCTGATCTTCAAGAGGTAAATGAGTGTTGGTACAAGACCAGCAGTCACTAGTTTCTGCGCGTCTTTGTCCGACATGGTGGCTAAATGCTGGATCTTAATTAACGAAGAGTCGATAACATCGGGCTTTCGAGTCGAGTGAACCTCCGCCTGGAGAGCCCCTGCCAGAAGCACTGCATTCATTGACTCTTTGATAGCATGAGTGGCTGTTGCGTGAGGACGAAGGAGCACTCACGATTGATGCTTCTATTAGAGTGAGCATCCAATAATGTAGACATTCGGTCCCAGTTGGCAGATGATGTGTTCATAGAATTTTGCCGGCGGTTATGTTCCCACATCGCAGAGCTGTCGCTTCGTCCTAGCATCCCTGGAGCAGCTGGGGCCGACATGGCATTATATGCGCCATTCTCGTCAATACTGGGAAACGTCGACACGTTGGGTGTGTAGGGTTTCGCGTAAGAGTGTGAAGGGTCCCAAGACGATGATGACAATTCTATCCAAGGTCAGGCAAGGCTTGGGTCAATACGAAGAATTGTTCGTACCGGAAGTCATGGATGATCGTCCCGAAGCCACAAATGTAGATCCCTGGCGAGAAAACGTAGAAGAGGTAGATGGAGATGAGACTCGCTGAGGTACGTTCATCACAGCAGACGAGGACCGTCGTGACACTGAAGGCGACAGCGAGCTACCAGGACTGCTAGATCGGAAATCTGCGTCCAACAAGGCGGTGGGCGGTGCTTCCAGACGAGTCGGTACAGGAGCAGTTAGCGATGACGTACGTGAGGGTGTGGGCGCATTGGAAGGCGGCGGCGTTGCCTCGTACGCAGGCGGCCCAGGCGAATTTGAATGTATCGAAGAGGCGGTGGGACTTCGAACTAAACTGGCTTTACCGTTGCCTCCGCGCAAGTTCATTCTTCCCATTTCAGTGGTAATAGCGCCATGGTGAGGTACGAGTGGAGCAACATATGGACGGGGCGAAATAGTGTTGTTGCTGGATGCACCTAGGTTCTGCCAAAGGCGAACGATGATATCGAAGCTGGGACGTAGACGCGCTTCGTGATGCCATGCCTCCTCGATGATGCCCCATATGTCGTTTGTCAACCCCACGCGTGCTTCCAGCGTAGGGTCTGGCCGATCAGGTCGGCTGTCTTCATACACGACTAGCTGGTAGATATGCTTCTCTGGTAAGACGCCCCAAGGAAGCGTCCCTGTAAATATCTGTGAAAAAATATGAGAGACCTTGCGTGTGGGAGTAGGAAAGTCTCCGTACCTCAAGAGCGCTCATAGCAAACGCGTAAACGTCGGATGGTTTCGAGACGGCCTGTCACATAGTCAGCACGCGGCAATTAAACGTTGGGTAGGAACACGAACTCCTTTCCAAGCTTCCGGGCTGTAATAGCGATGTGCCTCCTTGTGCGTACTCGGTGCGAGTTCCACTAAACCATAATCCGCCACACAGGCATTTCCAGCGTGATCAATCAGGATGTTCGACGGGCGCAAGCTCCCGTGCGTCATGCCGCGCTAAACGGAATTGAGTTCAAGGCGAGCACGCCATGTAAAGACATACCTCCGAATGTAGGTAGGACATGCCTAAGGCGGTTTGGAATACCTATGTAGGAATTAAGCGCCGGATGATAAAGTGAGTGCTCAAGACAACACACCAATTTCCGTCGGTCAACGTTTGGATTCTCGGCCAGATACTGTCGGACGTTGCCATTAAGGTAGAACTCGTGGACAAGGCAGAGGGTGGGGCCGTTGGGAGGACTCATTCCCACTATCTTTGCAACATTTTCATGGTCAAAAGTCTTCCAAGACTTGATGCGTTCAAGCAAGCTCTACAAACAGATTTAGTGCAGATCGGAATGGAATCGACGAAAGCTCCTACGTCTCCCTGCACCTCCTCTGACAGAACCTTTACAGCTACGACTTTGCCATGAAGATCGCCCTTGTAGACATTGCTAGACCGGCCACCACCAAGCGGCGAGTGTTTATCGTATGTGAGCTCCTCACCGTCCATCGGGAAGATGCGCCAAGGGGAATTTGCACGAGCACTCATGAGAAAGGAGAAATGTTTGTGCCAAGTGGTGCCCCCATCTGTACGCGGAGTATCAAGGATAATAGCAAGGGTAAGACACGCTTGGTTCGGTTCATTTGTTCCCGAAAAAACCAATTGAAACCGCGGCGGATGCAATTGAGCGACTAAGGCGGTTTTACAAAAATATAGCTGCCTGCGACATACAGACACTGGGCCTCAAAGCCGTGTCTTTCTGTGAGTTTTCAACGTTCAGAACACGTCTTTAAACGATGGAGGAGAGAAACTTGTTTTTTGATCGCATCACCGGCAACTAACCCATGTTCAGGGTCACGGTCAACCTGCCTTTGCCTTCTTCAAACGTGCATTCTGATTTTCATTTTTTGTGAACAGATTTGAACAGGTTACAGGGAGGGTTACAGTGCACCATGCATGGGTCGTTCAATTCATCTCACCTCTTCTCCAGGACATAAATGCGCCACCTCCGCACCTATACCCCCAGGAACCAACCAGAAACGTCTTATTTCGTTTACCAATCTCGAAACGAACCGAGTCGATAAATCAGACGCACAGGTCCTCCGTTGAAACCCTGCAGGTTGATCATATCTTTAGCGCGCGTCCTCCTGGGTGCGACATGGAGTCTCAAATCCAACTCAGACCAAGACGTTCACCCTCCGATCGAGAGTGATACTATTTTTTCGAGGTGTCTCTATCAAGTGTTCTTCAGACTTCGTTTGCCTTGAGACCTTGTCATCATGGCTACTTATTCCCCATATGCATCGACCTCTATGCACTCCCCAGCTTCCCCCACATTCAGCCCGATGGAATTGACCAAGGATTCCGCGTACAACTCTCCAGGACCGCGCCAATCTTTCTTTGACTTGACGACGGGAGGTGGAGGTCCACCCATTATAAAACGAGAGCCTCGCAAACTCCCAGGGACCTCGGTGTACCGTACGATCAGTGGAATCCTCGGGTTCAAGGAGCCTCCGAGCTTGGCTCTATGTACGTTTTTTGACTATGCATTGGGTCTCAGCTGCTAATGTGAGAGTAGATGTGATTTTTGGAGGTGCTTTGCTTGGATTTTGTCTGTTCTATGTTCAGATGTTCAGCATGTCCGGCATGAGACGGATGACGATCCCAGGTATAGTCGGTCCTTCCGCCATAGCCTCCATACTCATCGCGACGATTGAATAGGCGAATGGTTCTGGCTCGGATTCAATGAATTCTTTCACGTCAATTATTCTATACACATTTATCTTTCCTGCAGTGAGTTCATCTCTCGTCTCCACTAATATCCTATTAATCGACGTGAACAGTTGGAGGCAGCTTTTCATTGCTTCAATTCCTACCCGCGATTCGACGCGTACGTTACCATGATCACCCGCGCGCTATCGTTTCACTCACCATTCATTCCCCTCATCTAGCGATTCGTGCTCTTCCACCGTATCAACGGTACGCCACGTTCTCTCCCCCGCTCCCTTGAAACCTTATCCAAATCCGTCAGGTTACTTCGTCCTGCTGACTTTAATACCGGCGAACATATGTGGCGCTATCGCAGGGAATAGAGCCTTTGGAGGCGAAATCAATGCGCAATCGGCTTACTACTCTCTCGGCATCCTCACGGTCGGTTGTTTCCTGATGGGTATCTTCAACGTCAAGCGGGACACGAGACAGCACCGCAAATGGATGATACGTACGTTTCCTCCTACAGTTCATCTCCGCATTGGCTTATGACTCCAAATCGATAGGTGGCGTCGTCATCTTCTCAGTCGCAATCACCACGCGTCTGATCGTACTCGCTGCCCGAGAAATAGTGACAGATATTGGGAACTACTATTCGGTCTGTCAATGTCTTCCAACTAATCGCCACCACCTGATTGGTGTTAGCTGTTTCGGTGTGATGAGCTTATGTCCGTCCTGACCAATCTAAACGAAGTGCGGAGTCGTTTCCCGGCCTGTGTGGCGGACGGGGTGGACATTTCGGCGACATTCGTGCCTGTGCTCGCTGACGCGCGCAGAGATGACCTGGGGTACGGTTCAGCCACTCGTGTCACACAGGGAATGGCCCTGTGGTTCGCATTGATAACGCATCTTCTTGGAGTGGAAGCATATGTGAGTATTATCAAGCTTTTGTTTCGCGTACTGATGATCATGGAAAGCTCGTGGGTACTGACGAGGCCAACTACTATAAACGAGACTACGCTCTCGAACCTAAAGTCGTTGAATCCCATGTTGACCTCGGGCCATATCCTATGGCCATAGCAGCCTAGGTGAGGTAGAACTGTCTTTTCTTAGGGCTCGACGGGTTCTGTACGTTACACGTCGATGGGTGAATCAGATAAAATTCAAGAATGCATTAAAAATACACAACATGATACCCTTACAAAATGAGCGACAGTGCGACCATGCATGCACGCAGGAATCTAATTGACAAGATTGATAGGGGGAAGAGACAGTGGTAGTCGCTCGACGATCGAAGGAGGGCGATGCCATGATTCCGACACTAAATGCATGGGGTTGATCTCCTTGACGGCCTGCAGGGAGAAGGGTCGCGCCACTATGGGAGGTTGTGTCCTATAGCAGAACCATCTCAGTACGAGCATAGCGACTGGGGCGTGCGGCACACACCTTGAATTAAGGCCAGCCTTCCAAGAACAATTCGTACACCGCCATATCTTCCGGGAAGATAGAATGACGGGCTTGTAGATCTTTATGTAGTTCCGAGAGACGACGGCAGCCACGGTACCTAATTTCATTATTTTAATTATGGCTCGGAAAGCGGATGACATATTCCCCGACCACGTACCTTGTCGGCATTTTGGGCACTGTCGCGTCTGTGCGTCTCGACTGGCATCCAACGTGAATCGCGTATAGAAGACGGCGACTGTAATGTCAAGGAGGAATGTGAGCGTTTTTGCTATACTGTCAGGATTTCTGCGGCTCACGACATTTGGAATCTGCTGTTCACACGTCAACACCAAAGCAAGCAACACATCGCAGAAATCACCTTCATGTGACTCTGCCTCTGTCCGGGACATCTTCGAGGATGGAGAGGAAGGGGAATAAAGGCCAGAGAGACCGCCTTATGCGAGGGGAAGAAGGTGAAGAGGCGAGAGTGTTGATCCAGCTACTCGGGGCGTTCTCATCGGAACTTTTGCCGTTAGTCAAGGCAGTAGTCATCATCATCCGGAGACAGTAATCAAAGTTTGTTCCTTAGACAGTCTCCTCAGACATTCAATTCAGCCAGTCGGTGATGGAAGTCTTGGAAGCGGAGAGTGTGCTATGCCGGATGCCGACACAGGGTCGCATGGTAAGAGGTATGACGCATCGGGGCTCTCTCCTCCTCGACTCGACTGGAATACTGTCACTCGAACTGCTCGCTCTGTATATAGTCTGGTAGTAGATCCGCGATCCACAATACACTGCGGCGCCTGTCGATATGGGAACCATACTGCTTATTCCAAGTCTCGGTAGCGAGACTTCAGAGTGGCGTTGGCGCTCATCATTCAACGCCCTCTATAGGCTAAATGTTTGAATCTGCGCCTTGAGCTCCACTGCAGCACCGGCACCATTCAGTACCCGCAGACCACCATCAATGGGTAATCACAGGTGACGCGACACGGGCCCAGATCAGTTAGATATGATAGGCGTGTCGTGCATGAAGTCAGTCCTTCCCATGCTCGGGGTTGACGTTGCCTGGACATATAGCGAGCGCCTGATGATGGACGCCAGCAGCTGTCCACCATGTTCACCAAGCCCAAGCTCAACCTGCGCTTCCTCGCTCTGTTGCTCGCGTTTTCTTTTGCGGTCGCTACAGGAGGACTAGGTAATCTCTATGTGATGTGGGTCCGTATAGCGACGCTAAGGAAGGCTCTCAGGACTTAATGCGCTGGTCAAGGCCCAGCACGAGCAGGATCGAATAAACGAGGAGCTCCCAGAAGAGCCGTGCAGAATCTTCACCCTTTTGTTGTGTACAAGGGTTGACATCGATGTCAAAGGTGCGTGCTTATCCCTTGCGTCGAAAACGCCGCTTCTCATGCGACACAGACATCACCGTGCCAGCGTTGATCGTCGGCCTTTCTTCTGGCATCGTCGCCGTCCTATCGAGCATCTTCCTGATCATGCCATTGGTCTCCCAACGTTACGCGAAGAACCCGCGCATGTACATCTACGAGGCCATTCCCCTCGCGCTGCTCTCTCTCCTCTCCCTTGGATCTCTCATACCCATGACGGTGTATTTCGCTGTGCGCGAGGCCAAGGTCAGCGTGTGGGTTGGAAATCTCCAAATCCAACCGGTCATTGTAGACCAAATGATTGATTTCCTTGGGGAGACGACGCAGTATAATCAGATTGGTTATTGTGAGTGGTTCTTCGTCGTCCTTTGAAACATCTCAAGAAAGGACGTAGTGAAACCCTATGTAATTGTGCCATGGATTGGGTGGTACTTTTCTGCGTTTGCAGCTGGATGTATCGTCATCGATGGCCGGAACGGACGCTGGGCTACGAGGAGTAACTTTTCGAATAGTGCAGATGAGATGCGCGAGACCGATACGCAGAATCTTCGTGCGGCATACAGCGACCCGGCCCCGTCGTTCCTTGAAAGACCGTAAGTAGTGATCAGTATCGTATCGTATAGTTGTATCCACCTTTGTAAAGAGTAGTCACTTTAGTAATCATTAGTCTTTTGAACCGTATACAGATCTTTCAATGACATGTCATTAGCTGTTACTTACACGCTCGGTTGCCGAACGACCTTCTTTCGTAGCTGCTGTTGGTCTCGGCTCGGGATAGAAAAACTGCGGCTACAATTATTTGGCGAAGGAGATACCTAAGAGAAGGAAGAGATATTCTTGTGAGTTTGGCAGTCATGAGAGGAATCTGCTGGTCGTGACATGTGAGTGGCAAGACTTCAGTGAGACGGTGGATACTAATATTCGTGATCAAAGGAAGTCGACTGAGAGCGGCGTCGAGGTATACAAGGTCATCCATTCAGTGTGTGTGATAGTTAGTAAGTGCGAAGCGCTAGAGGTGATCTGTGGTGCCAGTAGCGGTGTATAATAGCCCATAATGGTTCGTTTTCAAGCAGACGAAATGCTGCAATGGAATATGGGAAAGCAATGCACTGGTCTCGGTCTCGTTGGCGAAGCCAATTAGCGTGAGGTCGCCAGTACGAGCAGAACATGTAGTTGTTGGCTTTTGAAACGTGCAGCCTTAGGTCCATTCTGAAAACATCATGAGTTCATTGACAGGCAAGGAAGAGAAAAGATTCACTCAATAGAGTATAGTTCGGGGCTCAACGCATTACGGAACACGAACTTAGACTGCCTAGGTCAAGTTGGACGTGATCGTGGCAGGAGCCAAATGAGCCATCGCCAAAAATGGAAGAGATATCGAGGACCCCGGTCACTCTTTGCTTTCCGAGTCCAAGGTGTCTAGAGAAGTCCGCGCTTGTCAGAGGAGAGACGGCTTGAATATAAGGAAAGTTAAGCTTAATTCTTATCCCTCGTTGAACGTGTCGCGGTTTGCAGGACAACTCTGGTGCCAAACGATCACGTGTCAGTCGGGCGACTTGTTTTCAACCGCCATCATCGACGAGGACCTCTGCTCTTTCGCTGGTCAAGTGAGCAAGCTACTAATGTCCCGCTTTTTTGGCTCCCGCTACACAGTCTAATTCTTCTCCAATGAACTCCACTGTCGGACCGCCGAATTGAACACGTTCACCCTGTCGAATCTATCCATACACCTGCAAAATTCCAAGAAGCCGATTGTGGCGCAATGTTCTCCGTCACTGGTGGAGCGCTCTCCGGAGGCTCTCGCGGGTGTCTTTCATTCCTTTTACTCGGTAGACGACGAAGTTGGGGACATGCTATCCTTCTAAGCCGCATCACGCCAATAATGCGTCAGCGTTTTCTTTTTGTAGGTCGTACCACCCGTAGACTTGTGATATCGCTGAGTACGCTTCCTGTAGTCATCCTTCTGAATGACCTCGGTGAAGGCGCTGGACTACTAGCCACATCCTACTGGCACCGATGATCGAGAATGTGATGCGGGGAGAAGTTGCACTGATTTCTCCGGGAAGCACATGGGAACCTGGACCCACAGAAGCATTGCCACCGACGACACGATGTCGACTGGGCATGCGGCTGGCTGTTTGCTTCGGACTGGGAACCTCCCGTCCATCATACCAACATACCAAGAGCACCTTGACGATGTCCAGCGCTCCCAGCGCAGAGAATGTCCCGGTTAGTGCGGCTGATATTGTTGTCAACTCGCCAGAGGTGGCTCGACAGCTGGCGGACACAGCGCCCCTTCCATCGCCATCGCCCCAGGGGAGCCATACCAGGACCATACCGACTGGAGCGGCCAAGCCCCCTAATAACTTTCGACCCGGACGCGCGAAGAAAAGGAACCAAGGTGTTCAAGTGCGTCCTGCAGACGAGTCAGAGGTCGATGATGCAGGAGAGGATGTGGATGAAGAGAGCGACGAAGGGCCAGAAGAAAATCCACCGCCGCAGGGTGTAGACTCTGGCCCACCTCCTGCCCGCAAAGGACGCCGTGCGCGAAAAAAGTTCTTTGGACTGCCCAAAGATCGAAACGCTAGAGGTTCGTGAATGTCTGTTCACGAAATATGCGTGCTCATATCAGCTTAGGATACGACCCTCTGGATTATGAGCAAAAATATCCTCCGGATCCGATTTATGAGGAGGCGCAGCCGAACTCACGCGTGTGGAGGATGTGCCTCGACGAATTCCAGATCTTCGATTCAGATTTAGCTGAGGATGCGAGAGACACTGTCGATGTCCTTCTTGTCTTCGTGCGTGTTATATCACCGGCGTCCACTCATTTCGTCTAACATGCAACGCCAGGCTGGTCTGTTCTCGGCAGTAGTTACTGCCTTCCTTATCCAAACGGCCGACAAACTCGAACCTGACTACGTCCAGCTCTCTAGCTCGATCCTATACGAGATATTGGTTGTTCAACGCGCCTTCGTGAACGGATCAGCTGTTGATCTTGATCCAGTGGTCTCGTCTCCGAATGCGCTTGACTTCTCCCCGCCTCATTCCCAGTTATGGATTAATGGGCTCTGGTACACGAGCTTGTCGCTGAGCTTGATCACGGCCCTTGTCGCCGTGTTGGCGAAACAGTGGTTGCACCAGTACATGTCTATGACATCTGGAACCCCTCTTCATCGCAGTCTGCTTCGCCAGTTCCGTTACGAGGGATTACAGGCATGGCGCGTGCCTTTGATCATCGGTCTGCTTCCGCTGCTCATGCACCTTTCTCTTGGCATCTTCTTCATCGGACTCATCATTTTTCTTGCGCAATTGTATCCGGCATGTGCGTATGTCGTTGGCCTGTTCGCCTTGATAGCGTACTCCGCATACTTCACCAGCCATATCCTCTCTGCGGCGCATCCCCAGTGCCCGTATAAGACGCCGCTTTCCAGCCAGCTCTACGTACTGTTTCGTCCTTTCTTTTCTCCGAAAGGTCGTCCTGCTTCAGGAAGGTCGATTAAAGAGGCAGAGGAAGCAATGGTTGTAAAGCGTCAGAACAATAAGTTTTTCTCTGTCGATGTGCTTGGGTGGGTCTTCGCAAATTCCACCAATCCATCTGCTCGGAGTATCATCTTGCAAAGCTTCGCTGGCTTTCCCAAGCATTTTCACAATGCGTTGCATACCACCTTCAAAAGACCCCCGTTGGGAGTTGAGACAGATTATGAATTCGCCGAATTATTTCGTCCTCTTGTTTCTGTTCTGGAGGCACCACCAAACGATCCGTTCAACGCCCAGAGTGCTTATGCGCTGCTGGAGCGGCTCGTACGGACGGATAATTTTGTTGTCTGCTCAGGCCAGGCATTGTTGTTGTTGAATGATGTGTTGCCAACTCATCCGACCGTTCCACTAGAGCTAGTTGCTGCAATCGCATCTAAGCCTGCAAGAATAGAATCTTCGCTGGCGAAGTTGCAAGCGAAAGAGGTGTTCCTGAACCCTGAATATCTTCCCACTCATCTCGACCTTCGCTTGCACCCTCAGACGTGGATTGATCTAGTCATCCGTATCCTAAATCCTTACCCTTGTGTTCTATCTGAGGATGATGTCCGAAATGGTTCATCGGCTCTCCTTCCTATCATTCAGCTCTGTGCCAACTCCCCATCTCTACTCGACCTGTACAATACAACGGAGTTTCAGCTGCTTCGCGGCGGATTACGCGAATTCCCTGTCCCATTTGACGAGTCCGCAGTTACGTTCCGCCGCGTTTGCCAAGTACCTGCCTTCCGAAAGATGGTTGATCAAAGTCTTTATCGTATATTCCACGCATATGATCACTGGGTCAACAGCGGGTTCGAATTCCGCAAATACCCTGGTTTACGAGTCAGATTGGCCATCGTCAAGTACTACGTTCACCTCACGCAAGGTGGTTGCTCGTCGGCAGACCCCGAAGTGGTCAGTGAGCTGCGACGTTTGGTTATCAATATGCTCCGTGACATGTATCAGAAGGAATATCGTCTAAAAGAGGAGGGTGATGGATTCATTATTTATTACACGCTCCAATCCATGCTCACAAATAAACTGTTACCCGCCGATCCAAAACACCTCAAGCTTTACGACAAGCCGCGGCATCTTGCGTTGCTTTTCATGGCCAGCTTCCTACAACAGACCTCGGTGTACTCGTATGTAGATAACTTCCCTGTGTATTCATGGGACAAGTGGTTTTCGGTACCTTTGCTCAAGCAGCTTCTCCTACTTCGCTATGAAGAAGTCGAAGATCGTACCGATCTCTTTAATTATCTATGGCCAGGTAGCCTTCTGCTGGAACGCGGGCTGTTCCAATGTGTTCCTGCAGCCTATGATGCATTTCCCGAGGCAGACCTTCTCCGTGTTCTAGCACCATTTCGGTACTATCCGACTGTCTTTGGCGCCGTTTGCTACTACATCCAGTCAACTTTTTACTGGACCTCAACCAATTTGACGTCGGAAGAACAGTCACAACAGCGCCTCCCTCGGTTCATGCCAAATCTGATACCGGATGTTGACGTTCACAGGAAATATCTCTTCCGAACAGAAAACGTTGTCCGCATCTGTACATTCCTCCTTTCGGCTCCGGAATCCTCTTGGAGCCGAATTCTCGGGATGTACGCATCTCCACGAACACAAATTATCGAATTCTTATGTCTATTTTGGACAAAAGGCGAGATGGAGCTAACATGGCCTGAGTGCCGTGCCTTATTGCGCGCAGACAGGGAGAGAAGCTACGACATTTCTCTGTACCCAGTATTTGGCCACTCTGAATGCCCATCTACGATACCTACAGTTACGGACGTGAAGAAGAAGGTTGCATACCTAGATGCTGGTATTGACTTACTCGATCGACATATAGACTTATGTCAAGATTTGTAATTCAGTAAGTACGCATCTTGATGCAACGTAGTCTAGGAACTCCATTTATCGTATTCTAATGATTTGGGAACGCTCATGGATTCTGAAAAGCTTATTGGATGTGAAGGGTCAGAACTCATTCCATCCTCCACATGTAGTGCCTGTCCCAGAACTTGAAGCCGATCACTCAGTATCTGTGCTATAGGGATGCCTGTATCTAGACTTTCGAACATAAGACTCTCCGTGGTTCGCTGCTTCTGGAGTCTATGGGGCGAAGGCATTGAAGGTGTCAAATGTTCCAGGCCTGATAGTGATGTTGAAAGCAGAGGTGCTCGTGCACTCGACATGCGCTTGAGGTTCATCTGGCTGCCATGTCTCCATGGACTGAGGATTGCCATCAACAGTGGACTCAATGTGGGTTGCCAATATTCCTTGACAGATGACATCAGAGGATGTTGTAGCGGGAGATGAAGAGGAAGAAGAAAGCGGGGTAACATTGTTTCGTTCCCGGCAGACAAATGTCAGAAGGCGGTGGTGCAGTGAGCAGCAGTCAACGCACCCATAAGACCCGTCTTTAGAGAGCAAAAGGGGGTTCTTTGCTGATGCTAAAGACCGACTTCCTTTAGACAATGAGGCCTGTAAGCGAGATTGTTGGATACAAGCCGGACTTCACGTTCCTCTTGTAATCCCTTATTCCACGGACCCGCACCAATATTCACCAACCCGCTACCGTCGCTACCGTTCCGCTCCCGTTACCACCGACACCACAATTGTATGTACAGAGTTTACCTAGTTCTTTTTCTTACTTCACGCTGCTCTCACTGTCTCCCAAATCCCCATTAGATATTCGATTACTTACAGTATATAAGCTACATACTTTTGGTCTATATACTGTGTGCATTCTCCTCCTCCTTGTCCGAGTCCCAACAGGTTATGGGCCCCGCCTGTGCCTAATCTATCCATCAGAAAACTACTCGCTCGCAAATTGTTCCACGTACCTCTTCACGTCGTATCCCGCCATGTCCACCAGCACGAAACTCATCGAGTTCTTTGCCCGCGTCCCGCAGTGCAAAGCGGATGGGACGAATTGGACATTCTACCGTGACCGCTTCATGTTCGCCGCCGAAGCAGCACAGCTCGACGATTACCTCGTAGAGACGGCCGCACCACCGTCGGCTCCCATTCCCACTGATCCCGCGAATCCCACGAAGGACGAGACCGACTCCATCACGCGTCACCCAGGTGTCGTCCGGTTGTGGAAGGCAAACAAGGTCATTGTCAAGCAGGCCCTTGTGTCAACAATTCCCGACTCGTTGTTCCTGAAAGTGAAGGGAGAATCGTCAGCAGGGAAGATGTGGAAGAAAGTAAAGGAGGAGTTTGAAAAGAGGTCAAAGATGATGACTGTCAACCTCCGCAGGAAGCTCCAAGAGGAACGTTGCCCAGAGAACGGCGACATCAAGGCCCACTTGTTGAAACTAGGTTTGGCGGGTTTGTACCTCAACAATGAGGTAGCCCAGCCGTATGTGGAGGCACCGGAGAGCGCACTCGAGGCTGCTGAAGCAGCACTATCCATCCTTATTCCCAACGAGACCAACTCGGAGTCAGACTACGACTCCATGCCGCCACTCCTTGAGACATCTGACTCAGAGTCAGAGAACAACAATGACCTCCCGACGCTGTTGAGCGTAGCAAGTACATCAGATTGCTCTGATGAGGTGGAGTATTCCATGGTTGAGGAAGAAGATGTTGAAAATTTCAGTGATTTTGATCCCGGCGAAGATATCCCAGACCTCGAGGATTGGTCTGATGCAGAAAATGACCTGGAAGAAGTCATCAGAGATGTTGGAGAGGAAGCATACACAATACTTTTGACATGGTATTCCTCGCAGCCGCTGCCACCACGCTCCCCAACGAACCACAAGTCGACATCTACAACTCAGGCGCGTCTCGCCACATGACCCCCTACCACCATTGCCTCTTCAATTACACGTCCATTGAACCCAAATCCATCACGGCAGCTGACAAAGGGAAGTTCCAGGCAATTGGCAAAGGAGACATGCACATCTACATTCCTGGCAAAGCCGGTGAGAGGACACGGTTCCTAGTCCGCGATGTCCTGTATGCGCTGCAGTTGGGCGTATCATTACTGTCCGTTTCAAAGATAACTGCCGCCGGATATGGCATGTTGTTTCGCGGCTCAGAATGCCGCATTTACGGACCCAAGGACAAGCTGTTGGGAAAGGTACCTGTTAAAGGAGGCCTTTATCACGTTGAAACAGACCCACCTTATGCGAACGCCGTTCACAATGCCCCCATCTCCGTATCCCTCGATGACCTACACCAAATGATGGGCCATATTGCACCCAATGCAGCGAAGCGACTCGTCAAGGATCACATTGTCGAAGGAATTATCCTTGACAAATCGAAACCGCCGCCAAAATCCTGTGACTCCTGCGAATATGGAAAGAAGACGTGCAAACCTGTCAAGAAGGTCAGCGAACACGCATGTGCCAAAGAACGGGGCAAACTTATCCACTCAGACCTCTGGGGTCCCTCTCCCGTTTGCACTCCTCAGCATAAGGAGTACTATGTGTCGTACACGGACGATCACACATGCTACTCAGCCATATTCTTGGTGCGTCAGAAAAGCAAAACCTTCGAAACCTACCAGCAATACAAAGCATGGTTGAGCACCCAGCATTCGGCAAAAATCAAAGAATTACATACCAACAAAGGCGGCAAATACAGCAGTGACGAGTTCAAAGCTCATCTCACTGCATAAGGAACCAAGCGCACAACTACAGTCCACGACACACCCCCGAGCATAACGGCATTGCAGAACAACTGAACCGGACATTCCTTGAAAAGGTCCGCGCCATGCTCCATGCATCCGGACTACCAAAGAACCTATGGGGCGAAGCGTTGAAGCACACTGTCTGGTTGAAGAACCAGACATCAATGCGTGCACTCAACGGCAAGACACCGTACAAGATGCTCCATGGTTAGAAGCCGAATCTTCAAGACCTGCACAAATTTGGGTGCAAGGTCTGGGTTCACAACATGAAGGGATCCAAACTTGACGGACGTGCATGTGTTGGTTGCTGGCTCGGTTTTGACAGCAAGACCAGTGGACATCAGATTTTTTGGGAGGATAACCAAATAATTGGAGTTGAAAGAAGCATAAAATTTGACAAAAGAGAGGACACAAAAGTTAAAGAGAGTATGCTGAATGAGGGGGAGGAAGGAAGAAATGGCATTCAGCAAACAGTTGGTGCTGAAAATGCGAAAAACATACCTAATCCGGCTTCTGTACCTCTCCCGCCGTCACCAGCACCCACTACGCCACCTACTAGTGCACCCATTCCAACTGTTTCCACCACGTCTCCATCCCAGTCCACACCTGCACCCGACATGTCTCAACTTCCCGACTTCCTTGGCGGCTTGCTCCAGCGTGAAGGACTGGACCCTGCAAATATCCGTGAGGGCAAATGTGCCCAGAAGCCATCACAGAAGGCCCAAGAAATGGCCGAGTTGTCCAAGTCCCAAAAAATGTTGGGGGAGCCGTCTGCAGCCATTCCCGAGGCCGGCTACGGTGAACTTGGGCAGGAATATCCTAAAATGGCCATGACTGCGGCCACAGCAGAGTCCGAGGGCATAGAGCCCATCTTTGAGGAAGTAAAACGACGCACAGACTGGCCGTTGTGGCAGAAAGCAATTGAAGAAGTGTTATGAATTGCCATATTTTTACATTTTCAATCTTATCATATCTTATTGGGGGGCTTGTCTTATCAACCAACGGACTGTTTCATCATCTGTTTCGTCACCGATCATACTCCTTTTCATTACCAAAGCCATACTTATGTCGGACACACGGCCAACACATGGATGACATCATACATGCCGATACGGACTTCCTATTGTATACACACCACCAACACTCGTAGCACACATGGTCCTTTCAGTATTATTACTTACATGCAGTTACCACTCGTATTTAATGGTTTCACGGACTAGTAGCATACAACACTGGGTCAAGGGCGTGGAGCATCCCTAGTGGAAACGCGTATGGACAAGGAGTCCCAAACACAGACTTACTAGTATATAAGCAGTAGTGTAGTATCATTGTACTTTAGTTCCGATCTCGTTTATACACCTGGCCTAGCCTAGTCTTACAAACACGAACACTTTCTCCTTTAGTTCTTGCTGTGGTACCTGGTTTAGTCTCGTGGCTAAAGTCAGTTGCTAACAGAAGATCAGAACTACTTTCTACCACCTACCACACATCCCTGATCGTTGATCAGCACTTTGCTGTTTGATCATCGCACATTCCCCCATCCCCTTTCCTGTTTACAGATCAACGGAATCCTAATCCCAGTGCATGTCCGCATACATATGTATTGGTCCCAGTAGCGCTGGCTAACAGTTAGAGATAACTGCCTCGGGTGCTGGAAGTAGCCGCTCTCACGAGAACAAACTTTTGGCAGTTGCACTTCAGTGGGCGCTGTTTACGGGTCAACCCCCGTTCCCAGGAAAACTTTGGCTTACCTCACACCAGAGGGACGTTGGCTGGGCAATTGCGAACTTGTGACGAGCTCTTGGGCTCCGTAGATACGTAGTCAGTAGTCGGTAAAATAGTGTAGACAGTTACAATACCTACCTACTTTACTTACCTTACGATACACACCATCATTCCCCACCCTACCAAGTCCTGGATTCTATTTCAGATCTAGGCAATTCCCCCTTATTCATCCAAACCTCTATTCCCTCACCCGTTTCATTCAAATCTGCATCTCCCATATCCCCACTTTCACCCTTTCACTCTCCGATCTCATCACCCCGATTCACCATGTCCAACAAAGCACCCGAGCCCGCTCATCACGCCGATGTCAAACCCAAAGGCCGATCCCTTGTCAACAAACCTTACAACTATGACGGGGACAAGACCAAGTACAAGAGCTGGTGGCGATCTATGTTTACATTAATCCGTGACAAGAAGAACAACCTCACATCTGACTCTGAAAGAATCAATGTTGTTCTCTCCTACATCCGAGGAGATCACATTGATGCATGGGTCCAGAACTACACGGACCAGAACTTTGACGAGGAAGAAGAGGAATGGACAGTCTCTTGGACGGAGTTCAAGGAGCATTTGAAGGAGCGATTTGTGGATTCCAACCTTGCGCAAGACGCGCAAGACCAGATCGAGCGGTTGTGCCAGGGGCAAGACACCGCTCAAGATTTTTTCCAGAAGTTCGAGGTTCTGCTCACTCAGGCAGAATATTCAAAGGATGACACATTGTCGTGCAACTTCTCGAGACCAATGTCAACGAGTATGTCCGGGTCAAGACTCTAAACGGCTAGTACTGACGACAATCAGGTCGAACGAGTCACATATCACGCTCTTACTACAACTATTACTTCAGGGTGGACTCTTCGCTTCTGTTGCAATGAGATAGCAGATTGATGTTTTTCAGACATGTGGGGACGCCAATATTTGCACCAGCAAAACCAGATAGCGGCGAAGAATATGACCCCGTACGTCAGGCAGATCACTCTTCCACGACGTTTCTCATTCACGCTTGTCAGAAACCCCTTCCCGGAAGATGGGTGCGTTGCCTGGTTTTTTTCTTCCTTCCAGCGTTGACACCTGAGGGCAGCCCGGAGTCTAACATCTTTGGCTTAGAGCCTAACTATCCGTAAGCCCCTTCCAACGATCTTCTACCGCCTTGATCTTGACACAGCGTATAGATGTTGTACTGTCAATTTCCCTCAAGGATGGCCGAAGTTTATCCCCAATGCGTTCGACACAACGCCGGATCGAACGTCCCTCGTTTATTTCTGGGACCGTTCAATGTTTCGACGTTTCTGGCAGGAGGTTCGCATATTTCTTGCTAGACCCAGCCTTGACTGACCGGGGTCGTTGCAGACAACCATGTTACCGTAAAGGTCGAGACGCAGTATCCGTTCAGGGATGTCCTGGTTACAACGGTGACTGCGACGAAGCCGTTCACGTACTATGTTCGCATCCCCAGCTGGATCACTCGTGGAACATTTGCTCTCGACGACGAACCACCGGAGACATTGAAGCCTTTGGAAGGTCTACTGGGCATATACATCACACCTGGCAAGAGACGGATTACGCTCGCTCTACCGTCGCCGATCTCGATAGGTATACTGTTCTGCTTTCTGCTTAAGACCTGCTCTGATCCGCCGCCACAGAAAGTCGCCCTAACAGTAGTGTCGCTATCCACCGAGGGCCGCTCAACTATGCATTCGATAGTGAGTACTGACCTTTAAGACCCATTGAGACTGCCACATCTTTTCGTTAGTCGAACGCACGGAAACTGTCATCAAGACCGATCCTCGCGAGGCGCATGCAGTTGATCTTCAGCTTGATCCTGTTGGGGCCTGGCAATATGCGATTGACCCCAGTACGGCCAAGTACCACTATGACTCGAGATCCGAATCGAACGCGCTGCCTTCGCCAATATGGGAGTCGGGTCGTCCTCCGGTCAGCATCAGTGTATTGGCCTGCCTCATTGACTGGCCATTGGCTGGGGATGTGTTCCCTGCGGACCCGCCCGAGAACCCCGAATGTGTGGGCGAAGAGAAGAGAATTGTTCTGACGCCGATTGGGGTAAGTCCATTGTACAGATGATGATAATTGTTGGTGCTGATCCTTGCAACGAAGCTGAGGATAAGCGAGTTTCCTGTGTTTAGAAGCAAAGGTCTCCGAGGTAGCAGTAGTTCTACCGATAACAAGCAAGTTCCTTTGCATGTATAAACCTGTCCTTCGTAGAGTACTTACAACGCTCGTCAAGCCCGTCTCGCGAGTAAACTTAGTGTGAATGGTGACGCCACGTGGGCGTTTCAAATACCCTGTATGACGCATCTTTCGATCTTGTTCTCTACTTCGACTCACATCTTCAAATCACATTCACCAAAGTCTCAAGGATTGCAGATTTCGAAACCGAACGGAGAACCACAGTTATCCACAGTAAGCCTTGACAACAACGTTGCTTATAATCGCCTGACATCGACCTTCCTCAGGATATGGGATCAAGTCAGTCGTCGTCAGAGGAGATCTCTGCACCTGATATCGACACGCACGACTATGTACCCACAGAAAACGACATTCATCGCCTCCGCAATCTGTTCTTCTCTGCTATCGATATCCCCTCCGAGATCATCGAAATCATTCTCGACATGGCCGAATACTGGCCCTCAGTGCACAGCGAGCGTTTCCTCGACGTCGCAGTCAAATCAGAAGGGCGACAAGGCAGCCCATATCCCATGGCAGAGTGGTGCTACCTCGTATCCCCGCGTGTACCCTCCCATGCCAGGTCTGTGAAAGCCGTCACGATACAGACGGAGAGCTGCGATCAAGGATGGGGTGGAGAGCCTGAACATCGTGGTTCGATGTGGCTTCCTTAGACGGCAGCTCGTATACTGATGAATGTTTCTGAAAATAGGCACTCGTAACGGGTCTTGGACGTGGTTTGAAGCGGCAATCATTCGCTCAGACGATGACAGCGTTCCTGGTGGGTTTCCGAGGTTGAGAACAACCTGCCCGTGGATATCTACAGAGAAGGACTCGGCGTTCTCAGAAGAGCGCGACGCTGCTGTGTCTTGCGAAGTACCCTCCCGACTTGGATCGTTCACGGTGGCATGTTATTTCTAATCTAACCGGCGATGAAGACGTACACGGAGAACGTCGTGTGTTGGACAGCAGAGGATCCCAAAGATATCGATAATGATATTCCTGCTGGTCACCGTCATGCTAGGGGGATATACGGCAGAGAGGCAGATTTTGTCGACCTGATGCAGGGCGGTGACCGTGTGGCGTTGCTTGTCATGGCCAAGGTGAGAGCATGTTGATCGGTTTGACTTTACTCAAACATGGCGTAGTTTCCAATGTGGACAAATCATGTTCGGCAGGCGTCCATTACTGTTCACTACTGCATTTAGCGTGTACATCGTGCACAATTTGACCTTGCAATCCTAGCAACGAATCACTTGTTGTTGTGCAGTTACATTTGACATGTCAGCCGCTTATACGAAGCGAGATTCTGTGTACCATCTTTTTCAATTTTGGGGCGACAGAGGTAACTGTGTGCAACGAGGATGCTCAAGCCTCGTCGCTTGAGAAGGCTGAACTCCTACAAATCGATAGTTCAAGAAAAACAATATTTGCTTCACATTTTCACCGAGGATCAACGAAGAACCTCAGGGCCCAATGATCATTGAATCGTTTCGACATCTCAACATACAAATCACATCGAGCTCTGACCACCGCAATTAAAGTAATCCCCTCTATAACGCGCGAAAATCCTAATGTGTCTAAAACATTCAAAGATAAGTGAGATTCCCAAAGCATGATGGAATTTACATACCTTTATTCGTAGGACAATCTGCTGGATCATCACAGCACCGAATACACGCTCGCGGGCCTCGCGGCTCAACGTAGTGGTTGTACCTACAGCAATTGAAGGTCAGCGAAAAAGACATGCTGCACTGAGCGTGCGACGGCGACGTACCCAAGGCAAACACTCCCTTGTGGATTCCCCTGTCCCCTATACCCGCCACTGGAATCGTACTGACCTCCCGCATCACTGGGAATGAGTTGCTCGAGTTTATGCATTCCTGTTACTGATTGAAGAAATCGTTAGCCCCACGACGGTACGATCATCGAACACCAACATGCATTGAGTGTATCGTTTCCCATTCTTCCCCTTGCCCGACTTTAACGCGACTTGGCCCCTCCTTCCAAAAATCCGCAGGGAGGTATCCCTGTATGTCCGTGTGGTGAGCAATACGTCTGCATCCCGCCCGGGTGCTCGCTGTCGCCGATAGATGTGTGCGGTGTGCGCGGTACGATGAGGCTATGGAATCTGTAAATAAGACGACGGGTGTAAGAGGAAACTTGAAGCGTACCAGAATTTGTCGACGCTGGTGACATCCACAATGTTTTCAGGAGCTGCGCTTGGTACAGCATGAGAGAAAGCAACGAACTATGACAGCGCGAATGCAGAAAAGGATAGAAGGGATATAGGGGACATGGTGGCTATGTCTACACATTCCTGAGTTGATTCGACACAGACCAAGACGAGACGAGACTGTCTTGCGCCACTAGAAACCTGAACATTTGGAAGGAGCTAGGCGGTGTCATGAAGAAGTTCGTGGTCAACGAGACAGGCTCCAAACTGGATTTTGTTGTAAGTAGTGAAACCGTCCGGTGCTGGAGGTGCAACCGCCCTCATGTGTTAGACGATGTTGAGACGCCTGAGAGCCCAATATAGGCGCGGCTTCTCCCACGCCTTTTCCTCCTTCAACAGACATGTATTCCCTTCGTCCAAAAGATATCACCTGGCGTCATCACAATAAGTATCAAAGCTGTATGTTCGAAGAGATCACACGGAGGAATTACCCATACATCGTCGTCCCTCAAATTTATGCATCGATTGTTGAGCAGTGACACGGCCACACATACCCTGGTTCCGCGTACTACAGGCCTTCTGTCCGCCATGCTGGCGCACACGATTAAATATCTGGTATTCTCAAGTTCAGCTTTCCGTCAACCCATTGGATACAATCCTTTCAAAAACTGTCCTGCGTCGCGCTCTTCGAGAGAGCGATCGAGTCCTTCTCTGTAGAGATCTACAGGCAGGCTTCTCTCGACCTCGGAAACGTTCTCATCGTCTGAACGAATGATTGCCACCTCAAACCACGTCGGAGACCCGTTAAGAGGGCCTGTCAGCAGTAAACGAGCTGCCGTTAAACGAGGCAGCTCCTGACCACGAAGAAGCTGCTTACCTAGGCCCAGATATTGATCTGGCGCGCATGCATTAACGAAAATTTCGCTACCCACACGGCGTTTTTTTCGTTAGTGGCTAGCACATCAGCTGCCGTCGCAAATTAAGACCTTGTGATACAGCCCCACCAAGCAATGCCGATGCACCTTCCAAGAATCCGGTGACTAAACGCTAGAAATACATAGGCTGCAAACCAAAACGCGGTGGAAGACTGATGCTGACTTCTAATGTCAACGCGCGCATTCTGCTCCAACGGTGTAGTCATGTCGAACGGGTAACGCAGCGGCGAGGAAGGTGAACTGTCTATCAGATGTCTTGGCACGCGAGTTGTTGAAAATCATGATCCTTGATTTAAACCATGCCAAAGCATATATCCCGCTGAGCTATACAATCATCGTAAGGAACCGGGCGAGCCCAAGCGCGCGCCCACACAAGAAACCCCCCAGCGTATATGCGCCAGACACTACTGGCAGGGGTAAGTAGCAGAAATTACCAGCGGATCTAGGTAGATGCAAGCTAGAACGAACAGGGATATCAGATAGCCGGAACGAAACGAGGATAGGAACAGACCATCCGCTATGAGCAGTGTTCTGATTTGAACAACTTATAACCTGGCCTGAAATCAGATTGATTTTAAAAAAGGCACCGATGGAAACATTACCTCCGCCTTCGAGATATGAATCCATGGCGCTAAACGCATAGCGCTTTAACTCCCTCTCTAGCAGCCAGGCATCGTCGCAGGTGACGAAGCCGCAATCATGCAAAACGCAGATGGCCTCGATGAACCAGAGCCGCGAGCTGAATTCGACGGGGTGTATATTGCTCGTGTCGACCGTATTGAACGCGGCTGTGAGCTCCTGTACAACGTCTGCAAAGTTCCCTAGGCCGTGGAGGTCTGCGAGGCGGACCATAGCCACGGCCTCTGCGCAGTGGAGAAAGTCTGTCGCGCTCTCCATGGCAAAGGCCCATCGTCCCGCCATGCCCTGGGTTGTGTGGAAGAGGGATCCGAGGGCGCCAACGGGTGTCTTGGACGCATCGGGTACGAAAAAGGCCCAGTCCCAGGTGGTGTAGTCGCCCCGGAAGAGGAGAACGGCGTACAGGCTGCCGCCGTCGAGAGATGGCCGCGAGATTTCCTCGGGTGGCGCGTCGCTGGCCATCGCGCTCGACGTCGTCGTGGCCGTCATGAATAGAGGAGGTGATTTTGAGGTACAATCGATCTCGCGTTATTTCGAATTATTGAGTGTGAGTCTAATAGGCGCATTGCGATCTAGAGAATCCCTCTTAGCTCAGTGGTAGAGCGCGTCACTAGTATGCTGTAGGTGTCTATGACGAGGTCAGTCGTTCAAGTCGGCTAGAGGGAAATGATGATCCGTCGATGTGCATTTTTGGCAAACATTTCTCTCATTCCAGTCAAATAGGGTGGCGCAGTAAATCTCTCGCTGCTCGGGGGTGTTTGTAAGTAGTGGCATTGATGCCAATTGCAAGAGGCACGTGCATCGACGCGTGACGTGGCGCTTGTTCTGCCACTCTTCGCGTCTTTGAGTACTTACCGTCCTACTGTCCATTCATGATCGCTTTTTAGCGGTTTGATTTAGCGTGCGTGAATTACTTGTAATATCACGTTGCCGTGGCGTCTGCGTCGTGGCCGTTTTCGTCACGGAGCATGCAGCCTATACAAGTTGCAACTCAGGAGCTTATCAGTCTCATGAAATCGAGGCTTCAACTTAACACACCCTTTGATAGAGGTAAATGCCTGCGATAGAGAACGACAATTATACTGAATACGAGTTAAAGCTCCAAATCTCGACCGCAGAAGCGTGGCGCCGTTTTATGTCCGTGCACGTTATGATACATGGACGGCGTTGAGATTGACGCGCTGCGCGGGTTAGCGAGATGAAGGTACACAATCGGGATCTACGTACTACAGGAGAGGCGCCGTCGAGTTAAAGTAGCCAGACTGTCGTAACGGATGGTGCAGCTAGTTCAAGACTAATTAAGGTCATGATGGTGAGGAAGATCTAGCAACTGAGTGAAGGAGGATCGAGGATCGAGGACAGTGTAAGAAATCTGATCTGGGTTCTTGGCCGGAAAGTTATCCTTTGAAGAGGCAATCGTTGTACTGGAAAGTTACAAGACATTCCAGCGTGAAGACGGACGTTCATCTCCATGGAGTCAATGGAGGCGCGGAGGTGCTCGCTGTTTCCCGGACAGATTGAATAGAAAGACGGCAATCAGTGGCGTTGAGAACAGCTTGGCTGGTTCGAGGTCTACTTACGTTAGACGCCCTTTTTTTGTTCGTTCTACGACTCTCCAGCGTAAACATGTCGCCCAACATCACCACTTTCGTCATTGTGCAAGGAACAATGGCATCCCAATGCGGCAGTCCTTTCCCATGTGCCTTTAGGAACATACGGTTCGGAAGCAATAACGATTTCTCACAAACTCTCCGACGACGACGACAACGACAAGGCCTTGAGCTCGTCGTGTACGATAGTGACGACGACGACGAGTATATCCTTGTGCGATGGCTGGATTCCTTCGCAAAAAGTCCAAGCAGGAGCCAGCACCTAAACCCGCCCCTGCAGCTCCTCCTCCCTCGGCGCCGACCCCATTATATGCACGGTTCGGGGCCAGTTCAGCTGCGCCACCATCACCGACGACGTCTAGGATCGTGTCGGGCCCAATGGCATTGGGAAAACGGGAATCAATATCGCATCCGCGAAATACTGCGTCAGGAGCGCGAAGGAACGTCACAGGGCCTGCTGCGTCGTCGACATCTCTCGCGACGACGAAGAGCGGCAAATACGGCGTGAAGGAGACGTCGGGCGACGCGGCATTTGGCGACACGAATGCACCCCCTGCTTGGCGGCCGCCTGCAAGGGCCAATACGAGAAGACGACAACGCTGGGGCCAGCATTTGGCGATGACGCACCAACTCCTCCTCCATCCAAAAGGGACAAACCTCTTCCAAACATATATCCGCCACGCGAGCCCAGTGACCTGCTTTCGTCCGTTCCTCCCCAGTCGACTCTCCCCCCAGTCGCCGGTTTTCCAACCGAGTGGTGCCTCCGGAAACCTACAATTCACGTACGGCGACGTCAGGGCAGGTCTCTGATCATTCAGCCGCGCTTGTGTCCATTCCCTCGTCCTCTGTACTCCCGCCTGCTGATCCGGAAAAGCCGCTATTTCCGCACGAATCGTTATTTTCTACGCCCAAGGCCCGACCAATACCCACGCCGGATCGCAATGTATCTGTGAATGCTCACCAACCGCGTATACCAACCCCCGCGAGTCCACCACAGCGCAGGGCGCCACACGAGGTAAGTGGATACTTCTTCTTTTTTTCAAGCCATCCTCCTTTAAGGTGTCCCCTTGTCCGGCACTTGAACATGCGCGGTTAGACTTCACGGTCGGTGATCTGCGCGAACCCGACGTAATAGTCCACGCGTTTTGCACTTAACTTTGTTGCGATTTTCCGTCACTCAACCTTTACTTATCTCGCCTGCTCAGCTTGACTCTACAGCGGACCTTGAGCCACCTCTTGCCCGATCAGACACGGTGCGTTTTTGACGTCACCCAAGCACGCCCTTCGCGCTAATTTTTCCTCTGCTATAAAGACCGAGATCTCCCAGGCCGTAATACCCCAAAACATCTCTCAGGCAAACAGCATGTCGACCACGACTACCACGACCATGTCTCCTACCGCCTACCACATGAACGGCCCACCTCGCAAGTCAAACAGTCAGCGCTCGCTCGCTGCTCCTGCGCGAGGAAAGCCGCTCATATTTGCGGCAATGACGACCGTTCCTCAGCCTCAGTCCAAGCCGCGCCAGAATACATACCCTCACAACTCTCCTCCCCAGCAGCAGCACGTTTACCGACATCCATACCCAAACTCATATCCTACTCCTCCGGCAGAGTACTCTCAACCAAGGTCGCGCCAAATTACATACCCTTCTCCTCCTCCGAATCCATATCCCTCCATGCCATTGGAGAATTCCCATCCCCCTGTCGCGGTGCATCAGCACCTCAATTCATCCACTGCTTCTCTTCCCGGCATCGCAACGGTGCTTCGTCCACGAACAATGATGCTCCTCGACCACCTTCGCGTGACGCTTACCCCAACGGCAGTCTCAATGGTCACGCGCCCGGGCAGACAGCTCGTATGGAAACACACCCGCCTGTTTCCCTGCAGAATACCACTCCACCGCGGGCCGCCCACTCAAAGGCCCCATCGCGTACGCCATCGGATACATCAATGTCCATGGTATCACGTCGCCTGCACAAACAGCGTCCTGTGACGCCCGAGGAGTCGCGGGAGGTGCCGTTCTTTGCGGACGACCCGTTTGCCAAGGTAGAGGGCGTGAAGCTGCTTCCTCCCAAACCTAGTCCGAGTAAAGGCAAGGAACGAGAAGTTGAACGACCGTTTACTCCCGAGGTTGTTCGTCCTGTCACTCCTGCACGTCCTGTTACTCCAGAAGCTGCTACGCCCAAAGTTGTACGTCCAGTCACTCCGCCGCCTGCGCCACGCGCTCCTCCGACACCTCCTTCGCCTGAAGATTACAAGCGTGTACGTCGAGGCCATGTTTTGGAAAAGTCGCCTCCCCAGGCCCTTGCGGCATTACCTGTCAAAGAGGATCGACCTCCAGAACCCTTCCTTCTGGACGTGTTCCTCTCCCATGCGGGCATTCTTGCGGCGCTGCTTCCGTATCTGTCCTTCTACGAATGGCTGGTTCTGAGCAGCGTCACAAAGAAGATCAGGAGTGTGACCAGCGCAAAGGGTGACGCAGACCTAAAGGAAGTGATTCTGGAAAGGTACCTGAAGACTGTAGGGTACTCGAGATGGTTGTGGGGTTCCACCGAACCATTGGTTCTGACACTCGAGGTGGGTCAACCTGCTTGTGACAGGATAGATGGCTGATAAATTCCATTAGGACTTGTACCATTACATGCGAGGCGTCACTCTGCCGACACACGAGTATGCACGGACTGCGCAGACCTACGTGCAGACTCACGCGAGTCGGCGGGAGCGCGCACTTGTTGAGGATATGCAACATCTTACGGCGGCGACGCGTTCGTATACGCGTGTAGTCCTTCGGTTGCGCGCACAGGCGGAGAAGGAGACTTCACGCTCTACAGCGCACAGCCCGTCGTCGCGTACACGGTCGCGTGCTTCGAGCCGGGCGCCTTCACCTACCTTTTCGTATTCGACCCATGGACATCGCCCCCCGACCCCGATTAATCACGGTTTCAAGTCACCATTGTTCAGGCTGCGCCGGGCGCCGCTCTTGAGGTGTTTTGTACCGAGTCCGGACGGGGACTGGTTGAGCGACGCGAGTGTGCTGGAGTGTGAGGCCGAGCTCAAGCGAGCGGGCGTAATGCATCTCATGCGCGTCGGCGACGTGGTATGGGATATCGCGGTGGGCGACGAGGGAAATGTAGGACGTCTAGTGTGGGATGGGAGCTATCTCATTGTTTGTCGTCTCTTTTTTTTCCGTTATAATCAGCAGCTAGCTCATACGCATCGTTCTAGGATCTGGATTACACGTACTCGGCGGTGGGCGATTTGCCGCGGTATTTGCCGACGCTAGCGTTCTCGCCTTCGTACTTCCACCGCGTGGTTAGGACGGGGCCGGCCTCGAGCAACCCCATCGTGCGCATCGACTTGGCGCCATGGGGGGAGGAGATCGCTGCTAACTTGCAGCTTCTCCAAGATAGAGTGCGCACCGAAACGTGAGCTTCTGCCTGCCTGCTTCCACTTCTATTCTGTTGCTGACTGCGTGCGCGCCTTCTATAGTCCCCAGGGAACGTACCATAACGTGGTGAGGTGGGTGCACCGGTCGTCGTTTGTGCTGCGGTCGCGGGGGGCGGCGCGGATTGCGATACCCGAGTCGAATGGGCTGTTTGTGGATCCGGGGTGGTATGGGACTGTGGTGGTGGAGACGGAGGGGACGAATGAGAGTCTGGCTGATCTGCAGGAGCGGTGCGGGCCGGGGGCGTTTCCGCCTCGTGTGGAGGCGTGCGGAGCTCGTTGGGGAATGATCGGGATAGTAGGCTTGTGTTTAGGATTTTGAGGGAGAAGAGGTTTGTTTTTTTTGTGGTGGGAGGGTTTTTGCTGATGTTTTTTTTGTGTGTTTAGTCGGCCTGGGGAGATTTGGATTCGGACTGTGGGGCCTAAGGAGCGGTTGAATTGACTGATTGATTGACTAGCATTTATTGTATTGACTTTTTGTTGTTGTAACTCTCACTGTGTGTGTGTAGTAATATTGGCATAGACTGGTAGATTAGGGAATATTGCGATGCAAGTTATTATGAGGACAACAATGAAATGTACTCTGATAATGTTGGGACTGCGACCAGCTTGAAGTAAAAGTGAGCGAGATGATGGGCGACGTCGACATGGCAGTAACGAACGCGGAGGAAGCGATAGAGGCGATCAGGTAGTGCTTCAACAGGACGGTCTCGGCGGTGGGTTCACGGACTGACATATGAATAGAAGTTCGGATCTGTGACTGACGTGAACTTGAACAGACCACAGTGGATAGAGTTGTGTACCGCGCCTAATCAGTACCTCCGCGGAACCAGTTTTCATTGTTACTCTCAACGTAATGTCTTTGTCGCACTCGTCGAACACAGGAGAGGTTCACCACTCCTACCAGAAGGGCTCAACGAAATGCTTCCCAACGAACCTGTCTCATTCCCACAGACATTGTACACTGGCACAAGACAGTTTCGTTTTGCTACTAGTGCCGGACCACCTATAGAAGCCCACCCCGAGCTTCCATTTCATGCCATCGTTCTACACTTTACCTCTCTTCGCGTTTGTAGTTCTAGATCTTGCGGCTATCGTACCGAGCGCAGCGCCGGATGATATCGTGGATGTCACCAGCGTCGACAAGTTCTGGTACGCTTCAATCCCGCTAAATTGAGGCTCTATACACGATTCCATCTACCGCACCCCACACATCAATCGGCGACAGCGAGCACCCGGGCGGGAATGCAAACATATTGCTCCCCACACGGACATACAGATTCCAAACAGGGATACCTCCCCGCTGATTTTTGGAAGGAGGGCCAAGTCGCTTTGAAATCGGGCACGGGAAAGAATGGGAAACGATACACTCAGCGTATGTTGCTCTTCAATCATCATAGCTTTGTGGGCTAACGATTCCTTTCAGTAACAGGATGCATCAACTCGAGCAAGCTCGACCGACTCATCCCAAGCGACGCGGGAGGTCAGTACGATTCTAGTGGTGGATATATGGGACAGGGCAATCCACAAGGAAGTGTTTGTCTTGGGCTACGTTGCGCGCTCAGTGCAACGTGTCTTCTTCGCTAACCTTCAACCTTAGGTACAACCACTACGTTAAGCTCATCGAGCCGCGAGGCCCGAGAGCGTGTATCAGGTGCTGTGATGATCCAGTAGATTGTCCTACGAACAAAGGTACGCGAATTGCATGCCGCTGAGTCGGGATTTAACTCATTTTTGAATGTTTTAGACACATTAGGGTGTCCGCGCGTTATAGAGGGGAATTACTTCAATTGCGGCGGTTAAAAGATGGAATCTATTGAGACCTCGTATAACCTCAGAGTTGAATACATCTTTGATAGTATCTCTACATTGACTTGACCATGAACATCCTTCAACATTACGAGAAACGCTTACTCTTCAACTATCATCCATTTAAAAGATGTCTGCAGCGGCCTTGCTCTACGACTGTATTGGACGCTTTGCCTTCCACTGTGCTGAAAAATGATGGCGCGCTAAATCCCGACTCGTTAAAGCGTTAACATGTCGACTCTATCCGCACAACCAGGGGTCATTGCGGGGAATCTAAGGTCAATTGTGCAGAACAATCTACATATCAAATCGAGTATTGAACAGTAATGGACGCCTGCCGAACATGGTTTGTCCACAATGGAAACTACGCCATGTTTGAGCAAAGTCAAACCGAGTCAACAATGCTCTCACCTTGGCCATGACAAGCAACGCCACACGGTCACCGCCCTGCATCAGGTCGACAAAATCTGCCTCTCTTCCGTATATTCCCCTAGCATGACGGTGACCGGGAGGGATATCGTTATCGATATCTTTCGGATCCTCTGTTGTCCAAGCACGACGTTCTCCGTGTACGTCTTCATCGCGGTTAGATTAGAAATAACATGCCACCGTGAACGATCCAAGTCGGGGAGGGGACTTCACAAGACACCGCGGCGTTGCGCTCTTCTAGAGAACGCTCGAGTCCTTCTCTGTAGAGATCGACGGGCAGGTTGTTCTCGACCTCGGAAACCCACCAGGGAACGCTGTCATCGTCTAAGCGAATGATTGCCGCTTCAAACCACGTCCAAGACCCGTTACGAGTGCCTATTTGCAGAACATTCATCAGTATACGAGCTGCCGTCTAAGGAAGCCACATCAAACCACGATGTTCAGGCTCTCCACCCCATCCTTGATCGCAGCTCTCCGTCTGTATCGTGACGGCTTTCACAGACCTGGCATGGGAGGGTACACGCGGGGATACGAGGTAGCACCACTCTGCCATGGGATATGGGCTGCCTTGTCGCCCTTCTGATTTGACTGCGACGTCGAGGAAACGTTCGCTGTGCACTGAAGGCCAGTATTCGGCCATGTCGACAATGATTTCGATGATCTCGGAGGGGATATCGATAGTAGAGAAGAAGAGATTGCGTAGGCGATGGATGTCTTTTTCTGTGGGTACATAGTCGTGTGTCGCGGCATCAGGAGCAGAGATCTCCTCTGACGATTGACTTGAACCCATATCCTGAGGAAGGTCGAACGACTAAACCCAACTTTGTTGTCAAGGCTTACTGTTGATCACTGCAGTTCTCCGCTGGGTTGTCTTCGACTTCTTCAGTTCTTGGGACTTTCAAGGGCGATTTGAAGGAGTCGAAGTAAAAGGACAAGATCGAAAGATGCGTCATTGGATGCTGTATGTGAAACGCCCACGTGGTGTCACCGTTTCCTCACAAGACGAAAACGAAGACTGTGGAAAGTACTCTACGAAGTACAGGTTTATACATACAACGGAACTTGCTTGTCATCGGCAAACCTACTGCTACCTCGTAGACCTTTGCTTTTAAACACAGGAAACTCGCTTATCCTCAGCTTCGTTGCCTGAGGAAGAATCAGCACCAACGATTCTCATCATCTGTACAATGGACTTACCCCGTACGGCGTCAAAGCAATTATCTTCTCTTCGCCTACACACTCGGGGTCTTCGGGCGGGTCCGCAGGGAACGTATCCCCAGCCAATGGCCAGTCAATGAGGCAGGCCAATACACTGATGCTGACCGGAGGACGACCCGACTCCCATATTGGCGAAGGCAGCGCGTTCGATTCGGATCTCGAGTCATAGTGGTACTTGGCCGTACTGGGGTCAATCGCATATTGCCAGGCCCCAACAGGATCAAGCTGAAGATCAACTGCATGCGCCTCGCGAGGATCGGTCTTGATGACAGTTTCCGTGCGTTCGACTAACGAAAAGATGTGACAGTCCCGATGGGTCTTAAAGGTCAGTACTCACTATCGAATGCATAGTTGAGCGGCCCTCGGTGGATAGCGACACTACTGTTAGGGCGACTTTCTGTGACGGCGGATCAGAGCAGGTCTAAGCAGAAAGCAGAACAGTATACCTATCGAGATCGGCGACGGTAGAGCGAGCGTAATCCGTCTCTTGCCAGGTGTGATGTAGATGCCCAGTAGACCTTCCAAAGGCTTCAATGTCTCCGGTGGTTCGTCGTCGAGAGCAAACGATCCGCCAGTGATCCAGCTGGGGATGCGTACATAGTACATGAATGGCTTCGTCGCAGTCACCGTTGTAACCAAAACATCACTGAACGGATACTGCGTCTCGACTTTACGGTAACATGATTGTCTGCAACGAGTCTCGTCAGTCAAGGCTAGGTCGAAGCAGGACTATGTGAACCTCCTGCCAGAATCGTCGAAACATGAAACGGTCCCAGATAAACATGAACGAGGGACGTTCGATCCGGCGTTGTGACGAACGCGTTGGTGATGAACTTCGGCCATCCTTGAGGGAAATTAACAGTACAACATCTATACGCTGTGTCAAGATCAAGGCGGTAGAAGATCGTTGGAAGGGGCTTACGGATAGTTAGGCTCTAAGCCAAAGATGTTAGACTCCGAGCTGCATTTAGGTGTCAACGCTGAAAGGAAGCTAAATTCAGGGCAAGAAAGCAACGCACCCATCTTCCGGGAAGGGGTTTCTGACAAGCGTGAATGAGAAACGTCGTGGAAGAGTGATCTGCCTGACGTACGGGGTCATATTCTTCGCTGCTATCTGGTTTTGCTGTTGAAATATTGGCGTCCCCACATATCTGACAAACGTTCAACCGACTGTCAAAATAGAACAGAGGCGAGGAACCAACCTGAAGTTATTGTTGCCGGAAGAGCGTTATACGTTACTCGTTCGACCTAATCATCGTCAGTACTAGCCGCCTAGAGTCTTCATCCAGACGTACTCGATCTGCATACTTGAGGTCCCCGGAGACTTGGTACAGGTAAGATCCTCTGGAGGGCTGTCAGCGCTAACGTCAGAATCGCCGATCTGAAGAACACGAACGAGAACATGAGTTCCTAGAGCCTCGTTAGCCCTGCCATGTCATCCAAAGTGCTGTACTCACCACCACGAGACACAACTCGGAACTGAAGAGGATCATGAGTGATGCGTAGTGGGGATGCAAATATACGTACTGACCCTCTTGCGGCTGCTAGCCCAGAAAGCATCTCATCGGCACCGAATGCCCTGATGGTCGCCCATGATATTTAAACATGAGATCCCAACCTTTGCTGGCGGCGTCCAAGTCTGCCGTTGAATTAGAACAAGGCACACAGTCAGCGGAAAAAGACGCGCCAGACGCGTTATGGGTAAATCGATAAGTCGCCGGCAGCGCTTTCATTCCTTCAGCCATGTTCACGCCGTGCCACTGAAGACATATCAGTGACGATTGGAGTTTATTGCAAGAACACGTACGAAGAGTTCTTGTCCGAATGGGTTCTCCAGGGTCTCCACTTCCAATCAACGGCTAGTGAGATCCCGAACGGGGGATAAATGTATCCCGAGCTTACCAGCGACGGTAGGGAAATACTATAATGCTACCGTTGAGTCCAGAAGTGGCGCTGTAGGCGATGCTTCATACCTCTTCAGCAAAGATCGTCTCCCATGGAGCACCGGTCCACTTCAGGAGAATCATTGTATCCACGAGAAGCTCTTCCTGCCCTTCCGGATGATTGTCATATAGCCTGGATGAGAACTTAGAGACGTTGGTAAACGACTAGAAAAGACGTACCATTGCAAAGCGATCACAAATCTTCCCATCGCGTTGCGGCCCAATCATCAACGCCTTCGCCTCTCTTCAACATCTTGTTTGCGACCTTCACAAATCGATGCATTGCATCTACGACTCGGTCCGTTAAGCTAGGGTCAACTTCCACCAGTTGGATTGCGCCAAAGAAGAACGGGTAGCGACCCCACAAGAATCGCGGTTTCTCCGTTCCAACTTCCGGGCCTAGCCAACCTGTCTCATCTTGATGGTCGAGGACGTACTCAAGGAAGTCGTACGTCTTCAGGATGAGCTCTGTGTTGTTCACAAGAACGCTGTTTGGGACCATGGCGTTCTGGCCTATGTCAGACGAGGGATATCAAGGACTATGCGATACGTACAAACCAGTAGCTTCCCGCTATAAGGCAGTCAGGCGCTAAGCCATAGCAAGTGAGAATCAAAACACACCTTCCTCTAGGTACGAATAATAAGAATCGCCTCCCCACCAATCAGTGTTCTTTACCCTAACGCGCATTCAGCACTTTGCGGTGTTGAAAACGAACGTGTCTCACAGATCATAGAACTCGTGCATGTGTCCAGCGACGCCATCAGTTTGAACAACGAGCTGAAGGTGTATTAGCACAGACGTTAGAGATAATACAGGTGCCTCACTTGATCATAGAGCCACGCCGTCGGTCGAATCTCCCCAAGCGGGAGTGCTGTGAACTGTGGTGGGGCGACTAGCAGAACGGTTCAAACTTCACGACCTGTTATGGCGAAGGAAAAGTGGTACACACGAGATGATGCAGCGGCTCCCAGCGCGACAAAAGGCAGGAAGAGTCCGACAGCCATTTCGTGGCGATATGGTGGTGGGAGGCAAAGATACCTGCGACATGATTAGGTCGGTTGACCACACGATGGTGATAAGGCAAAAGAGCGAACCTGATGCCGGCACTGGCAAGCGGCCCGAGGATAGAACGTGCCTTCCATAACGAGTACTTATAGATGGATTGTGGCTGAACAGAACGCTCGTTGTCCCGAGTCTGGCCTGGCTCTAGAGTATACCTAAGATGCCATTGCTGGTCGCAATCAATGAAGTTTCGGATAAACGAAATTGAAGACCGGGTCAAGGGCATTTGGGGTCCGGAAGATATTGTCTATGGGTAACTTACAGGTGCATTCTTACTAGGTACAGCACTTGTTGTACGTCTATTTTTTGATGGCCTGTTGTTATGTTATATTTGACCGCTGCTCACAGATTTCTACCTTACTCTGTACAATGTACATAATATATGGCTCTTGACACGCTTACGACTCTTCTACGCGTCTCAACCGTTTCTTTTTCTGCGGACATTGTGATGCGCCACAAACAGACACGAGGCTCCCGGCTGGCCATTTCATCTGGGACTCCGTGCCTTTATGTGCATTGTAGCACTCCACTACAGAGGATAATGCTATATAAGTGATGCTTCTTGTTTGTATGTCCGTTAAATAATCTGGCAATGACTTCAAACTTATCGTGCAAACAGACCTCATCTTCAACCGAGAGCTCCTCAATCTCTGCACAGACCTCGAATCATCACTCGCCGCTACCAATTAGATATTCAATTGAATGGTGCGTCCACTACTCCTCCTGCAACACCACAGTCTAATATTTGTCTATAGTGATTCAGAAGCCAAGAATCCTCCATATTCAAACCTAGAGCCCTCTATCAACAACTATTTTGGCTCTATCTCTCATGGTACCATCTCCGTTGTATCTTGTCAATGAGGAGATCATATTGAAATGATGACACACATAGAGTCCATTATTGACACAACAGATCACGGGGACATTATGGACGGAACAGGATGGCTGTCAGATATGGAAGAAGCCCACATAAAATCACCCGCAAATGCACTCTTGATATCATTATCAAGTCCGGAACATTTTCCACTGTGGCTGCTTTCGTCACTTTCACCAAATCATTAATGGACAAATCATGTCGTTCTGTTACACTTAACATCAGAGAAAGACATTGGCTTGGGTTCCACTTCTGGGATACACAACAGAACACATCATCTGCAACGTGACAATGGCAAATGTTGTACTGGAAGTGCTGAATCCTGCCGAGCTGGGACCTGTTAATGATGCTTGCCAACTGCAGTGTAAATTTAAAGGGGAAGAGTACTGTAGCAATTCGACCGTAACTTCACACCATGTGATGCGTTATGGTGTGAAGTTACAGGATCGAGCTTCAGAACTCACTGTGATCCGTGATGCAATATCCCTTAGCTTCACGGTCAATTTATCAGAGCTATGACATAAGTTTCATGTGCCGTGTAAGCCAAGTCTCTTAGAATATCCAAAGGAAGGTCTATATGGAGATAAAGAAAAAATGTGAATCCGGCAGTACAACGCGCTTCCGGATTTCTTAATCGTATGTGAACCTCGCCTTGTTTTGTAGTTCTCTGCTGATGTCTTATAGATCTCTTTCATACCTACAATAAGCCCATGTACGACGTCTATGCTGAGCACCAGCAACAGCTTCATGCATCCAACCCGCGTCTCCGGCAGAATTTCGCAAACAGTGTTTTCTGCTGTCTTACTGTTAATAGCGGCCCCAGGACTGTCACGGACCCGCACGCGGATAGTGCCAACCGCCCTGATGGATGGTGCGGTATTACCTGTTGCGGTCCTTTCGATCACAAGCGCGGCGGTCAACTCGTTCTCTGGGACCTAAAACTCGTCATCGACTTTCCCCCCGGTTGCACAATCTTCATTCCGTCCGCTCTTCTTGTTCATTCTAATTGCCCAATTCAACCGGGTGAGCGCCGTTACTCGATGACTGAGTACACTGCTGGGGGATTGTTTTGTTGGGTAGCAAACGGATTCCAGACCCAGGAGAAGTTCTGGGAGAATGCTTCCGAGGAGGAACACGCACAGTGGCTGACTGATCGTGCGACTCGCTGGGAGCGTGGTCTTGCACTCTTCCCTATAATTCCATAAGTACTTCGAACCGTATTCCTCTACCTCGCTATTGGGTTCTTTCTTGTATTGTATTGTAGTGTTACCTTTGTAAACATGTATTTTGTCAATTTAAGCACCTGTGTTATGCTGTTTGCCTTCCTCAAGTATGTATTAAACTCTATAGTAGATGTAAGTCAAGTAGAAGGTGGTAAACTACGAAAAATTAAGCTATTTAGTGCATGAAAAGATATAGCTTCATGAGGCTCCGTGACCCAATATGGGACATGTATAGCTTCACTTCACACTCGACCGTAATCCGTTATCTGAATTAGCGGTCGAAACACTACAGTATGAGTATGAGTATGAGTTGGGGCTGACCTCCACTATTACATAATGGTGACAGTATTGGCTCTGTATTAAATCTATACCTACACCCTGATCAAGACCACGCTCAGGCAATATATGTTCTGAGACATCTGCTTTCACTAGATGCCACTATAATGTTGGGGAGGAGTATGGACATTGAGACACTGTTAACCACTCACCCTTCCATACTTCCCGTGTTCTTCAACAAGGCTGGCTCAAAAAGGGGGCTTGCACTATGTAAACCACTAACAAACATCCGTAAGTCTGCAGGCTTCACATTACATTTGCTGGACTCACAGCCCTCACCTCTATCTGTAGTTGGATCATTGTCCGCCTTCTGTGGCCAACTTTTGGATACACTGGTCTTGCAAGTGATAAAAAATGATGTGAATGCCCTTCTTGATTGGCTCCTAGTACAAACAGATCAGCCAAGTGTCTTGCCACAGAAGCTGATTCTGTGATTTTACATGGAAGCTCTGCAGAACATTCAATATCAACATTGGCAGAAACTAGCTTGAAGGTCTTGAACTAGGGGACCTGCTAATAAAAAAGCTCTAGCTACCTGACCCACAACTACTGCATGAAGCGGCCATAATGGTGGGGAACCAATCACCTGATACTTTGTTAACGCTCTCAATCTTGCTGTTGGATGCTACGAGTTGAAAACTAGGGAATTTTGTGCAGAGATAAAAAGTTAACCCATTAGAAGAAGTACTTTACAAGCAATCAGTAATGTATCTGTCAAGTAAATCTATCTCAGTAACCAGGTATCCATCTCATCCACTTCTTTGGGTGTCGGTATCACAGAAGGATTATGTTTGTAAAAGATGGGATATAAAGGAATCATGAAACTATTGTCCTGGGCTGTGTACAACATCACACGACACTCAGACTACATCACCTCTTTCTTGCCCTTCATCCAAAATAAACCTAAAGATTCAACAACCTTTGTCCTAGGAGATGCATACTGTAGCAATTCGACCGTAACTTCACACCATGTGATGCGTTATGGTGTGAAGTTACAGGATCGAGCTTCAGAACTCACTGTGATCCGTGATGCAATATCCCTTAGCTTCACGGTCAATTTATCAGAGCTATGACATAAGTTTCATGTGCCGTGTAAGCCGAGTCTCTTAGAATATCCAAAGGAAGGTCTATATGGAGATAAAGAAAAAATGTGAATCCGGCAGTACAACACGCTTCCGGATTTCTTAATCGTATGTGAACCTCGCCTTGTTTTGTAGTTCTCTGCTGATGTCTTATAGATCTCTTTCATACCTACAATAAGCCCATGTACGACGTCTATGCTGAGCACCAGCGACAGCTTCATGCATCCAACCCGCGTCTCCGGCAGAATTTCGCAAACAGTGTTTTCTGCTGTCTTACTGTTAATAGCGGCCCCAGGACTGTCACGGACCCGCACGCGGATAGTGCCAACCGCCCTGATGGATGGTGCGGTATTACCTGTTGCGGTCCTTTCGATCACAAGCGCGGCGGTCAACTCGTTCTCTGGGACCTAAAACTCGTCATCGACTTTCCCCCCGGTTGCACAATCTTCATTCCGTCCGCTCTTCTTGTTCATTCTAATTGCCCAATTCAACCGGGTGAGCGCCGTTACTCGATGACTCAGTACACTGCTGGGGGATTGTTTCGTTGGGTAGCAAACGGATTCTAGACCCAGGAGAAGTTCTGGGAGAATGCTTCCGAGGAGGAACGCGCACAGTGGCTGACTGATCGTGCGACTCGCTGGGAGCGTGGTCTTGCACTCTTCCCTATAATTCCATAAGTACTTCGAACCGTATTCCTCTACCTCGCTATTGGGTTCTTTCTTGTATTGTATTGTAGTGTTACCTTTGTAAACATGTATTTCGTCAATTTAAGCACCTGTGTTATGCTGTTTGCCTTCCTCAAGTATGTATTAAACTCTATAGTAGACGTAAGTCAAGTAGAAGGTGGTAAAACTACGAAAAATTAAGCTATTTAGTGCATGAAAAGATATAGCTTCATGAGGCTCCGTGACCCAATATGGGACATGTATAGCTTCACTTCACACTCGACCGTGATCCGTTATCTGAATTAGCGGTCGAAACACTACAGTACAATCCAGGAAGTGCACTGAAGGAGTCTTCTGGGGCGCTATGCAGATATGTAAAATGTTTTCTGTCTAGAAAAGGTACTGTAGCGTTTCAACCGTAACTTCACAGCCTGTGACCCATTATGGTCTGAAGTTACAGCAAACAGCTTCACAGACCCTTAAATTACCTTTTTTGGACAGTTCCGCTTATAGCGGGACCTGAAATTTCCTTATTTGGAGGCTCGTGCCTGACCAAAGTGGTCCGTGACCCGTTATGATGTATATATAGCTTCACTTCAAAGACCCCCGTGACCCGTTATGTGAATTTGCGGTCAAAACACTACAGTATTGCTTGTGGGCATTGAGGTTTAAAATGATACACTTCCAAAAAGGGAGGCATCACTTTGGTTGTTCTTCTATAGTCTCATACCATTCAGCTGTGCCCACTCTAAAAGAGAACCCGTGCACAGCAGTCTGGGATCCAACAAGCCAATTTGGCAGGTAGTTAACTTTGGCTTTATTGGGTCACATGCATCCTCTGCCAGGCAAGCTGCAGAGAGTGACAGAGCCATCTGGAGTTGTCATATCACCCAAATTTGAACCGTGTTTGGAAGGAGAACAGAAATACATTCAATTTTTTTGGCCCTCCACAAAGCAATGAACATGCTAGTAAGTATATCTAATCATCCTGAGGGGGCACAGAGTGAGTGTTGAAGGATTGGAGAGGCCAATATGCATGCCAGAAAGCAAAGTTAACTACCTGCCAAATTGGCTTGTTGGATCCCAGACGGCTGTGTATGCTAGTTCTTCTGGCGATATGAATACCCATTGAAAAATTGACTGGACATAGTAACAAACAGCGCCAGAAACTGTAAAGTAGTAACAAAATGGTGCTAAAAAATACAAAGAAGGTCTGCTTCCACAAACAAATGATATATTGCAGGAACTCGCTGAAAGAGTCCACGCTCAAGTAAGAGACTGCCGGGTGCAATATAATCATAAGCATCAGTGCAATCTCCAATCTCCTCTAGGCAAAATAGTAGAAGATCCCTCAGAAATGATATAGAGAACCATTGCTCTCATCAAAATCCACTGAAGACATCTATATATGAGAACAGAGAAGCCTGCTCCAGAAAGCAAGAAATGAAGATCAAGGCAAGGTGTTAAGGCTTATTATCAACTTTGAGAGACTTTGGATTATAAGTAAGTCCTGACAAACAAGATAGAAGGTGTATCCTTTGGTCAAGTCTAAGTGTTCCTGAACAAAATGTTCCTTTAGGCTGATTTCACAAAACATGGTGCTGACCAGACGCCCTAGTTTACGTACAATCATGGACGCAAAGAAGCAATTGCCAAAACAGAAGAGGGGCGGTCACGGACCCTGATCACTCGGTTGGCTCAATGTTCATACTTAAGAGGAATGATGATTGTCCCTTACAGGAGAGTGATACATGAGCACAAAAGGCGACAAGGATTCAAATCCAAGATAATACCATGTGCAATAGAATCAGAAGCGCTGGATCCGTCACCAAAATTTTGACGCCACATCATTCTTCACACATAATTTAGGTCCCACGGTGCATTGAAATCATAATTTAGGTATTTGTATCCTCTTCCATGTTGACTACAGCTGCTCGTAGTATACCATCAGTATCTTTGACCCTCGGGCACCAAACGGACATCATAGCTTTGTCCCTCCACCAGGTCTACTATTTCCCCGGGCCCCTTATTCTAAGCCGCAGCGGTTAAGGCGCAATTCTTCTTGTTTTGGGACACTCAGTGTACGCGGACGTTGTATTTCAATCAAGTGGCCACAAAGAGCAAAGCCACCGGTAATGCAGAAGAAGTCACCTGATGTATTAGTACTAGGTGTACTCCGTACTACCTTCTCCCTCGTCGAAGCGCATCGCGGAGACAAGAACAAGTTCGGCGATCATGGTCAAATCGAAGTCAACCGATCACGTGTCCGTCGCGCGACTTATTCCCGACCATCACCATTTGAACTACCCATGGTCTTTCACTGGTCAAGTAAGCAATCCGTCTATGTCTTTTGGTTCTGGCATTCTGCTAACAAAAAAATCTTCAAATAGCTCCACAACGTCGAATTGGACATGCTCACCTCGAGCCCATTCCTGTCGAAATCTATCATGAAATTTTCACCTACATCGAACCATCTCCAGATTCTTCGGAAGCCGATTGTCGCGCGACATTCTCCTCCATCGCCGGAGTCTGCAGATTCTTCGCCGCAGAGGCGCTCCCCCATGTTTTCCATTCCTTTCACGTCGCCTGTCACTCGCCTGGGAGTCGTAACGCGATGAAGTTATGCAGAGAAATCAAGAACGACAAGCCGCTTGCCTCTCACATTGCCACGCTCATTAAAGAGTGTGTCTTCAGCGGCTGGGTGTTCGACGAAGAGAACCAGACCGAGGAAGCTGCGCTCGCTGCCCTGTTGAGCCTTGTTCGGAAGGCGATTCAGAAGATGCCGGAGCTGGAGAGCATTAAGCTAGAGAATTGCAGCGTATCAAACGCCGTGGTGAAGCTCGTCTGTCAAGCGCCGGGCCTTCGTTCGTTGCATCTCTATCAGTGTCGCCTGACGAGTCTGGTTGACGACAAAATTTGGGACAAGCTCACTTCAACGCGTATTGACCACCTGACGCTGATTGATTTGCAAGATGAGGCCAACGAAATTGAGAGCGGCTCTCTGATTTCCCACATTCCCTTGCAGCATCTCGTCTCCTTGAGAACGAACTATTGTGCGGTATTGGATAACCTTACTGGCCCTACAAATCACCTCCAGCGCCTCGAAATCACTGAGTACAGATATTCCATGGATGGCCTTGTAGCTCTGGCGGACGCCATCGGGCGACTTTCTTTGCTCACGCATCTCAGCATTCACCGCCTCACCAAAGTCACACTCGCATTGAACGACAGCCCGGGTCCTTCCATGCCTACACATTTCACAGTCATATTTCTTCCTTCTCTTCGCTCTCTCCTCTGTCCAGGGAGTATAGCGGCCGCGATTCTGTCCCCAGCCCCAAATTCACTCATGCACCTTGACCTGACGGGAAAGCATGTCATTGAGAGTACCTTCTCGAATGTGCATACCCCTTGGTGTTTTCCTACGCTCGACAATGTCCATGTGGACGGATTAGAAGAGTTGGTACTGCCAACGCACGGCATGATCAAAGGAGCCTTCCCGTTCAATCATCCGCACCCGCTTCTGAGAAAGCTCACGATCATTCGTGAGGACCTTGGCAAACAAAGTTTTGCCTTGAGTTGCATCGTAGTATGTCCTTGTGTCGTTATTCTCGATGCGAAGTGCTCATGTTGTCTTAGATTCTGCAAGCTGTATGCACTGTATCTCAAACTGCCAACATCCCCCCACTTGTCGAGATATCGTTCATTTCGGGATCCGAATTGCGATGGCTTCTGGATCTGCCCTCACAGCGTAACGAGATCCAGTGTTTGTCCCCATTGTTCCCCACACTGCGTGAAGTACAACTTGAAGAGTGCGTTTGCTGGGCTCTCGTTGAAGGGAGCTGGGAACCCACTATCCTCCAGCCGAAGACGCTGAGGCATCTCATGGCGGAGTTTCCGGAAGAGTGTAAGGACTATGGTAGATGCATCGCGCGCTATTGTTAACTCGAACACTTCTTGTTTTGCATTTGATAGGCTGAAGGTCATTACTCGTACAGCAAAGAATTGAGAATTTCATCCTGGAGTATTTGAAAACAATTTTCATCTTTTATATACCTTCCTGGTCTCATCCTGCACCGGCGCTGAGGGTTAACCTCTTCTCTTCCTCTGACCGCATATTAGCAATAACCCGTTCCGCCTCCTCGGCCCTCGCCCTCATCTTCGCTAACTCGCCGTTCAGCCTATCCAACTCCCTCTTATCGCCGTCCGCCTTCAACTCATCTTTCCGAATGATAAATTCTGCAGCCTGGCGCCATCGTTGAGCATCCTCCTCTAACCAAGCAACGCGCTGTTCGAGGAATCTTGTACAGCTGGAGGTTTGAGGTACGGTGTTTGCGGGTGCGGATAGGGAGTCTGTGGGCGTGGTCGTGTTAACGGTACAGGAGTCCTCTTGGAGAAGCGAGAGCTGGGCATCCTTTTCTGCGAGCTCGGCGCACTTCTCGGATAGCTGGCGTTGGAGGTCACGAATGGTTTCTTCAGCGTGTGAACTGGTAGGATCCTGTCGAAAACGATGAGCACCAAAACACTCGAGACCCACGGAAGAACGGCGTACGCCCTGCACATCATAAAACTCGTCATCGTCAGGATATTGTAACTCCATATCCTGCGCAAATGTAACATTATTAATTGCGCCACAATATTTGGATGAGAAACTTACTAAAATATTATGGCTCGCATTTTCCTCGATCGATTCACCGGAGGGTTCGCCGTCTTCAGCGCCTATTTCTCTTCGCTCCAAATCCTTTGTTGACGCTTCCTCCCTTCGATATCCTTCAGTTTCAGTGGCACTGATACTGGGGTGTAGAGGTTCTCGAGACCCATCAGCAGAACACTTGTCCATGTTATCGACTGAGCTTTCGGGAGTGTGCCTAGAATTATGGATAGAGGTTGCGCGGCGTGCTTGAGGGTAGGATGAGGATATGTGGTCATTCTTGACGGCATCGAAATGTATCAGGTAGCTTGACTCGTCATCGGTATCCACGTCCTGGAGCTCGAGGTAGGGCGCCTTGATCGTGTCAAGCGCATCATTATCTGCCGACATCCCCTCTCCGACCGAAACCACATTCCCGGCTGCATTGTCAGCCTGAGCCTTCTCGAGTCCCACACTGCCTCCCGACGCTTCTGAATCTCCGTCACTTCGTGTTGTAGTGGCCGAGCGAATATTTGTATCCGAATCCGAAGCACTTTCGCGTACCGCCTGGTCATTACCACGAGTTTCCTGCGAGTCCACCGTGTCCTTCAATGACCCTTGCACGATAGGGCCACTGTCAAGCCCTATGGCGATATGCATCCCCACCTCAGCCAACCCTAATGACATGGCACGAATCAGGTCCAACCGTGGTATGACAGGCCCAAGAAGCGTGTCCTTCGTTGACTGTACACCACTGTTCATCGCGACCAGTGTCTTCATTGGCTCCGGCTCTCTCCAGCCCTCAAGCTCCCTCTCGGGCTCTGGCGAGTCGGATTCCAGGAACAGGGGATCTGGGATCCGCTGTTGCAGCTCTGGGCTGGATTGGTCGTTCTGCAGTACCGATGTAACGTGCGACGGTATGCTTGGAGTGTCGACCTTCCTCTTCTTCGAAAGGAGATCGGGCTCGTCCTCCGAAGTATAAGGATGCTTTCGCATGCATTGAACGATGGACGATGATGTCGAAGGGCGCGACGTCGCTTGAGGTGATTTAGATACTGCAGGAAGTGATAAGCGATGGGTGTATAAGATGCTAGCACCGAATCGTACATGCGGAGTTCGCCTTGGTGGTGGCACGAGCGCGGGAATGGGCTTCCGCACCTGGAGGAAGGCTGGATGAAGCGGAACGTTGTGTCGTTTTGGATGAGGCTGACACCGATTTGCTGACCTGCCACCCATCTTTCCAAGACCCCTTCCGTACAGATATAACGTTGTCGTTTTGATGCTCCTCGTCTTCGTCCATCGCCTCCTTCATCACAGATCTACGTCTTTTTGATGGCTGAACGGGACCCTTCGCGGCGGGAGAACAAGTTTCTTGCCTACCCTTCGCCTGGTTTCCCTTTGCTCTCCATGCATCGACCAAATCGTTGGTCGCATCCTTCTTCGGAATCCAATCTTGCGGCCAGGGCTTTCCAGTAGCGGGATCCAAGCCAGCCCAGCGAATCTGTATGAGCGCGTAGGTCGCATATCCCAACAAAATCTATGTATGTACCTGATAAAGAATCGTTAGATCGGCTTGCTGATATACAACGCAAGACAAAAATTGCGCGCCAAAGCAAGAGCGAATTGCTCTGGAGGAGAAATGGAAGAAAGGCTAGAGCGCACCTTATACTTCAGCGTCGTCTCGCCCGTGATTTCGATAACCGCCCAGAGGTCCTCGTCGTCCGATCTGTCTTGGAAGTCCATTGGTGGAAGATTGGGCAAATGTCAAGCGGTTAACGTATGCCGAGCGCAGGAACTAGTCGTTGTCCCAGGCAGCGAGATGGAGGGCGTTTGAACGTGGGACCATGGTGGGGAGAATCAACTCATGTCATCAAATCATCAGAGCACGCATGTTATGCCGGCATCCCTCCGGGATTGGATTTCGCTTGCAAACTTGCAACACCGTGGTCTGCCTTTTCGCAATTAGAGACAGCTTCGCTCCAGAGCAAACATTGTAAAGTTCCGATTTTGATGCTATAACGATAGTGTTAGATCTGGTTTGCCGAGGACAAAGGTTAAATCGAATTCAGCAACATTGCCAGAAATTCGGCGCCGGTGGAATCTCTATTTTGAGGCGAGTATAGACTTTTGACCTGGTCCATTCCGGGAAAAGCCCTCCCAGAGTGAAGACGGGTCGCGGGTCCTCACCGTTGCCTATGATCATGCCAAAGCGCATGGTGAAATACTCCAACGAGTAAAATCTGAAACTGGAGACAACGTCGTCCAATCTCCTCCACTGCGCAATGTCTGTGACGTCCATTCGGTTGACATAGACGGTGAGATTGAGGACCTTAATAACGGAGCTCGGAAATCGAAGACATGTATTATATCTCGACGTGCCGAATTGCCCAGGCCTGAACAATTCGAGAGCAGCTGACGAGCGTGTCCCGGTCGGTAATCATATCAAGGATGGATGTCAAACAGTTCTTCGAGGAACGGCCCAAGGCAGAGGCATGACTTTGTTGATGGTGGTGAATAAAGGAGTGTCCTTTGATTGCCGAAGATCGCGTGGCGACATACTTAAGTGAGAGTTTGGTCACCGTTCACGTTACACGTCCATCTCGCTTTCATAGTACTTATTCGCCGAACCGTCAAGCCAGGCATGCAATCTAACGGCAATCGCACTCTCACCCGTGCTCATAAGCTGATCTCAAAACGCCTCAGAAAATGGGAAAGTGAATGATATAAAATGGCATAACAAGCAGAGGTTCAACGCGTTCCATCAATAATCCCTACGCCTCACCAACAAATGTACTCAACCTCCATAGAGACTAAAATAGGCCTTGTAGCTCCCTGATGCGAGCACCTCGACATGAGTCGTCTAAACGGCACCCGACACCTTGTGAAAGATCCAATTCTTCTGTGCGATAGCGGCTGACTCCTTCGAAAGTGTGACCTGATGAGCCATTCAGCGCCATTGAAGACGGCACATCGCGGAGGCATACTTACGTCACTGGTCGCGGACGGTAGAGTCCAGTATACTGGTTTGCGGTCCGTGCCATTGTAGTTAATCCTATAAGCCGTGATTTAGTAGGCATACATGCAGACACAACGAAGACGAACGTGTATTCGTCCGAAGCACCCGTCGGTTTGATGACCCAGTTCCTGGTGTTGGAAACTGGAGCCGAAACGACACTCGCACCGTCTGGAACAGCATTCGGGTAGCTAGTATTGCCCTGGTTGTTGATTGTGTAGGTATTCTTGTCCGCATCGACGCTGGTTATCTTCCACTATACGGACAATGATGAGCATTACAAAGCAGCCACAAATGACGTGATCTCTGACCTGGAAGTATGTACTGTCTTCATTGAAAGTATCAACTTTTGCGGGCAGGTTCACTCCCTTGTCCCCAAAGAGGACAGAGGGTTGCGTGAAGACGGCGCTCGAAATACAGTAGACACCATCGGTAAGAGCGGACAACTTGAGGAAATACTGTGGATACGAAAGTGATGGAGAATCAGGACAACTGCAGTGGTAGCCTTTATACCTTTTGCAAAGCGTAGAAAGTCCAGGCTGACATCGTGGCACTCCGGGGATACAATACCGCCGAGTCAAAGACCCACGACAAGACAGATGAAGCGTCTACAGTTTCTTCACCGATGAAAGCGAAAATTTTCTTGCTCTGAAGGAGGGACTGTAATATCGCCGGATGTGGCGTGAGATACGTCGAAGGTCGTGTCTAACCAAATTCACGTCGGACATTGTGGCGTACTGATCTGTATAAAATGGAACAGTGTCAATGGCACAATAGGCCACCTGACTGCGACTGCTCAGTAGAGTGGAACTAAAGCGATGTAGCACGAATACATGATTTTTTAAGCTCCGAGCCATCCGCAGATCTGAGACGCCAAATGGCACACGACCGTGCCTTGTGCTACTACTGTGTGCAGCAGAGGCCCTTACTCCTGTTTCCATTTCTCCTGGCACCTCGCCTGCAATCTGACTGGCAGTCGTAACACGATGGTGTGGATATATGAATGAAATTGGAAGCCGTTTGCCTGCCGTTCTGCTCGTTCATAGGGTATACACACTTACCGGGCTTCCCAGGAAGGAAGTCTAGCCGAGGAATCTGCTTTCACAGCTCTACTAGTCCTGAGCCTCCTTCAGAAGGCTAATCTATCATCGTGGAGAAAAAAACAGAAATAGAAAATGAAATCGTGCCTGGGAAACATTGGGAGCTCGTTCATTCCGCGTCTGTGAGTACCGCGAGATGGGTCGAAGAGACGATTGACCTTGTCACAGGCTTTCCATGCTTTCTTGTCGACCTTTCAGTAATCTCGCTGCAAACGGAATGGATGAAGCCGACCCAACAAATTTTCCGTGGTTCCTTACAGCGTCACATCTCCTTATGTCCTTGAAACTTGGACACCTGGAATCTGAATCTTGCCTCCAGCGCCCCACGTTATAGTTGGTATCAAGGATCTCATATGACTGGGCGCTATCCTCAAGCAACTGCCTCTGGAGTATGCTTCTCCGCATTGACTGTGTCTTGTGTCGCCGAATCTCTTCATGTCTCGCTCCACGGGGTAAGTATCCATGTTCTTTTCGTAGCTGCTCATTTCGTTGGAATCTCTCTTCTGTCGCTCTTCTGCCCAGAGACCATCCCCGCCGCATTTCCTAACTCAACCACTAGAAATGCAGGTCCTCATGAAGACGCGCCGCCGCTCGCAGTCATACTAATGATCTGGAGATGCCTGGGTGATTTCCTACACTTGGAGGTGTCCATGTCGTTCACTTGGAGGCGCTGACGGTACTTCCTCGAGGCATGAGCAGACAATAACGAGCGTTAGCAGGAATATTGCCGACTCGGAGGACGATTTCGCTTAAACTGTTTTGTATGTCCGAGTCATTTGTTTGCTCACCTCACAGATTGACTCGTAGCAGGTTCTAGAGAAGATCGTTGTGCACTTCAAAGCCGGCAACGAATCCTCCGCTTGTCAAAATGTGGTTTACTTCGGAAGCCGACTTGTCATTGCAACGCGACGGATTCAGTTGGTTCTCCCCCATTTCCCACACTTCACGAAGTACATTAAACCGTCTGCGCTGGAGTTCTTCTAAAGGGAATCGGCATCCACACTCATAGCGCGTACGGATGATGACTGATGGCTAGACTGATATTGTTAAGTTTCGTCTTGTTGATTTTGCCGCCTGATTTTGCTGCCTGACTGGTGGATTGTGCTACACAGTTCAATACCTGTACCCGTATTTCAATGGCAGCTTGAGCATGTCCGGCCATCAAGGCCTGCCCCTTTACGTCGGTACAGCCGGGCCACTTTTAGGTGATCGAGGCAAATTTGATTTTGCCGAGCGGCGTTCCCGATCCCCTTCCCTTACATCCCTCACGTTGTTAAGCGGCTGTCAAGCGCTGCTAAGGCGCCTCTGTCTCTGTCTCTTCGCTGTCATTTGCTTCTTGTTTGGACGAAATACTAGGTGCAAGGTACGCGATTTATACAGCTTGGGTGTCCCCTCCTTGAATGAAAGTCGTTTCTTAGTCAGCTGCAGACCGAGTTCGCCACGACCGTCTTGAACTTGAATACTTATGCTGATTTACGAATTGATATGGCTCTGCCTTACGTCGGTCGCCGTGGCATCGTCCGCCTTCATGGACCAGGTATATGTTCTGTGGAAAACATATCGGATTCGGCCTTCTCATCGCGTCTCCAGTCGTTCTTCTTTGACTACGTTCCGGATTCGCAGACCGTCCCAGTCCCAGTAACATGTACGCGACACGTTCAATCCCTCGTGTAAATCCTAACGCTTGCACAGCCCAATGCGAAACCATCAACATTAATTGGGGGAGAACCTCCGGTTCTACAGGGTACACCCACCTTTGACAGTTTTGGATCCCATCATCTTATCCTCGCAACAGCCCTAATCCGTCCGCTCCTTACTTTCTCCAAATCTATACCTCGTATGTCCGTCGCGTCGCATTCATTACACGCGTCGGCTCATTCTTGAAGCGCTTTTGTCTTTCCATTCATCGTCGAGGCCGGGAGCTCATTATCCTTCGTAAGCTCCATCTTGTCTTCTGAAATCATGCGTTAATTCTGCTCCAGGATTGGCAAGTTCCCTTTGGTCCGGGGACTATTGTAAGCCTGCAGTTACTTTTCATATTATCATTACACTTACTAACATCCGCTGTGCAGTATCAGATGTGCATGGTCAGCAGCAGCATTCAATATTACTCCGACTTTGCCTAAATCTTGACTCGTAGTTTGACAAAAATGGGTATACCGGTGGCTGTCAGGCGATGTATACCATGATCGCGAATACCACCGTTGACGAGCCGACATGTGCCAACGCGTCTTTCCCACTTGGACCTCTAGACATCGATGCCCAGGTAGAGGATGGACCGCTCAGCATGTACGGCTGGGTCAACCAGGTATGTGATGCCGGCTATACTTCCTACGGCGCTCTCACCGCAGCAATATAGTGTACCGACATAGCCATTACGCCCAAAAACGGCACACCACCGTATACCCTGACGGTACGTGCCCCCTAGGAGTTGGTCATTTTCTAAAATCACCTCTTAGATCGCGCCCTCGTCCCACCCGCCGCTTAACATTACCATGAATGATATGTCGACTGTCAACTGGACAGTTGATCTTTCTTGGGCATCTCCCTTCTTTATCAGTGTGGTGGACTCCGAGTTCAATCGATGGTCCTACGGTCCTCTACATAGCGGTGGTGACGGACCTACTGGATGTCTTGCCCTGGGTGACCTACCTGCGTACGTTTCGGATTTCTTTTTACGCGTATCAAGGTTAATGAAAGTGCACAGCTCATCGGGTGTGTCGTCCGGAGCCGCAGCCGGAATAGGCTTGGGAGGCGCAATAGCAGGTGCTCTCCTTGGGATAGGAGCGGCATGGTTCATCTTCAGGCCACGCAAACACTCGCAATTGTCCCAGAGCTCCAGTACGGATCACTTCCACTCGAACAACTCGTTCGGACATAACCCAAGAATGCCGATGGAATCGCTGAATAGTAATGCCACCTCGTTGGGCTCGAATCAATATCAGGTCGAGCCTTTCCGTATGCCTGGGGATGCAACTTCGAGTGACACGGGTGGTGGTCCAACCAGCCCTACGACCGGGCGGGGATCGGGCGCGGTGTACGTAGTACACCATGATGGTGGGCGAGCACCGGTTACTGTCTATCACGAAGACGGTACTGAGGTGGTCGAGCTTCCGCCGCGGTATGCCAACGCCGAGGGTATTATGTCGCAGCGGCCTGGGCAGAGGCCGTCTACCTCGCAGAGTGACGCCACTGGTAGTGATACAATAAATAGCTCCAGCGACCCTACACGCAGTGCTCAGAACGCACCCGATTACTTCAACCAGCCTCGTCAGACTGGACCTGCGCCCAAAAAGGCGTCTGCTTTACGGCCGAATCGTAGGCCGCCCTCCGGACCTTGATGTGTATCTCCTGGCGCCGTCGTGTTGTATTTTAGCTGCCTGTTTATTTACCTGCCCCTCGTTTGCTTACGGCGCTCTTTATGCTTTCTTTTCGTTCAGCGCTATTTATACCGTTGCTTTTTTTTCATGATGTACAGACTAGACTTATGGGTCTTCACGCTATACAGTACTAATTCGAAAACAGGATGCGATAGATCCTGATATGCCAGGGCGCTTTTTTGCGCTCGGCACGATACTGTGGAGTTTGTAATGAGCATTCGTCCAAGGAACTTGACAGCATGACTTACTGTTCTCATATCTTCAACCGTCAACCAGGACTTGCGACCGGACTTGGGTGTGGGTGAGACAAACGGTCAAAGAACGTGGCGTTGGTTAAACTTACGTCTAAATCGATTGCATTCGCGCGTTTAGGAAGCTGGCGTTTCCACACGTAACCGATGATGTAGAACATGATCATGATTGGCGCGGCGAGATACGCAGCTGTGGACCTCGTCTCAGTACAGATACACCAAACTCTGGATTCTAGTCCACTTACAGAAGAAAGAGTCTGCGGCGTCTCTACCGCTAACGGATTCGCCGACTGGAAAGACGGCCTGTGGTACAGGTAACTCAGCTAGCTGTGCAATAGCGGGAAATGGAAGAGATGTACCACGTAGAACTGGGCGATGAGGACGAGTCCGTTCATGATCACACCGAACCACGAACCCCACACGCCTCCGAGGGCTTTGAAGGGGAGTTCCTCCAGAGAGTGGCCTTGAGCTTTCCAGGCCGCACGGAATCGGATACTTTGATTGAAGGTCAAGTGTCGAAAATGATACAAGACTGCGGCGAGACTAACTGGCAGAGGCAGATCGCCATCCATGTAAAGATCGTTGACAATCCAGAGAGTGCGAGAAGCCATTTGACTACGAACCTGTTTGAGACCTGGGAATGTACATAAGTTTAGTAGCTTACAGACGGTATCACCATCATCGGAGCAGTTAACGTAGGCGATCGGTCCGAAGATGAGAATGGCGACGACGGAGAATAAGGGACGACTAGACTTGTCGACTAAAGTGAAAAGGCATCCGTCAGACTGGAACGTGAAATCGGGCTGGCGGAATATACCATAGGCGAATACCTTGGGGGCAAAACCGGTCTCTGCCAATGCGGTCAAAGTTCGCGAGCCGGCATATACGCAGGACAAGCCGATGGATAGAACCGATATACAGATGGTGGCGTTCACCAAGTCTACGTGTCCAGTTTAGTGAAAGGGTGTCATATAGGGAAGGTCCGGTACCTACCATCGAGTCCACTGATGTTCGCATGTGATAGAACAATGACGAAGGGGGAAGCAGATGAACCGCTGCCACCAATGAGACGCGGTTCGTCGTAGGGAAGGAGGAGTCCGATGATCGTCAGAGAAACCACGAATATGATGGTCTGGTGAACAGAAGTAAGTTCTGGTGTAACGACAAATCGAGCGTAGACTGGCTTACGATGCGCCAGAAAGTTCCCTTGACAGCACCTGAATGTCAATATCAGTGTTAGACCTAAATAATGTATGAAGATCCTGCAACTTACCAGGCATGACCGCCTCGGATTAGGTGTCTCACTAGCGGCGAGACCCACAAGCTCGGTACCAGCTGCAATCACATCAGTATGGAAACCCTCATAGGCAAATTGACAAACAAAACGAGAAAGCAGCTGTAGCGGAATTAGTAACGAGAATATTAGATGAAGATTCTAGACGTGCCAGTTACAAATACGGCACAAACACCCTTGAAACGTTGGCGAAGGCGCCAGGATCATTCCAGTACTTCCCTCCTACATATGCCCCATATTCACCACTGCTCGGGCCTCCTCCAGCGCAACAGATACTGAGGATTAAGTAAGCCTTGGAATCTAAGAAGAAGTCAACCACTTACATGCCGACGAAGATGAACATAAGCACAACGAGTAGCTTTAGACAAGAGGACCAGGCCATCAGTAAGTACCAGCCTGTATGGTTGGTATGAAATGATACCAACCATACAAGCCATACCGCCATGATCGCGTATGGCGACAAAAAGGACCTGCATCATTCCATACACATGGCGGTGATGAACCATACCGTACCATACCTCCGCGCCATGCAGCACCATACTTGCCCCTGCACCTGCCATACAGATCCATACTGTTCTTATTCCTACTTGCTTTTGCCATTACGGCCTTACTAGACGTTGTGAATGATGATAATCAATGTAGTATTTAATAATATAAGCAAGATACACGGTGGCAAAGAGGATGAGATGTTGTAAACTACGCCTCGGACTCGGAGCACAGTGGCCCGCCGGCTTGAACTTTAATAGAATCGGACCATCGACTCAGGCTGTGCCAATCAAGCCTTGGATACCGGTGAGATGGGTCTGGAAAGGACAAATGAGTAGATGAAGCGAACGGAATTGATGATACATACTCAAAGATCATCAAAATCATCGTCAAAGTTGTTCTCCACGGCGTCGACTCCAGCTGATGTTGTAGCTTTCCTGGTACCGCGCCTGGCCTCCACAATGGCTTCACAGTGTTGGAAGATGTCGTCCCACTGGTCTTCGCTCAATGCCTGCGCTCGGGGGAGGAGCTTTTGTCCAGCCTCTGCACCCCACGGCTTGTCCTTGAAACTATCCGCGTTGTTTTTGCCGGCAGTCTTCTCCTTCTGCAGGTAACCATTCTGCCACATCATGAGTGCTCGCTTGACCTAGAAGTTGTTTAGAGACGAGGAGGAAGCAGGAAACAAGAAACCTACCGATATAGCACATAGACTCAACGCTCCAACTGGATTACCGTACGACTCCTCGAAAGGGATGCCCCCAACAAGGTTGACATGGAATGCAAAGACCTCCAGCACGAGAGGACCAAGGAAGTCTCCGGTAGGCTACAACATGGAGCTTAGAATAGTGTATAGAAAGAGGGAAATGATTACACACCGGGTTTGCGTTAGGATCACCAAAGAACCAACGCGCCTTCGTGAGCTGTGAGACAATCCACTCCTTCCGAAGCTCGATTGTGTTGTAAGGCTTCATCTCCGGGCGATCCCACCAGTTTTTAAGCGTCGTGAGGCCCGTTTGCCCCACATCGCTGCGATATGTTCGAATATTTGACTGTGCCTATCCGAATTGAAGTCAGCGTCAAGCTAGCATGTTAATAAAAATACCGACGACTCCGAGAATGGCTGGATGATCCGCTCGCACAATGTTCTGCCCATTGTGCAGAAAATGGACCTCAAGATGGCCGAAGAATCGCAGCCACTCCTTGCGCACGATTGAGCGCAATTCCTTGTCACTGTTCGCAGCAAAAATATTCTTGAGGCTGCCCACGTAGTCGAGGATCCGTGCCATCACCTGCTTCTGCCATTTGGACAGTTCTGATGAGTCCACAGGAAGATGGTAGTTTCTCCAGACAGTGCGTTTCCCAGTCGCTGGCGTCTCGCGCTCCTTGCCGTCGATCTCCTTGACGTCCGCGGGAATGATGGCTATCGCATTACGGTGTCGGCGCTAGTGCGGAGTACATCAGATATAGCACGTAAACAATGCCATAACGTACTTTGCTTCCTCCCTTGATCTCGCCGCTGGCGGCCTCTACGTTTTCCTTCACCTTTGACGCACGAGCAGCGGCAAGACTCGCCGGACTCTCCACATCGTCAAACTCCCCGACGACTTCTCCAAGTGAGGTCGTAGATGCTGCTGCCTCCGTTTGGTAGCGATTAATCGTCTTTTTCCAATCCGTGGAGATGCCTCCCTGTTCGTTTGCCTTGGATCGCTTTTTTTGCCTGTGAATACGAGTAAGTCGTGCATAAGTGAAAGCAAAATTTACAAACTGATTGTTGTCTTGAGGCTCCGCTTCCTTGCGCTTGTTTCCTGTAACCGTCTTTGGTTGGACTGGTGCCTTCGCTGGCACATCTCGTGCTGATTCGATTTCCCAGCGAGTCGAAGTTTTTGCGACCTAAAGGTAAGTTAGATTATACTTAATGCGATATGTAGCTTACCTTTTTAGCAGCCGCTGTCACCTTCCTTTTCTTGCTTGCGTTGCCCTTTGCTTTTACAGCGTCCTGGGCCTGCTTCCATGCCAAATACTGGAAGTAGTCCTCTTTCTGAGAAGGCGTCATCCCTGGGGGTATAATGGGTGCTGCGGCGGTGGTCCTCTTCCTCTTCTTGGGCCGTTCCTTTTGCTAGCCACAACATCATCCGCCAGTGGATCCTCCTCCTCGTCGCTTGCCTCGTCATCATTTTCGTAGGCATCAGAGTCATCCGAGTCATAGTTGGGATTGAGAGGGCCCGACAAGTCGTCATCATTGCCCACGGCGACATGGGGGTCATTGTTAGGCTCCGAGTCATCATCAAAAGGCACTCTCACCGTACATGCTGCCCTCCGACTCTGTCTCTGGTGGAAGATGAAGGAGAAGACCAAAATCACTGTCACCCCCCTCCATGTCAACATCCGCATCCTGCTCTATCTCGCCGTTGAAATCCTTCCCATCATCCATGCCAGTAAAGAAGTTGTCCTCTGGTGGCTCGGGGGAACGTGCGGTTGTGGCAGCCGCTACGGGGTCCGGAGGAGCGGCGGATAATTGCTGTGGGGGTGCAGTAGGCGGAGTCGTGGCAGTTAACTGAATGGATGGAACGACGTTAGCTTCCAGCAAATCGGGTCGAACAGACTCATTAATTCTATTCGCCACGGCCTGCTTATCCTGTGCCCGTGCTACTCGTCGTCGCGACTCTGACTGAGCCGCCTTGGTAGCTGCTTCCTCGCCGTTCTGACGCTGCTTTTCCTGCCGCGAAGCCTCTGCCTTTTGCTGTTTTGCTTCCTCAATCTCTTTGCGGGTACGCTTCAATAAGGAGTCGTCAATTTTGACAGTGCGCCGCGCGTCGCATAGCGCTTAGACATGGCGCCACGTGAAGAGGTTAGGTGGGGGATGGAATGGAGGGTGGTTGAAAAATTGCACAATGGCGGCTTGATTTTGTAAGCATACTTCCGACGATTTCCAACCGGCTCTTTACTGACTCGCTGTGTAGCCCCTGTTCGTATCTCTCTCCATCGTCACCATGAGCACTCGTCAACGCCGCACTCTCGGTTCTATTCCTTGCACTTTTGCGGGATGTGCAAGGATGTTCTACAATCAGAGTGGTCTCACCCAACATGTTAATTCCCAACACTACACCATCGAGCAACCACTTCCATTGCCCCCGGCAGCCAACAAGGACATATATAATTTGACAATGGTTTTAGTTCCAGCCCTCCTCGTTCGCGCGGACCCACACCTTCTCCTTCTGCGGACCCACACCTTCTCCTCCTCATTCCTCATCACCTTCGCCCAATCGTGAACCATCTCCTAATGCTGATCATGCGAACAAACGGCGTCGTCAGGTCTTTGGCACCAAACATATCACCCTTATCTCACTGGTGATCCTTGTGATAAGGACGGCAATCCTCTTCCGCCTGATACTCCACCACCACCACCGCCACCTACACCCGCCAATGCTTGGGCTCCCTTCGATGACGAGATCCAATTCCGGGTGTCCGAGTTCCTCTTTCGCAAGGTTGAAATGTCACAGGGCGATATTGACCACCTTATGGAGCTATGGGATTTATCGATGCAGCAGCATGGAGGTTGCGCACCGTTTGGGGACCACGACAAGATGTACGCAGGCATTGATGACATTCCTCTTGGCAGTGCGCCGTGGAAGTGCTTCGTTGCTCCTCCGCCACCTGATCTCCCACGAATGCACCAGAGTGGAAGAAACAGTCATACCAGATCTGGTACCAAGACCCCGACACCGTCATCAGCAACATGCTTGCCAATCCGGACTTCGCAAGCGAGTTCAACGCCTCTCCTTATGTGCATATTGGGCCCAATGGAAAGCGACGCTGGAGCGAGTTTATGTCTGGGAACTTCTCTATAATCATGCTGTACGTCGTTCTCCTCTCTTCTTCATACAACTCTAACACTGCCTTTTCTAGACAATGATCTTCGAAAGTGATAACTCGACAAAGGGGTGCATGTATATTCCCATGATCCTGGAAGCGACAAGACGACCGTATCTGTTGCTACTGGCAATGTCGAATATCATCCCCTCTACCTACAGATGGTAATCTTCATGGCTCTGTGCGTCGGGCTCATCGAGGCGGCGTAATTCCTATTGGTTTCCTTGCCATCCCGAAAGGTAAGGTTTCTTATTGTGTGTATGCAGCAACAGTATCTAAATTCGTACCACAGCTGATCGCAAATTTGACAACAATATTGCCTTCCGCATCTTCAAGAAGCAACTCTTCCACGACTCAATTGCTGCAATTCTTCAGTCAGCGTGTCCCGCAATGTCCACCCCAGTCGTTCGTCTGTGCCCGGATGGACATTATCGTCGAGTGGTTTATGACATTGCCTCCTACATCGCCACTATCCGGAACAGGTCCTTCTGGCAGGCGTTGTTTCTGGGTGGTGTTGCAAGTATGTTGCCTTGATTTTCTTTTTCTGTTTGATACTAACATATCTCTAGGTGCGACACCATGAGTAACAATCTTGATGGACCAGCAAATCAACGAACCAAGGCTATGCACGATGTTCTACTCGAGGAGCTTGACGATGACGTTCTGTGGGATAACTATGGTATTGACGCCGACGTCGAGGTAAGCATCAGTTCTTTACTAATGTTATCTTGATATGTGCTCACCCACAGTATAGCCCTTTATCGAAAACTTCCCTCGCGCCGACATTCACGAGATTTTGACATCCGATCTTCTACACCAGATCATTAAGGGCTCGTTCAAGGATCACCTCGTTGAATGGGTTGGAATGTATCTTGAAATCACTCATGGGAAGAAGCGCGCGAAGGATATCATGGATGATATAGATCGCCGGTAAGCACTTGATGTCTAGACTGCCAGTGTTTCTCATTTGAACTGTAGAATCTCTGTCACCCCTGCCTATCCAGGATTACGTCGGTTCCCACATGGTCGTCGTTTCAAGCAATGGACCGGCGATGATTCGAAGGCACTTATGAAGGTACGCACTTATTGTGATCCTTGTAGTTGAAGACTTACGATTGAGTCTAGGTGTACCTTGCTGCTATAGCAGAGTACATGGATGAGCGGATTACGAAGGCGTTCGCCGCCTTTCTTGACTTCTGCTACCTCGTCCGGCGAACCGACATCACTGAGGATGATCTCGACAAGATTAACAAGTGCATCGAGGACTTTCACCACTACCGCGAGGTCTTCATTGAAGCGGAGGTCCGCGAAGACTTCAACCTTCCACGCCAGCATGCCATCGTCCACTACATCCAACATATCATTCAATTTGGTGCTCCAAACGGTCTGTGCTCGTCTATCACCGAGTCTCGACACATTACAGCAGTCAAGAAACCTTGGCGGCGGTCGAGCAGATACAAGGCTCTCAGTCAGATGCTGCTCACCAATCAGCGTCTCAATAAGCTTCTTGCCTTGCGCGTGGACCTCGGCCATCGTGGACTGCTCCCTCGCCTGCACAAACACCCACCAGATCCTTTCGATGTGGGAGATGAGGACGATGGTCCAATTGATGAATGTGTGCTCTCTGAGGTTGTTATGGCAGTAACTCGAGGTATGTTAGTCTGCTTTCATTGCTGTTCATCTGATTGATGTTCATGAAGAGCCAAAATACCCGCGCGACCTTGATAGTCTTGCCGCTTATGTTTGTCAGCCGGATCTCCCAGACCTAACGCGCCGCTTTCTTTACGAACAATTGAACGGACTATCAGAGAATATCGACATTGACGACTGCCCCGAGATCTATTCCAACATCTATGTTCACCACTCCGCCACCGCTTACTTCTACTCGCCAAGCGACATATCCGGTATTCGGGGCATGAAGCGCGAGAGAATCCGCTCGACACCCTCGTGGTATGGTCACCATCGACGCGATTGTGCGCTTCTCGCACAGGATGGCACTAAGGAAGGCTTTAAGAGTATGAGTGTTGTTCGCATCATGCTCTTCTTCTCGTTTCGATATGATGGGAAGGAGTATCCGTGCGCGCTTGTCCATTGGTTTGATCGATGTGGGGTAAAGCCGGATTCCAAGACGGGCATGTGGGTTGTCCGTCCAGACAAACGTGGGGTGCATAATAAGCCTACCTGACTGTTATACATCTGGAGGCTCTCATTCGAGGAGCTCATCTACTTCCAAGTTTGGTTCACATCCGTACCGATGAATTACATTATGCCTACTCATTAGACTGCTTCGACTATTTTTATGTTAATAAGTACATAGATTATCATGTGCATGAGAATATTTCTGAGTTCTTGCATT